>CM062522.1:36686977-37121395 GCA_031439585.1 Pterocarpus macrocarpus | reverse complement strand
GTTAAGTGATTGTTTTCTTTCCTTGAGATATTGCATTTAGTGATTCCTAGGTTCATGGTATGCTCAGAGGCCCTAATCATACTTCTGTTCCCAAGGAGTTTGAGATCCCTTTAATCCTTGGGTCATGACAACGCATAACCACATCATGAACCCAACAACACCGTGTTCATTAAACACCAAGGGTGATTTTTAACTTAACCAATTTACAAAGTTTCAAGCTTTTATCACTAACCTAACACGATCTTATATTAAATATTATAAAAGTTATCATTCTTATAAAGTATTCATAAAGTTTTATTCTTTATGAAAGTAAGTATCTTTAACATTAAGCTCTTATCTTAAAGATTAGATCTTTATGAAATAATGATATAAGTTACTAGCTTTTTAACAAAAAAGTCTTGTTCTTTATGAAAGTTGACTCATTTAATTATTCTAAGACCATCAAGGTCTCAACTTTATGATTTAAAATTATCTCTATATTAAAAAGGTTCCTACTTTATCAACTAGTGATATGAAACATTAACTTTAAGGTTAAAAAGTCTTGATCTTTATAAAAGTTAACATCCTTTAGCATTATTTTGGTTCAAGGTCTAAACTTTATATATTAAATGTAACAAAACAAAACCTTTGTGACTTAAAGGTCTCATTCTTGATTAAAGTTTAAGACTTTATGAAAGGTCTTTTCTTTAAGGTTTGATTTCTAAGACATAAAGTGACAAGATATCATTTTTCTAACTCAAAAAGGCTTATTATACCAAAAGTTTAGACTTTTGCATGTATTCTTGCCTTCAAAATAAAACAAAATAAAACTTTATGGAAGCTTAAAAGTTGCGTCACTTTTAAGGAATCAAGAAGCAAACTTTTTAAAGTTTTAAGCTTTTAGGATATTCATAGCCTTATCAAATCATGAAAAACATGTAAAGATGAAACTTTTCTAATCATAAACTCGTCATAAGAAAAAGAGCAACTTTAAGCAAGATGCCACCAAGAACACTCAAGAATAAGAATATGAACATATTTTACCACAAATAGAAATATCAAGAACACTTGAAGAAGAATAAGAGCATATTTTTCCAAAAGTAGAAACATCAAGAACACTTTAAGAACAACAAGAATATATTTTGTTAAAAACGGAAACTTTTGCTCATGAAGAGCATGAAGGATCTTCTCAAGTTTTCACTTAAAGACCTTGGTCATGAAAAGAACCAAGCTTCAAGCTTTCTTGAGCAAACAAAATAAAAAAAATGAAGATCGCTACCTTTCTTGAAGATGGCGCAAAAACAAGATAAGAGGAAGAAGAAGATGATGGCTCCTCTTGATGATGATGGTCACGGTTTTGTAAGAAGGAAGGAGAAGCTCTTGAGTTCTTGTGAAAATGAATGTTGTAGTATTTAGATCTTGTCTCCAAAGACCCAAAGATGTGATCTTTGAAGGGCTTAGTGAGGAAAGTTTGGTTATGGAGGTAGAGAATGATGAAGAAGAAGAAGAGGAATTGTAGAGAGAGGTTGGAGAGTTTGAGAACTTCAGAGAGAGAATGAGAAGTTGAAAATGAAGTGAAGGTGTGTGATTGTGCATTGAGTGACCGTGAGCTTCTTTGGCTTAGGGAAGGGGAGATATTTTCCTTTTGTTATAATTAAGGGAACAAGATGGTTAATTAAGGGGTTTACTTTAGACAAGACCTAATGCTTTTCTTACATAAAGCAATATTGTCTTCTACTTTTTCACTTTAGTGATGCCATCAATGCTTTATTGTCTAGTTGACTAAATTTGAATTAATCATGTGATTAGGTGCTCTTGTAACCTAATTAACATGATTAAGTGAGGATTAGTGATTAACGCATAAAAACATGATTGAGAAAAATTAAACTTGTAATTAAACTTGATTATCCTTAAATAAACTTGATTAAGCTAATTAAGAGTGATTAGTGCTTAATTAAGCTATTAAGGCTCTGACTTGCTTAAATAGAGATTATCTAATCTTGATTAAGCATTCTTTTGACTTTTCTCATCCGAGTTGGCTCCTATCCTAACTCTTCGTTAACCCCTTAATTAAGCCTTAATCTCATAATTTCTCATTAAGTGCCTAATTACTCAGGGTTACTGAGGTAATTTAACACGATATGAAATTGAGGATGTTACACCAGCCATCTTAAAAGACTCCAAATCTTTCCCATTTCTGTCCTAAACCCAACTTGCAAACTTGCCCTAAGAAGCATTTCCTTTTCTCCGCTTCATGTGTCGTTCAGTGTAAAGAGTGCTCTTTTGGGGCCCTACTCTTCGCTTTCGTTCATGCATTTTCAATCGGAGATTTTATACAGCTCTGTTAACTTGACTTCTTTCTATAAAACATACCATCAAGTCATCAAGCATGGCTTTGTCACCCGAATGGGCATGGGCCATGGAATCTAAAACAAACAAGCAATTCTTGAGCGATCCATGACATAACACCACGGTGTTCATTAATCCTGCCCCAGGGCAAATAGCTATAAGCACAAATGCAAAAATTGCATTCCATGAGCCCTAAACCCAGCAAGCAAAAAAATATTACACAATCGTAGAAATTACATACCAAATTGCTTGTGCTTGTCTCAACCTCACTTGAATATAAAGATAACTCTTTAGGCACACTCTCCCATGGCTTAAACTGACCTTTCTTAAACTCCTCAAGACCATTTATCCTTTGTATCCTGCATCCATAGGAATAATTTGTTATTGCTAGTACAATTTTAGGAAGGTTATCTGAAGTAACCCAAACCAAAATTTAGTGGAACTCAGCACCATGAACCAAGAAGACAGGCAATGACAAGACCTCCTAGATCAAGTTTTCTCTAGTTCATTTAGGATCATAGATGCAAAGGTAACAACCTGATCAGGTAAAAGCAAACATAAATCAAGATAAGCTTCTCTCAGGTGAAACCTTACAATTAATGAAACAAGCTTGAAATGGATGTGTTGCATATCGTATTCAACAACCAAGTCCTTGGCCTCATTGTTGCAGTATCATGCCGGTCTAGAAAAAGGTCATTAATGTTCACTATCCCTCTACACCAAAACCAACAACAGTTAGTCTTAAACCTAAGCATAAGTTACTTTGGAATTCATTAGTTAAAGTTACAATATGTCAATATAGGAAAATCATAATCTTTAGCTTTACAAGAATCTTGTCCTGGGTTTCTACTGCAATATATGTATAACTTAAGCATCGGCCCTTCACCTTTTCTTCGAGCAATTTTCTTTACTTTTGAGCCTATAGATCCACTCACAGTCGAGACAACTTCTTCATGTGTAATTGGTTCGTCACTAATGACCAAGCCTTTGTCAACCTTGTCATCTTGGTTCTCCTCATCATTGATGTCTTCTTCATTGTCCTCATTACCCTTCAACCATTGCTCCTGGTCAAATGTTGGCAGCTTTGGCATCGAAGAATGGACATTATACTTGCCAGCAAGAATAGCATCATCTAGCTTCTTCAGTGCCTACAAATGCTCCACCACTAACTCCCTAGCAATCTACATACAGATGCTTACATAAATGTTAGTTAGCTATAGCAAAAAGGAAGCACCAATAGGTAGAAGATGTCATGATCAAGTGAAAACCGTATATAACATCTAAATCTCGTATTCCTCAGTCTTATAGGTCTCCAACAACCACTCTTCATCAAATAGCTCATCTCAACCCCAACTATGGTACAGTATTCCCTATCCAAAAAATATATTGAGCCATTGCAAGTATTGCCCAATTAAAAGTATTGAACAACAACCACTTCAAAACCAAGTTGGTAACAACATAACTTGACCAAATTTTTATTTGGTAAATAAAGTAAAACCAAATACTTATTTTTAAACAATTTTAACTTTGGGTACCTGTTTATCTTTTCTCTCTATACGAATCCGCATTCGCACCAGCTTGTCCTCCCAAAATGCAGCCAAGGGATGTTGTAATAATGAAGCTGTAACACCCTCTATCATATAAGCCATGTTTGAGTCATGGAATTACATAAAAAGGTTGTCACAGTGCTGAAAAATTCTTTAAAATAGGGAAAATATAATACATGGCCCTTTTATTGTCCACTTTATTACTAACTACTAAACTCTAATACATAGAGAATAAAATAATTACACTTTAAAAGCAAATTATGACCGACAGAGTAAACAATGTGTACTTCCAACTAATCATTAGCTAGCTTCGATTGTCTCTTGATCTGGCTAGCGCCTGAGTCGTCTTCCAGTAGTGACCACTGCATTCAGATCTTGCACCTTGGATGTCCAACTTAGAGTCTTTGGAATGTTTACGGAAAAGAAGAACATACAAGCAGGCAGAGAGAACCTAGGGTTCTCAGTAGGTAAATTTGAACAAAACTTATGATGTCATCATAAACATTCCAGCTGCTTCGGTTTATTATGAAAATATGAGCATATATAAACAAATAGTGGTTCAATTTTAAGTTGAAAATACCCTTCTCGAAGCGGGTTATATTTTAACCATCACTTACCATATTATATTATAGACATAGAAATATGATTAGTATGATATGCTTCGGCCATAATCATGATAATAATAATATGACTTGATGAGATAACTAAGGATGCGCTCATAGATGCTTATGCTTGACTGTATGCAAGTGCACTTGACTTAATTCATATTTTCTTTAGCTTGCAACTTGATCTTACTTTTACGTGCTTGGTCCCAGGTGAATGGCCTTTCTCACCCTTGGGCAATAGCACGCTTTTGGTCAGAGCTCGTACCTATACATGAGTGGCGGGTTTACTTTCCTCGACCCTACTGCACGGTCTATTCCCACTAATCTGGTCGGTGGCCCAAGTCTTAGACGATGCTGCTACGGCCCACGCTAGCTGGGTCTATGCCATGCCTGGCGTGGTA
Source organism: Pterocarpus macrocarpus (assembly GCA_031439585.1). Taxonomy (NCBI): domain Eukaryota; kingdom Viridiplantae; phylum Streptophyta; class Magnoliopsida; order Fabales; family Fabaceae; genus Pterocarpus; species Pterocarpus macrocarpus. The sequence continues at coordinate 37,116,514 of CM062522.1, read as the reverse complement.
GCTTAATCGTCCCTCTTGAAAGTTCTTATCATCTTTCCTTTCCATATCTTATCATGCGTACAGATGCTTGTGCATACATGAATATGCCTCATGTCTTATTTCTCATATCATATTCTAATTATGCTTGCATGCATGGCATACATGAACATAACATGTGAATGTAATATATTCAAGGTATAATCTCTCATTGCATAAGCTCTCATAACTCATATCATGCCTAAAATTCATCTTTGCTTGTACACATTTCCTAGTTTCCTAGACTTATGCCGTAAATTAGTGACATAGCAGATCAGCTCCGTTTCCTCATGAATAGTGCCAGTTCTCACAGACAATTCAATCATAGCAATATAATCAATTTAACACACATATATATCAATGTCAAACTGGCAATTCTCAACTCATACCTTATATGTTTTACTAACACTTGTGAAATCATCAATTGGGTCACTTTTGCCCATCTATTCAGATCTGCCCGAATTTCATATGACCCACCTCTATTTCTATTCAACTCATTTAAATTTGAAATTTTGATATGTCATAGCTCTATATGTCTACTTTCTAACCTCTTTGGTTATCATTTTGATCCATATAACTCAAGATATTCAAATCTTACCTCAACCTGTTCAGTCACTAGCCCGAATTACACTCCTGGAAGTATAAATTCACTAAAAATCGAAACTAAGCTCAAATCATACGAAATTGGTCTCATATTGAAGCTAACAGGACAATCTTTCATTTGCCACAAGTTTCATTCCATTTGCATAAGTATACCTCGAGTTATAAGTCCTGAAAGTCGACCTTCCTGAACTACTCTGTTTTGGCCTAGTTTGGACATAGAGTAACTTCCTCGAATTACTGGGAGCAACTGGGACCATAACAAACTTGGAATCTCATATTGGGATGTTCCCCTATGTGTAAGCTTTCTAACAAAGTTAGTTTCACTCAATTTGGAGTTGTATAGGGTGAGTTATGTCCTCCTCAAGTCACCCTGCCCGGAAGAAAGTCCTGAACCTTAGGTCAAACTTCAAAAATTCATATCTCTCTCAATACTAATCCAATAACCTTATATGATATATCCATGAAAAGCTCTGAATGTCTACTTTCATCTAAAAAAGGTTTCATCGGATTTGACCGATTGTAGGCGGCGCCGTATGTAACAACCGAAAAATTTATCGTTAACTACTGAATTATTCGGTTTTTAATCAAATAAGTGAGTTTAATCAGAACTTGATTAAACATTTACTCGAAGTCAAATTAAGTGTGATTTAGATGGATTAGACATGATGGAATTAGATTAGAAACATAGAAAACCTCACAGAAAAATTTCAAGCCAATTTACCGATTTCATGGAAATCGGTAAAATTTCGGTAATTCAAGCGTCAAAGGCAGAATCGGTAGAATTTTCTATGAGTCCACGGAATCAACGGTAGAGATTTAGCCAAACAACCCACCAAGTGGTGCCTTGGGAGCCCTTGATGGTGGGAAGCTCAACCAAAATCAATACTAGACTTGGATCCACCAATCAAAACCAAAATAGATTCAAATATCTCACTTTTTTTTCTCTCTTTTTCCATCAGAATTTTCGAGCTCTTTCAGTAGCTGAAGCTTCTCTCTTTCTCTTCTCCTTGCTCTCATTTCTACTCCATTCTCATCCATCTTCAAGCCACCACCATCCAAGACACAAAATCAGCCTAAATCACTCAAGACAAGGTAGGAAATCCTACTTCTCCTTTTATTCTTTCTGATTTGGGGCTGTATGAGGAGCATGCTTAATCTGAGATTTGGATATTTTATAGAGTGATAATGATGTTTTATAACTGATTTTGCATGTGTGTTGTGATTAAAATCGGATTTGGGAGCAAATAGCTTGAAGGGAGGAGACAAACCTAGAAACAGGATAGGATTTCCCTCGGCGGTCCGTACGGCGGAGTGTACGGCTCCTCCTACCACTTTTTAAATTGGATGAAAAAATTTTTAAATGAAACTAGACATTCAGGGCTTTCCATACATATATCATAATAGTCCATTGGATTAGTATCGAATTAGTTATGAATTTTTGAAGTTAGACCTAGAAATCTGGGTTCTCACCCGGGCAGCATAGGTTGAGAGGGGTGTATCTCACCCTATACAACCTCAAATTGAGTGAAACTAAAGATGTTTGAAAGCTAACACATGATAGAACATTCCATAAAAATTTCAGAATTTAATTCGTTGTCATTTGTTCTCACCACATCAATGAATTTGGCTTAGGTTTAAACCGGACTAGAGCAGGACAGCCCAATAGGGTAATGTTTCGAGACTCATAACTCAAAATCTACTTAGGCAAATGACATGAAACTTAATTCATTCTAAAGCTTGTTGTGTTAGCTTCATTTTGATATAAAATTCACATGATTTCATCTAGTTTTCGATTTTTAGTGAATTTTCTTCTATAGGCACCCAATTCTGGCTAAGAACAGGACATGTTGAGATAAAATGTTTATATCTAGAGCTATACAACTCAAAATGAGGTGGGACCAAAGATAGTAGAAACTAGACATACAAGGCTATAACATATTCAAAAATTTGATTTAAATGAGTTGAACTGAATGAGAAATGAGACAAACCAAATTCGGGCAGAATAGGGGGGGTTAAATTGAAACTCTATTGATGTTTAAATTCAAATTGTTGATTGAGATTATGAATGTACATGTATAATTGAGATTGTTGATTGATGTTATGAATGCACTTGTATAATTGTTGCTCTATACTGAAATTGTAAGTGTATAAATGTACTGGTTATGCAGCACTATTCAGGGAAGCGGACTCGATCAGTTATCTTCTTAGGAATTTCGGTAAGAAATTCATATGTTATGAAATTTATGACAACTTGAGTACATCATATGTAAAGAGACAAGTTAGATGTACATTCATTTCATGACATTATAAAGAATTCCACATCACTTGGGCCAGCCCCGGAATAAATTAAGGGGAATAGATCGATGGGAAGGTCAGGGAAAGTAAGCTAAACCATCACGTGTATAGGAATAAACTCGATCTGAAAAGCGGACTATTACCCAGGAGTATATGGCCAATGACTCCCAGGGGACTAAGGATGGAAATAAGTTATAAGAGGCAAAAGCCTCCAAGAATAAGATGCATCCTCTCATTGCACATGCATATGTAGAGTGTAATACTTTTCTATTAATTGTTCTAGATCTCTGTATTTTTTTTCATAACATGCTATTGTTAAATTGTGATTCTTGTTTGAGTACATTAGTATATACATTAATTAAAATTGAACTTGTTTAGATTGTATGCTTTACAAATGAGTATTTAAGTTAAATATTATCATTTTACCGTACTATCTGAAAATCTTGCACGACCGAAACAACTGGGAATGACAGCGATGACAGATATATAGAAGTTAGGATTTTCTACTGAGAAATATTCATTTCTCACCATATTATATATTCCGGGTCATTCTCAGACTATGGAGCCTTGTGATGACAGGAGTTCTCTTCATTGAGTTCCTCGAGCTTCACATACACCTCGACTCGTTTTTAGACTCTGTATACATATCTGGCAGGTGCCAGTTTCGTTTATATTTCTTCTTCCAGAGAGACTTTGCAGTACCCCTGATGCACCCACTGTTTGATGCCGTTGTCCCATACATTGCCATTCCACTTCATATGGCTCATCCGTTTCCACCTCCTCATAACCATGACACTAGGCTGCGACCCGCTCCTATGGCTCCTCCTGCTTCACCACCACATCTGATGCTTTCCGCCTCGGCATCAGGGGAGGACCCATCAGAGGCAGCGAGTTCATCCTCATCCTCTCTGCTCCCGGCCACGAACCACCTCCTGCGGATGCACCCATGGAGAATGGGTTTCTTTCTTGATTACGGGTAGATAGTGGGCGTACCATAGTGGTAGTAGGTGTATAGAATGACCTTCTTTTGGTAGTCTGGGTCATGGGTAGATGAATAGATATTAGGAGATGTACATGAAATGTCCCATGGGGACCACTTAGGGTGCTGTTCATGGAAGCCCAGCCATTTCATTTTGTATTAGCGGCCTCATTTTGAAACTTTGTACTTTTTGCCAAACTTTAAAATCAGATATCTATGTACATGTCTATGATGCCGTTTGCAGTTATTCTATTTTTATTGTATTTTTATTTATGTTAAGTTATTTCTGATTCTGGAATTGATTAGTATTTATTCGCTATCACGTAGAAAAATTTGTTAAGAGGTCAAGTATTCTTATGCGAGAAATTAACACCAATGCGATAAGAAAATTTAATCGATATTACACGTAATCTCTTATCGGATAAGTTATTATGACTTAAGCATAGTACTTTGTGCAGTAAGGTGTTACATTTTTGGTATCGAGGCAGTTCATCCTAATATAGGCACGAGGATTGGACCGACTATGCTTCGCATATGCTCTGTATTCCTAGATCTTATTATGTTACGAGTCTTGTCCATTTGGATAGGACATACATGAAGTAGTTTGCCTAGCGTATGCTATTATTTACTAGCACACGAACTTAGTGTTGATCTGATCAACTCAATTACTCTTGTTTTGTGTGTTCGGTACTTAATGGCTTACGGAGCGAGGTAGGCCATGAACTACTCCAGCCAGGAGGAATCTCTGAGTTTACGGATATGATGCAAGATATGGCGCCGCGCTATGCAGCGGCGGTGACATTTGCGACCAGCGAAATGATGGGCCAAATAGGAAGGCTTGATCGAGAGGTAGGTCGTGGTGGAAATCATAGCGGCCACTGGAATGGATCTAGAATATCTTAAGTTTGCGGAGTTTCGAAAGGCCAACCCACCCAGCTTCAGGGGAGCCTTTGACCCAGATAAAGCAGCTGAATGGATTAAGGCTATGGAAAAGATTTTCTCCGTATTAGATTGCACAGACCATCAAAAGGTGACTTTTGCCACCTATATGTTAGAAGGCGTCTCTGCGAATTACGGTGGGACGGTGCACGACGATTATTAGAAGGAGCCCAGATAGAAATTACTTGGGACGTATTCAAAGATGCATTCTACCAGAAGCATTTTCCTATGTCTATTCGCAACGCCAAGGAGATGGAATTCATGCACCTCCGTCAAGGAAATAGTCTTGATGTCAGATGCGTTGCTAAATTTGAGGAGTTGTGCAAATTCTCCACTATTTATCAGCGGGCCAAACGAAGCATGTATGAAATTTGAAGGTGGATTGAGAGAAGACATTCTTGCCACCATAGGGCCAATGGAGATCAGAGACTTTTCTACCTTGGTGAACAAGTGCCGCTTGGTAGAAGATTGTAACAAGAAGTTAGTTGCTGCTAGAGCATCCGGCAACAACTTTAAGAGGGGGTTAGCTCCACAAGGTCCAAGGTTCAAACCCAAGTTACAGCGTGAAGGAAGTTCGGTAGGCAAGCTTGACAAAGGCAAGCAACCTCAGCGACGCTTTAGGGAACTAGATTTGCAGCCAGTGCGGCAGGAATCATGGCGACCGCCCTTGCTTGGCAGGTCAAAATGTCTGCTTTGGATGTGGTAAACCAGGCCACAGAATCTATGAATGCCCTGCTCGAAATCCTCAATCAACTCCTAGGCCACAACGCTAAGGGAGAGTTTTCACTATGGATGCACAGGAGGTCAAGAAGTCAGAAAACTTGATCCAAGATACATGTGAAGTAAATGGTAAGACTTTAACCATTTTATACGATTCAGGTGCATCTCACTCTTTCATCTCTCATGATTGCATGACAGCCCTGCAGCTACCTATTTCTAAATTACCTTATAACTTGTTAGTTTCTACTCCTACAAGTGAGCCCGTTAGAACCAATCACATTTGTATCAATGTCCCTTGTTAAATAGGAGGTCAGATCTTTTCGGCTAATTTAATTTGTCTTCCCTTGTCCGGACTTGACATCATCTTGGGTATGGATTGGCTCTCTGCCAATCAAGCCCTGTTAAATTGCTCCGATAAATCCATTACACTCCCTTCTGTTTCATCTTCTGAATCCATAATTCCTGTAAATCTTTATTTAAGTTCCTTAATAGTGCACCCTTGTGGGAATAGAAGTCAAGGGTATATTTTCCTATCAACTTGACATGATGAGAGGTTGATCAGGAGTTATACAATATTCCAGTTGTTAGGGAATATCCTGATGTGTTCCCCAAAGATATTCCTGAGTTCCCTCCTGAGAGAGAGATTGAGTTCACTATTGAACTGGTACCAGGAGTAGGACCAATATCTTTAGCGCCGTACTGCATGTCGCCCTTGGAACTGGCTGAACTTAAGGGGCAGATTGAAGAACTCTTGGAAAAGAAATTCATTAGGCCAAGTGCATCACCGTAGGAGCCCAGTCTTGTTAGTTAAGAAGAAAGATGGAGGCATGCGACTGCAATGTAGAGTCTGACGGTTGAATAAGGTGACAATCAAGAACAAGTACCCGTTACCAAGGATTGATGATCTTATGGATCAGCGCAAGGGAGCTCTTGTATTTTCCAAGATTGATCTACGGTCTGGATATCACCAGATTCGGGTTCGAGAAGAAGATATTCCGAAGACGGCGTTTCGGACCATTATGGACATTATGAGTATACCGTGATGTCCTTCGGATTGACAAATGCACCGGCAGTATTCATGGACTACATGAACCGAATATTCAGACCATATCTTGATAAATTTGTGGCGGTGTTCATTGATGACATACTTGTCTATTCAAAGACAGAACAGGAGCAGTATACTACAGAAGATTTGTTAAGAACTTCTCCCAAATAGCCCTACCCTTAACAAGCTTGGGCCAGCCCCGGAATAAATTAAGGGGAATAGATTAGTGGGAAGGTCGGGGAAAGTAAACCCGGCCATCCTGTATAGGAACGAGCTCGGTCCTGAAAAGCGGACTATTACCCAAGAGTATATGGCCAATGACTCCTAGGGGACCAAGGATGGAAAAAAGTTATAAGAGGCAAAAGCCTCCAAGAATAAGATGCATCCTCTCATTGCACATGCATATGTAGAGTGTAATACTTTTCTATTAATTGTTCTAGATCTCTGTATTTTTTTTCATAACATGCTATTGTTCCGCTGTGATTACTGTTTGAGTACATTAGTATATCTGTTAATTAAAATTGAACTTGTTTCGGTGTATGCTTTACAAATGAGTATTTAAGTTAAATATTATCATTTTACCGTACTATCTGAAAATCTTGCCTGGCCAAAACAACTGGGAATGACAGCGATGACAGATGTATAGAAGTTAGGATTTTCTACTGAGAAATATTCATTTCTCACCATATTATATATTCCGGGTCATTCTCAGACTATGGAGCACGCAGCGACAAGAGTTCTCTTCATTGAGTTCCTCGAGCTTCACATACACCTCGACTCGTTTTTAGACTCTGTATACATATCTGGCAGGTGCCAGTTTCGTTTATATTTCTTCTTCCAGAGAGACTTTGCCGTACCCCTGATGCACCCACTGTTTGATCCCGTTGTCCCATACATTGCCATTCCACTTCATATGGCTCATCCGTTTCCACCTCCTCCCGCAACAACAGCACCAGCTGCAGCCCCCGCTCCTATGGCTCCTCCTGCTTCACCACCACATCTGATGCTTTCCGCCTCGACATCAGAGGAGGACCCATCAGAGGCAGCGAGTTCATCCTCATCCTCTGCTCCCAGCACGGGCCACCCTCCTGTAGATGCACCCATGGAGAATGGGTTTCTTTCTTCAGATTCTGGGTAGATAGTGGGCGTACCATAGTGGTAGTAGGTGTATAGAATGACCCTCTTTTGGTAGTCTGGGTCATGGGTAGATGGATAGATATTAGGAGATGTACATGAAATGTCCCATGGGGACCACTTAGGGTGCTGTTCATGGAAACTGGCCATTTCATTTTGTATTAACGGCCTCATTTTGACACTTTGTACTTTTTGCCAAACTTTAAAATCAGATGTCTATGTACATGTCTATGATGCCATTTGCAGTTATTCTGTTCTTATTGTATTTTTATTTATGTTAAGTTATTTACAGTTACCTATTGATTAGTATTTATTCCGCTATCCATAGCAGAAAAATTTGTTAAGAGGTCAAGTATTCTTATGCGAGAAATTAACACCAATGCAAAGAAGAGAAATTTAATCAGTATTACACATAATCTCTTATCAGATAAGTTATTATGACTTAAGCATAGTACTTTGTACGGTAGGCGTTACTGTATACACTCCATCGTGCAGATTGCTTGTGGGATTCCTCACCAAGACAGCATCCTGATGCTTCTCTCCTTCTAATTTTCTCTTCTAACCATAATTTCAACTCAAGATTTCCTATTAATCCTATCATAATCCTATCATAATTCAGCTATTAACTCATCAAATACATGAAGGAGAATACAAGTTCATACTGCCTTAGGGCAAATAATTCAAGAAGAGAAGTAGAATCCTACCTCTTTGGAGTGTGATCTTGAGTTAAGTGTTGAAGCTTGAATTATTAGGACCTGGCCAAGCTTGAAGGAGTGATGGAGTTGGGTGAGTGGAGAAGAGAAAAGAGAGCTGAAGTGAGGAGAAGAGGGCGTGAAAAATGGAGTGCGAATGAGGGGAGAAGAAGGTGTTATATAGGCATGAGTGGTAGTCAACTTGGAGGGTTCTGATTAGCCTTAAAACACAAGGCTGAAATTCTGCCAACCTTCCCCTCTTTTGTGACAAATTGCTCTCCACATCGCTCTAACAGTGGGACTCGTTTCCAGTATATTCTGAAGATGACATCGGAACTCGTGCACTTCATGAGATGAAATCGAAACTCGTGGATGATTTGGAAACCAGCTCAAAGATCCGAACTCGAGCCCTTTCTAACTGAATTCCACTTTAATACGGGACCTCGTGACATTTTACTCGGAAGTCGGTACTTGCACCATTATGTTAAACTATAACTTCTGAGGTCGGAAACCATGTACACTATTAAGGTTAGATCGGAACTCGGGTAAATTTTCTTTGAGACATGAAGTCGGATATCGTGGAATTACGTCATGTTGTTCGGACTTGAAGTCCAAGTCGGAAGTCGGGAAATGAGGAATTTCAAGTTGAAATCGAAGGTCGGAAATTATACCCACTATACTTTAACTCGAATATTGGAACTCGGAAGCCACTCAGGTTAACTCGAAGCTAGAACATTAAGTCGGAAATCAGAAAGTCCATGAAGTCGGAATTTTGCAGACCAATTTGGAAGTTGGACAGGACATGAAGTCGGGAATGAGGAACATGCTGGGATAAGGTCGGAAGTCAGAATATTGACGTGAAGACAAACTCGGAAATCGGAAATTGTTCCATTTCATGTGGAATTCGAGTACGAAGTCGTAAATCATAAAACTAATGAACTCGGAACTCGGAACTCGTTGTGGAGGTAAAGTGGAATAATTTAGCGCAAAGAAAATTAGGATGTTACAGAAGCCATCTTGCCAAGTGAACGACAATGAAAATACATAATCTACCAATGCTAAATTAACTTACATTTTTAGCCACTCAAGATCTATGTATGTACAGTGATAACTTACATAAATAAACATGACAAACAAATTATAAAATGGGTACATAACAACCTTTTCTTCAACTAAGCAAAAAAATGTTTCATTACATACCATAAGAAAAAACAAGCAACCGCTTATGCTCTTCATCTTTTGTTCACGTGTCTTGTACATTGTAATCTAGGTGACCAACCAATCGAAGATTAGTCGGCTCCAATTGTACTCTGGTACATTCTCCACATCAACTATGGCCCCCAACAACTTCCGGCTTGGTGCCATGTTCGAAGTTGGGCAGAAAAATCCAGATAATACATACAGGATGAACGCTCGCTTGAACAACTTATCAGCGGTGCCTTGCCTAATCATATCCTCCAATTACATATCAGTCACCTCATCAAAATCTTCCAAGACACTCTTCTACTCTTCACTAACAGATTTTGGAATCTCAAGCCCTATTGTTGCACCCAAAATATATCAATTGCCATATTTAGAAAAACATACTGAGGACAAGTAACACGTCACAATATATTCTATCATGAAAACCAAACAAAAGAAGATGCCTAATATAGATCAAATGTAAATAAACTAAAGGGTTCTCTATTAACTAATGTGTGGTAAGTTGGCAAAGAATGCCCGATATGGCAAAATCACATTTACTTTAAATTCACAGAAGGTCTTCCTAGAGTCAACTTTGTTCGGGTATGCCCTTCCTAATAAAGATATTAGGAAATTAAGTTTACTACCATTACCGTCAATAATATACTCTTCTAACAAGAAATTATTATAATTTCGAATAGAAAAATTATTACAAACAAGTTTACACAGCTTCATATGTCATTCCAGGCAGGGCATTATTTATAATTTGGAACAAAAAACTATAATGGGTTTGTTAAAATACCAGATTTAGGTAACCCAAACACCATGTTTACATCATGATAGCTAATTGGGACCAGTTCACCCTTAACAAATATGCACATCCTATTGAGGTCTAAAGCATTCACTAGCTGCAAGCAGAGCACCCAGTCCAATGTACATTTCACATGAAAAACTGAACCAAACCCAATATCTTTTACAGCATCAGCTTGATCTTTTGTCAAGCTTGCACACAACTTCTACAATCGAGTGGGCGAACACCTCATAACAAATGCAGGCTGCATGTAAAATGTATTACTAATAAAATTAGTCAATCATACAACTTCACTATCAACTAGACTAAAGACAAGAAAAATCATATTAATATACGAATAACGAGTTAATACACATTACTATTCCATGGCTTATTTTTTTAGTCTTAGGAGTGAAATAACTCTTCGCAACATTAGACCTAACCTTCTCATGCTTGCTGCGGTCCTTATCCTAACCAAAATAAAAGCAAATAAGTAACACACTAACTCATTTAAAGGTACTTCTTTTATCGGTCCTCATACCTCCCCTAGCTTTTTCTCAATGCTCCTCTTTCAGGCTCTCAGCATAGCTTCAATTTGACCTTTACAAAAGATTCTTCAATAAATAGCTGATTCTATGTAACAATTTAAAAATGATTAACTTCAGCTGCTGGATTATACCTTAAACAAATTATGCACTCTCACCCACATTCTAAAACAAACTGTATTAAATACTCTCACCCACCACCATTATTTCAAAATAGCACAACAATTGACACTAAATTGCATGTAAAACTAAAAAATTGAGTTCATGGTTCACAAACATTCAAGTAAATACAAATCATCCACATGCAGACAACAAAAAAAAGGGGTGTTTGATGCAGATTGATACCAATCATACCATTTACCATTCAAATCATCCACAGACATCTAAAAATAAATTTGCATATTTCATGCCAATAAATCAAATGATACCATAGCATTTAAACATTATAGCACAATTCAAGGAAAAAAAGGATAGGTATCCACATGCCAAAATCACCGAAATAAGCTGCAAAAAAAAAGGTCAAGTTACTTGAGATAAAGCTCGCGAAAGAGAGAAAGCACACCAGAGGAAGCAGGGAGAAGCAGCTAACAGCAACCTCCAACGATTGAAGTGGAAGAGGGCAGACCAAGTGATAGAGGTCGAGTGTTTTAGAGATAGAGTGATGTCGGTAAAATACAATCCTAGAACATGAAAATAGCTCAGGGGGTGGGGCTTTGCAATCAAGCAACTCTATCTTCGGGAAACCCAACTAGGCGGATTGAAATGGCCACAGTGGTGCTCCGGTCTTCTTCACTTGCATCCAACAAGAGACATGAGCCGCCACAAACGGAGGGAGGGAATGACATAGTTTGCGAAAGTGGGCTGCCAGAGAGGGACGAAGGGAAGGGCACAGCTGGAGAAAGGGGAATAGCGTAAAAGGTACCAGGGTTGCTTGAGTGTATCAAAGAGGGAGTGCACTCTCACAGTTTCTTTTTCAAATTCTTACTCCATATTCACCACTGTAGAGGATTTGTATCCAAGTCCACCTTAATCCCCTCCTTTTGCTATGCGTTTTTATCTCCGCTTCTCCACCATACACCAACCTTCCTCTACTCCAACTTATCTCCCTTACCAAGTGTATTTCATTTTTTTAAGCCACTTCTGTGCGTATGCGTCGCATACACACATAGTCTCTCTAACTAAATAAGATTTTTTCTTAGAAACAAAACCCCTTGTGCATGTTGTCTCCTTGACCATTTGCACCATCAAGTGCAAGAAATTTTTTTTTATTTCTATTTTCGAAACCTTATCTACATGAGACTCTTTCATTAAGAGTAACTTTTAGGTGCACACATGGACAAGAATTTAAAGCAAATAAAGGAGAACAACTAAAGCATTCAAATAAAACAAACATAGCTTTCAGTTTAGCCAAAGACCATACCTAACAATGGTGCTTGAGATGGAGGAAGGAATAAGAGGAAACTTTCTCTAGCCAAGCCTCATAACTTTTTTGAACTGTTTAGTTTTTTTTTTTCAGATTTCCCTCTATTCTTTTTTGTGGTGATTCAGCCTAATATTTAAAGAGAAAGGAAGTCAAGCTGTGTATTTTTTTTCTACCATCTAACATCATTACATATTGATAAAGATTAAAATTACTTGGCCAAAAATGGGCCAATAATCAAAAAATTCCTTTTTCTTCTCATAAGCTCACCCTAATGGTATTAGGAAATTCCCCATTCCCTTTCCCTCTATTACTATTTTTTTTTAATGTAAAACTTGGTTATTTCCTAATTAGTTTTGGATTTGATTTCACTACTCTGAAACCCATCTTTGACTAATGCTCTCCATTGTCCCATTTAATATTTATGAGTCCAATATTTTTTTTTGTTTTTCTGAAGCCCAAGATTAATTTTAAATTAAATTTTTTTATGGTATAATTTGATGTTACTACATGGAGTTTAAGATTCTATTTAAATTAACCAATTTATACTCAACTAATGTGGAATTATAATTTATTATTATTATCGTTATTATTGTTATTATTATTTAGGTGTTACATAAGTGGTGGCCCCTGGATACTTTATCACCATGACACTCTGTTCGTAGCCTTTATAAGGACTCAATTAGTGGCCCCCGGGTACTTTATCACCCATGGCACTTTGCTCCTGACTAGGGCTGAAAGTGAGTCGAGCTGAGCCTGAGCTTGGCATAGCTCAGGCTTGGCTCGTTAACATTAGACCGAACTCGAGCTTGAGCTTAAGCTCAAAGTGAGCCTAATTTCTAGGCTCAAGCTTAGCTCACCAAAAGCTCATCCAGCTTGAGCTAACTCACAAGCTACTCAAACTTAATGAGATAGCTCAAGTTAGATATAAATTAAGTCTTTTTTGACTTAATAAACTATAGGATATTTAGTGATAAGAATATAATCTTAACAACAACGATAATAATAATAATAATAACAAAATATAATTTTATTTATATGAACACACACACACACACACACACACATAGATGTATATATATATATATATATATATATATATATATATATATATATATATATATATTGAGCCAGCTCATGAGCTAATGAGTCAAATATAGTAAAGCTCAATTTTGGCTGATTTAATAAACGAGCTTAAAACTCTAGCTCAAGCACGACTCATGAGCTCACAAGCCTAGATTATTGAACTATTAATGAACTAAGTAAAAAATAGCTCTCAAGTTAACTTGACTCACTTTCAGCCCTATTCCTGACCCTCCTAGGACTTAAGAGGTGGCCCCCAGATAATTTATAATCCATGGAACTTTGCTCCTAGAAAGGTAAGTGCCAATCCGATTAGCTAGTTCTCATTCCAACCCAATATGCAAATCAAAGCTCAATTAACAATCCAAGCTACTTATCCTCTTATATAGTCATAACAATATAGTTAATACAGAGATCAGTTCAAAATTATCCATCAACATTTCACATACATTTACAAAATTAACTTATTTAAACTCAACAAGTAGAAGGTTTGCTGCAAATAATTACCTTGCTATAGAAAATTCAGCTATTTAGTCATAGCTTTAACCTTCAGTCCTTTGAAACTTATGTAAAATTAAAATTGGATATCTAATAGAGTTATATTCAAATATATATAAGAAAGATCATAGGTAAGTTATCCACTTACTGTACACTCCAAAAGGTAACAAAGTAGTTCCTCGGAGTTCCAAAGCCAAAATGTTGTTCTTGAGAAGATTCTAACCACATGGACATGATGAATTTAGACAAAATAACACTTCCAATAAATGGGGATAATCCAACTACAACTTACCAATTCAAGGGCATCAACCCATTTGACTCCAAAAAGTAGTAACACACCTAAATATAAGATTAAATAAAAAGAAAAGAAATAACTTCAGGCATAATACAAATTTAAGTTTATTAATTTAATGCAAGCACCTCTTGCCAATTAGTTACTAACAGGAATCATACGTACCAATTTTCATGAATCAACTAATCTTGAGACTCACCACAGAGAGAATAAAAACATCAGATTAAACTATGCAACTAATTCTATATACATACCCCTGCACAATTCAGACTTCCATTCTTTATGAAATTTAAGCTCAATTCAAGTATCCTAAATTTATTCTAAAATATATTTAATCAATTTACCTCAATAGAAATTAATTTGACCACCATTACCTCATAGATGTACCTCAAAATTAAAGTTATCAACCAATGTTTTATGCCACATAAAACACAACCCATGGCAAACCAACACCATTCATCCTCGTCATCACTAACAACAACATAACTACAACTATTAACTAATAGACAACCAAGCCAACAAGTTAGATTTATTAGCTTCCAATGCATAAATAAATCTAACTAGCTCACCATCCTTTTTCCCTTCCCCTAACCAAAAATTAGAATTTTAAAATAACGTTAATTCCCTTATTTTGTTAACACCCAAACCTTTGAACAAATAACAAAAGTGCAATTATCAAGTCAACTCAAGTCTTGATCCATCCCCTAAGTTGAAAAAAATGGAATAGTTCAAAACTTTATTTCATTTCCTTTGGTGCAAATTTCAGAACAACCCACAATCAAATAAGAATCATAACAATAATGCAACTTACAACCCATATCTCCAAGAGTTATAATAGGGCAAAAACTTACCAAAGAAGTTAGGAGTTACTTGGAAGAGGCACCATACTGCCCAGCCACGATAAAGAGACTGAACGTCAGCTAGGGCCCATGACAGAGCTACACTGCAAAGCTAGGCAAAGGACCGATGGCTGGCCAGACGCACATCAGGTAGGTCATGGAGAGAGAGAAAGAGAGAGAGAAAGGGTCACACAATGTAGGGCTGGTGGCGAAGGGACAAAGAGTAAGATTATGGTGAGGCATGCGGTGGTGGTGGACGATGCAATGCTGGTGGCCAGGGGAAGATATGCAACGGGGTTGAGAGAGAGAGAAAGTAATGAAGAGAAGTGAGATCTGCAAAAAAGTAGAGAGAGCCACAGTCAAAACAAGGGAAGGGGTTGGATAAGGATGAAGAAGAAAAGATAGGGGGTTTGTGTGGTCTATCAATGCTGAGGGTGTTGAGTAGTCCTAACCAGTAGAATCTATGCTATAGGGAATGTTTTACTTCTCATTAGGTGCACTTCTCTATTTAACATAGCATTCTCACTAAATTTAATTATAGTTTATCATTATAGAATTTACCCAAAATTTTAAAGCTTCCCCTTGCCAACATTTTATTTCAGACTAGGTATTACAACTATGGTGGTTCCAGTTGTGTCTTAGTATAAAAGTCTATAGTGTAACACCCTACCAATTTAATATTATGCTTAAGTTATAGCATAAAATTTAGTAGTTGCATTACCATGTTAGTACTCCGTTTATTATTTATTTATTATATTATATGCTCTTTTCCTCTCCTTTTTTTTTGTAACGAAATACACCTTGGGGGTGCAGAGGATATATATATATATATATACAACTGATGTTATACTACTTATCTTTATCTTTTTGTTGCACTTTTATTTATTTTCAATGTTCTGCGATGTTGATCACATTTATTATATACAAAGCACCACTTCTTCTATTTACATATATATATATATATATATATATCTCGAATGCTAACGCTTCAGTTTATATACAGGTTCAAAAGAGGATACATATGTGGGGCCGGTATACATCAAAAAGACATCAGGCCTGTGTCAATGGAAAGCAATCCTACAAGGACTTTAGAGGACATTTCAAACTAGCTAGTCTAAATAACTACGTACATCTGGCTAAGTCTATGGCCCAATACTGCACACAGCTAAAAGAGGGCCATACTGTACAATGTAGCCTGAGGTCGGAGCCTACTCCGTCAGATAGCCATTGGCCATATCAGGCCTGGCCGGGGAGTAATCAGTATCAAATCCAAAAGAGGAGGAGGATGAACCAGAAGCCTCAGACGGGTCGCTCTCAAGACTGAGCGAGATGTCCAAGACTACCTACGGAGGTGACGCTCGTGGACGAGCTACAAGAGCTACGGGTGCTGGAGGAGGTGCAGGGTGTGCTACATGTAAAGAAATAGCAAACTACGGAATAGCTGGATCAAATGCCTGGTGAAACAGAGGAGCAGCAAAGTTCCTATTACTAAAGAGGTAAAGACAGAAATGACAGGAACCAACTATGTGCAATGAGTAAAACATAGGTCATAATGGAGCTGCATGTTCGAAATCTCAATGAACAGTACGACCATCATATCCATCGCCAGAGTCTGAGAATGATGCGGAAAACATAAAGTGAGATGAGAATTTGAAGAAATTCTTAGTAGATTCGAGTACTGTATTAAACCGACGTCGCATTCACTCTCAGTTGCCTCAATTTTTGTTTAATTATATAGAAAAAAAATGGCATCAAAGTGAACTACCCACATTTAATAAGTTTAAGAAAATACCTGGTCCGAGGCAAGGTTCAATTTTACTTAAGACAGTAGAAGAAATAAAATAAACTGCTAAATAGCAATATATAGAATAATGAGCAGTCAATAAATAGATTGCAGCAAGTAAACATAATAGTCAATCTATAAACAACTTACAATGACTATGCAATGCAACCATGCAAACACTCATTCTTAAACTTAGTATTATAAGCTTTTCCGTTACTTGGTCCCCTGGGAGTTCTTAGTCATTCAACTCCTAGGTAATAGTCTACTTCTCAGGATCGAGCTCGTTCTTATATAGGAATATCGGGTTTACTTTCCTCGACCTTCCCACCGATCTATTCCCCTTAACTTTAATTCGGGGCTGGCCCAAGTATTATGGAACTTTTATCATAACATAACCTTTATGAATTTCTTGAAAAATGCATATGTATCTGAATATATCTTATAACCCATGAATAGGCTTTACAGAAATTTGGGCGGCATGACGGAATGTATCTGCTTTTCCATGAATAATGCCAAACTCATTTAGACCTAAATTTTGGATATGTTGGAGTGTTGTATGTCTATATTCTAACCTCTTTAGTCCCATCTAATTTTGATAAATATAGCTCAAGTTATTTAAGTTCTATCTCGGCCTGCCCTGTAGCTGGCCAAAATTACATACTTAAAAGTAAAAATCAACTAAAAATTGAAAACCAGTTCAAATCATAAGAAATTTGTATCATATTAAAGCTAATAGGAAAGCTTTCATTTTCTAGAAGTCCTATTTCATTTCCTTAAGTAGAACTTGAGTTATAAGCTCCGCTGTTTGACCCTTCTGAGTTGCCCTGTTCTTGCACAGTTTGGACTTAGAGCGATTTCCTTGAATCACTAGGAGCAACTGAGACTAACTCTAACTCTGAAATTTTTATGGAATGTTCTTCTATGTGTAAGCTTTCTAACAACGTTAGTTTCATTCAATTCCAAGTTCTATAGGGCAAGTTTTGCCCTAAACAACCTTGTCTGCCCAAAATCAAACTCAAAAACCTAGGTCAAACTTCCAAAATTCATATCTCCCTCACTACTAATCCAATGACCCTATAATTATATGTTTAGAAAGCCCTAGATATCTAGTTTCATATAAAAATAGTTTCATCAAATTTAAATGGCTGTAGGTGGAGCTCTACACTATGCCAGTCTGATTTGCTATAGGGTTTTAATCACCCAGCTCCTCACTTCTTTCTATTCTCATCCCTTTTCACTTTCTCTTCAATTTAAACACAACAATAGTCATTAAACCAGCCAATAATTATCATAGACATCCAAATACTATATCAATAAATGAGAAAATGAAACCCCAAACAGCTCCCATAACCAAGAAGACAAGAAAGAGGTTGAATATCTACCTCCTTTATGTGTAATCTTGCTAGATTTTGAGTTTAGGTGGATGGAATCTTATCAAAGCTTGAAGGTTGATGGAGTAAGTTGAAAGGAGAAGAGATGAAGGAGGCTGGAAGGGAAAGGGAAGGGCGAAATCTACTCGTAGAAAAGGAGAAAAAAATATCATCCAAGCTTTAATTAAAGTGGTTGGCTTCTTAGTGTTGATTGGCTCTTGAAATGGGTGGTGGTAAAATGACCAAGTCTCTCCATCCATTTGTGATGCATGTGACGCCACCATCCAAGGGCTAGGTGGCTGAATTTTCAACCTCATAATTCAGGTCTTCATGTGTAGAATTCGGTTGTTTCGGTTCCAACAGTTTAAAATACTGAAATCTTATCGATTTCCTTTAAATCGGTTTAGGAAAATTTCTATAAAATCTTCTATGTTTCTAATCTAATTCCCTCACACCTAAGCTCTCTAATTGCTAATTAATTAACCTTAAATAAATATTTAGTCGAATTTTAATTAACCTCAATTATTCGATAAACTAGGCAAAAAATGATAAAATTCTATGGATGTTACACATACATCTATTGTATCATAATCAAATCACATTACTCATAAGCAAATAACACTTCATAATATTATGAGTCGAAAATCCTAAAAAAAATGCTATTTAATTCAAAATGCAGCAAGCATTAATAGCATTATAATCTCTTTGCTTTGATTTTCACTTTTCTTTGTTTACTTGTCTCATACAAATTTAAAGGCCTTCTCTTAGGGAATTCATATTTTTTGGTACTACTCTTAACATGTTGGCAACAAAGTAAGACCTTTACGCCATATTAACCAAGGCAGGTAATATAAAAGATTTTACATCTATTCCTCTGCCTTCTTTGTGGTTAGTAGCAAATCTTAAATGTCTTCTTTTTAAAACTACTTGCTTGTCATTATGCATAATTTATAATAAATTTGGAGATGCATAAACTGAAGCAGTAAAATAGAACTTAAATAAAAACTCAAATAACATAAAATAAATAATAAACTTGAATAATATAAATTTATCACATTTTAATTATAATAAGTTAAATAGTAAGACATAAAATTAAGCAATAAAATAAACTGAATAAGTGCACAAAACATAAATTGATTCATAAACTTAAATTACATGAAGTTCATAATAATTGAGATAATATAAATTTAAGCAAAATAAATAACATAATATCATAATAAAATTTCTCAAAGCATAAGTTTGTCAATCTAAATATTAATCTCTAAAGGAAACAAATTTAAAATAATTTTTATTTAATTTCTTTTAAATATTCTCATCATGGTCTATGAGTTTGTTCTTGTGATCATGGTGCATTTTTAGCACATAAAAGTCATGTCCTTACAATGGTCCTTGTAAAGTCATAGTAATATCCATAAGTCTATGTATAATAAATTTTGCTTATTTTAAGTGTTACATACCATATTTTACTTCTAATATTCGTCCTCTAGAGAAATTATTGTAAAATTGACAACTCAAAGTAATATATATTTATATAAACAATATCTTAATAATAATAATAATAATAATAATAATAATGAGTAATAATATAAAGAAACATTAAATAAAATAACTTGGAATAATAAAGAAATTGCAATAATATAGATTAACATTAAATAAAATAATTTGGAACAGTAAATAAAATAAATTGCAATAATAAGTAATAGTGAGCAATAATATAAAGGATCATTAAGTAAAATGACTTGGAACAACAATTAGAATAAATTGCAATGATAAATGACAATGAGTAACTAAAATATAAAGGAATAATAAATAAAATAACTTGCAATATAAATATAGTCATAGTTTTATTTCACAAATAATTTCATTATCTACCTCTTATTATTGTAAACAACCGAAAATGGTGTGCGCACACCGAGCTTCTTTCCTTTTTAATTTGTTGTGCTCACTTCTTTTTCCTCTTCCTTCTCTTTTATTTTCCTTTCTTCTTCTCTTTTAGCTCTCATTCTCTTGTTTTACTCCCTCTTTTTCTTCCAATGTAATGCCAACTCTTTTCTTGATTTTCGCCGTGACTTCCTCTTCCTTTTACATAGAATGTTTGCAATGGTGAAAAACGTCACTTGTAACATCTCGAACCTGCGGGTAGGCAGGGATAGAAGAAAGCTCGAGTAGAGGCAAGGGCAAAACTATAAATAGGAGATTATAGAAAAAGGAATGGCAAAATTGTAATTAGGTGACCCATAGAAAAAGGAGACACTATAAGAAAATTGGTCTATGATAACCCTTCAAAAGTGTACCTTAAGGCACCATAAAGTGTTGCCTCTAACAAAGGCTACACTTTTAAAGCTAAAGGCATCATTTTTTATGGGGTTGCCAAATCAGCCGTGGGCTTTGGTTAAAGGCAACACTTTTTGATTCAAAAAAGCAACAATATTTAAAAGTGTAACCTTTGATATGAGCAACGACAACACTTTTAGATAATCCTTATAGCAACATTTATCAAGCGTTGTAACTCTTGGCAACACTTACAAATGTTGCCTTTAGTTACTATAACAACATTTTTCTACCAAAAGACAACAAATGTTTAAAAGATTAAGCAACACTATAATATGCCTAGAAGAACTTTTTGTAAGCATTGGCAAATTAAAAACCTATTGTTACACTTTACAAGTGTGCCTTTCTCTCTTGTGTTTTTTTTTAAATAGAAAAAATATAAAATAAAAATTTCTTTAATCAGGCCTACATTACATTTAGTGATATTGGAACGTTTTCCATTTGACGTTGTTATCATATATTATAAGCATATATTTTAAATTAGATTTGGAAGACATTATTGTAATTTTACAATTTTATCACATTTTTAATATTAATTTTATGAAATAAAAATATTTATTTAGTATGAAATTCTAAGAAACAGTATCAACTGAGATAACATTCAAAGTAATGAAGAAATCCATAACATTCTTCAATGTATTCATAAATAAAAGTATTAGACTTATCATTGTCACTACCAATGAACTCAAAATCAAAACAAAAGATGTCTATAGTTCATAAACATGAAAAACTATTATCATAAACAATCTTCATGTACTTCAAATAAATCAACTAAATATCTCCATTGCCATCTCCAAGTGCATCGTCAAAATTATCCTGCATAATAAAATTAAATTTTGTTAAAGCAATTGCAATTGCATAAAAAAAGGGGGGAAAGATATGGGCACTACATAAATTGCTTGAAAATGATTTAATAAAAAACTTCTTAAATAAATTATTCCATGCCCCTGGGCGACCACCTCTTTTTTGCCTTCAATTCTTTGACTACAATATTGTTATTTGTCCTTATGCAAATTGTTAGACTCAATCATATCACATGGATGCTTCTTGACAAATTCTTTGATAGAGCATAGTGTACTAGAAGCATATCTAGAATAAACTCAAACATTCACTTAAAGGTTTGGTGTACCAATTCCTTTTATTTAAGCATGTCCTTTTATTTAAGCATGTATGTAGATGATTAGAGAACATAATAATGCAAATTGTTAACAATTATACAGTAGATATATGATCTATCAATTGTGTAACAATCCTCATATCTATATAGGCTTAACATTCCAAAATTGCCAAATATGCTCATCGACAAACCCAAATGCCTTCCCTTCAAACAAGTAGAGGCAAAACCCAAGAGCATAACAATAGCAAATATAACAGATCAAAAAGTAATATAATGCAAGAACTTACCATTTCTTGGTTTGGAACATGAGTGGATCCGGAGGAATGTGGATTATGGTGGCCTACCAAACCTGGTGCATTGTTTGCATCATGGGGAGAGCATTGAGCAAATTGCAATAATGCTTCAACTTCTTCTGGGTCCATTCCAATGTCGCATCGTTGAGCCAATACTCTTACTATATGTCGTAACCCATCCATGCCATTCTTCAAAGAAGTGACTTCCTCATTATGTTTTTGTTTGAGTTGGGCAATTTCTGCATCTTTTTTCAAGTAAGTTGCTGTAATTGATCTACCATAGCACCGAAACCGACCAGGCTGCTCTTTCCCAAAAACTAGTTCAAAAGCATCCTCTTCTATTTCTCCAGCATCTTTGCAGTTTTGAAGTTCAGACTATTTATAAGACACATTAAAAATAATATTAACAAATAATATCGTTAATATATGATGTCATTATTAATAATGCACTTCATTAGCTTACAATTGCAACTTGCGTGTTTGAATCAACTTCCTTCCCTTTGCGACTTGTGCGGGTAGCAACAAACATTTTAGATTTTGTCGGATCTTCATTTGTCCCTTTGGTTGTGTGCTACAAGAACAAAAATATTTTCCAAATAAACAAAACTATAACATAGCAAGGTATGGAAATAAACAAATATACTACATTATTGACGCAAGTGTTTAATAATCATACCAATGCTACACGTACTCTAGCAAAATTTACAGGCCCCATGCGATGCCCAAACTTCTGTTTCTTTCTATTGTGAGAATTCATGCGACACATGGACAACATTTGAATAAAAAAAAACAAATATATCAATAATTAATATAAAATGAAGTAGATAAGGGAGCTACTTTTATTTGTGAAATAATATAAAGTGCTATCTTATCTCACTTGGACAATAGGAAGACTCCAATACCGAATTAATTTTTTGAATTGAGCCTCGGGTACTTGTGCAGGACCATTTTTTAACATATCTTCAATGGTATCATACTTGTCAAAATGTTTCTTCTTAATCTTTCCCTTATACCGCTTCCAAGCTTCACGAATAGTAGCCAATACCCATTTTTTTGCATCACTTGGAAGGATAAACTTAGACTATGCATAACAAAAGACATATACTATTCCCAATTAGTAAGAAATGGTGAATAAATAATTGAAATAAGAAAGAGTTATTATTCTTACATTAACATATTTCCACATCCTCTTGATATTTCTATCTGGCACAGCATGCCAATTGTAACGTCCGATTTCCGACTTCCGATCTCATTTAATGTTGAAATTTCCGATTTCCGAGTTTGTCTTATAAATTCCGACTTCCGACCTTAGTCATAGTTTCAAATTTCGACTTCGTTTCCAAGGCTTAAGGGCCGGCTGCATTTTATGATTTCCGACCTTGTGTAAGCGTGTAAGAATTTCGACCTCATCAGTATGAATTCCGATCTCCGATTTCATTTCAAGTGGCTGATGTATCCAATTTCCGATCTTAAGATTTCTGACTTAACCCTAAGTCCGACGTCCGATTTTATCTCGACCAGAAATGGACACGAGATCAGATTTTTGAACTTGTCTCCCAGTCCGAGTCAAATTTTCACGAGTTCCGATCTCGAGTTTAATACCAAGAGCTCTCATTTCTCTATCCTCCCGAGTTCCGAGATTGAGGTCCTACAATTCACGACTTCCGGCTTTAAGTGCTTGGCTTCACATCAGGCTTTGCTTTCAAGTTTCGAAATAAACTGGATACATTTCCTGGGTTCCGACTTCATATGCAGGATGTTCACGAGTTCCGACTTTATAGAGTCACGAGTTCGATTTCATTTTCAGAATATACTTTGAAACTAGTCCCACTTTAGGCGGCATGGAGAGCAATTCTACCACACAAATAAGGCGGCGTGGAGAGCAAGGTTGGCTGAAACTCAGCCTTATGTTTTGAGGCCAATCAAAACTTTCCAAGTTAACTACTACTCATGCTTATATAACACACTCTCCTCCTCTTCTTCAGACTCTTCTCTCACGTTGCATACTTCACTCCAGCTCTCTCTTTTCTTTTCATCACTCACCCAACTCCATCACACTTTGAAATTCTACCAAGTTGCAGCTACAAACTTAAACCAAAATCATTCATAGTAAGAGGTAGAGGTTCTAAATTCTTACTTGACTTTTTGATTCTTGAAGGATTGATGGTGGTCCAATTTCTTAATTTTGATATGTTGATTGAATAATTATGATGAATTATAGCTGAGTTATGGGCTGTTTATGAGGTTAAAACCTGAATTGAAAGTGAGAAAGGATGAAGATATGAAAAAGTTGAGAGGCTGGAAAACTCAAAACCCTCGGCAGTCCGTACGGCGGAGTGTACGGCTTCGCCTCCCGCCGTTAAAAATTAACGAGACCATTTTTAGGTGAAACTATACATTCAGGGATTTCCACACATATATCATAATAGGTCATTGGAATAGTATAGAATTAGTTATGAATTTTTGAAGTTAGACCTAGAAATCTGGGTTCTCACCCGGGCAGCATGGGTTGAGAAGGGTGTATCTCACCCTATACAACCTCAAATTGAGTGCAACTAAAGATGTTGGAAAGCTAACACATGAGATAACATCCCATAAAAATTTCAGAATTTAATTCGCTGTCATTTGTTCCCAGCACATCAATAAATTTGGCTTAGGTTAAAACTGGCCTAGAATAGGACAGCTCAATAGGGTAATGATTCGAGACTCATAACTCAAAATCCACTTAGGCAAATGACATGAAACTTAATTCATTTTAAAGCTTGTTGTGTGAGCTTCATTTTGATATAAAATTCGCATGATTTCATCCAGTTTTCGAATTTTAGTGAATTTTCTCCTATAGGAACCCAATTCTGGCTAGGAACAGGACAGGCTGAGATAAAATGTTTATATCTAGAGTTATATAATTCAAAACGAGATGGGACCAAAGAGAGTAGAAAGTAGACATATAAGGCTATAATATATCCAAAAATGAGAATTTAATGAGTTGGATTGGATAAAAATTGGAGCATGCCAAACTCGGGTAGAACAGGGAAGGACAAGCTGGAACCTTCTTAATGCTGGATTTGTAATTGTTGAATGATGTTATACGTGTTTATGCATGTTTGCTGGTTTATACTGAAATTATTAGTTGTTCAACTGTACTGATTTGTCTGGCACTATTCACGGGGAAGCGGACTCGATCCGTTATGCCGCCGAAATTTCGGTAAGAAATCCATAAGTTATGAAATTTATGATAACTTGAGTACATCATATGAAAAGAAACAAGTTAGATGTGCATTCATTTCAAGACATTATAAAGAATTCCACATCACTTGGGCCAGCCCCGGAATAAATTAAGGGGAATAGATCAGTGGAAAGGTCGGGGAAAGTAAACCTGGTCATCCTGTATAGGAACGAGCTCGGTCCTGAAAAGCGGACTATTACCCAGGAGTATATGGCCAATGACTCCCAAGGGACCAAGTATGGAAATAAGTTATAAAATGTGAAAGCCTCCAAGAATAAGATGCATCTTCTCATTGCACATGCATATGTACAGTGGAATACTTTACTATTGATGGTTCTAGATCCCTGTTTATTAATCATAATATGCTATTGTCCTGCTGTAATTACTATTTGAATACTTTAGTATATCTGTTGACTAAAATTGAATTTGTTTCGGTGTATGTTTTACAAGCAAGTATTTAAATTGAATATTATCGTTTCATGATACTATTTGAAAAAAAAATGTTGCACGGCCGAAACAACTGGGAAAGACAGCGATGACAGATGTATAGAAGTTAGGATTTTCTACTGAGAAATATTCATTTCTCACTCTATTGTATGTTCCGCGTCATTCTCAGACCATGGAGCACGCGGCGACCGGGGTTCTATTCATTGAGTTTCCTGAGCTTCATATCCACATCGACCCTTTCCTAGATTCTGTATATATATCGGGTAGATGCTAGTTTCGTTTATATTTCTTCTTCCAGAGGGACTTTGCTGTACCACTTATGCATCCCCTCTTTGATC
Source organism: Pterocarpus macrocarpus (assembly GCA_031439585.1). NCBI lineage: Eukaryota > Viridiplantae > Streptophyta > Magnoliopsida > Fabales > Fabaceae > Pterocarpus > Pterocarpus macrocarpus. The sequence goes on along the minus strand of CM062522.1, from coordinate 37,090,538 downwards.
CTGCTGTCCCCTACATAGCCATACCTCTCCACATGGCCCATCCATTTCCACCACCACCAGCAGTAGCACCAGCCACACCAGCAGCTCCAGTTCCCATGGCCCCTCCTGCTTCACCGTCGCAGCCGATGTCGTCGGCCTCGACCTCAGAGGAGGACCCATCCGAGGCGGCTAGTTCTTCGTCGTCATCTGCTCCCAGTGCCGGGCACCCTCGAGCTGACACCGCCATGGCGAACGGTTTCCTTTCATCAGACTCTGTTTAGATAGCGTGCATGCTGTAGTGGGGTTAGATGTACAGAATGACCCTCTTTTGACAGTTTGGGTCATGGTTGGATGGGTATATATTAGGAATGTACATGAAATATCCCATGGGGACCAGTTAGGGTGCTGTTCATAGATACTGGCTGTTTCATTTTGTATTAGCGGCCTCGTTTTGACACCTTGTACTTTTTAGCAAACCTTGAAATCAGATATCTATATACATATCTATGACGCTGTTTGCAGTTATTCTGTTCTTATTGTATTTTTATTTATGTTAAGTTACTTATAGTTTACCAATTGATTTGTATTTATTCCGCCATCCCGCAGAAAAATTTTGTTATGAGATCAGGTAGTCTTATTTGAGAAATTAATACTATCTTGAGAGAGATTTATTCAGTATTACACGTAATCTCTTATCAGATATATGATTATGACTTAAGCATAGTACTTTGTCTAGTAAGGTGTTACACCAATTAGTGTACAGCAGGCTAACAAATCTTTGATTTCTGGCCATTGAGCCCAAAAAATTAGTTAAATCAGATACTCTTTTGTCAATGGGTCCTACTAGTTGTCCCTTATCAAAAGTGACCTCTTCTCATGCTTCCCATGATCTTGCATGAATTGCCTTGCAAGTTGTTCTTCCTCGAAATTTTTTCTCTCCTAATATACCTAGTTTCATGTTAGCCAAAACATAAGGGAAATGGTTAATAGAGAGTTGAGTAATAAGCATGCAATATTTTCATACAAGATACAAAATATATGCAAATAATATTATAAAATAATTGTATATACCGCCTTCATCACAATCAATGTCCATAACTTGATCTTCGTCAAAGTTATTTTCACCAATTTCAAGATCAGCAACATCATCATCAGATGTCATATTATTTTCTCCATCATCATTCTCCATTGGCTCAATGTCAGGCTGTTCTTCTATTCCAACAGGTATCCCTTGTTTTTCTCAAAATTGGTCAACAGTCATTGATGGGCAAATTGGCTTCTTCTTGGCCTTTTTCAGACTTTGCAGCTCTAAAATATCAGGTTGATCTTCTTCTTTAACTTGTGGAATGATTCCAAATATAGGCAAATTCTTGTAGCCTTGCTTTGAGAAGATTGGGCATGGTTTTGCGCATAGGTAACATATTCTGCACTTGCTTTTGGGTGCATTTTGCTTGAACTGAATTCAGCCTACTTTGACCTTCATTTGCATCCAAGGTTGTGGGCATCAGGTTCTTCCTCTTACGATTTTCAAGTGCCAAATCTCGCATAGTGTTATTCTGCCCCTACTTTTGGTTGCACATATATTGAACTGCATTTAGCTTACTTTGCCCTTCATTTGCATCCATGGTTGTAGGCTTATGATTCTTCCTTTTCTGAGTTGGTGTCTGACCTTGCACACCATAATTCTTGCGTTCATTTGCAATTTTTTCTCTTCTAATTTCAAATTGTCTAAGCAAGTCAATGCTTGATCATGCCTGAAAGTCGAAGTCAAAACGTTTCTTCTTTGAAGGACTTTGAACCTTGTGTGAGATCAACATCTTTTTCTTAATAGCTCCTTCTTTGTTCATTCTTTATACTAAAAAATGGCAGCAAACCAACAAATTGTGCAGTTAAATAAAAGTTAGTCAAAATATAATATTGCAACTATAAGTAATTAATATATTAAAAAAGAAAGTTTGAACATCATAGTGGAAATAATACAACAATATATGATCTATGTATTATATGTGATTGGTTATATTATATGTCAGTGCCATCAGGATGAGTCTTTGAGAGTTCCCTTTGGCCATAGCTTTTACACACAAACCCAAATCTGTTTTAGATCTCATAATGACTATCTAACCTTGATGACAAGTGTTCTGGTCTATGCTATCTTGCTTCCTCTGTGAAAGTCCAAAACATGATCTTATTGTATAGTTTTATAACAGTTCATCCATAGATAAACACTTATAATAATGCATGCAATAGTAAAAAGTTTAATTTAATAATGATCACAAGATAGGTTCTATAAAATGTCCTGTTCTAATAGCAGTATGCAATGCCTATGGGATTGGTTTGAACTTCTGAACTTGGAGTCATTATAGTGAACTTCTGTGTCATTTTGGATAGATTTATTGGCTAGTAATTGGAATTTATTATTGGCACTTTGTTCATTTTGTGAGTTTCTGGTTTAACTTTCTCAAATATTGTAGTAGTGATGTTTTTGTGCTCTCAAATAAGTGATCTTTTAGTTAAAATGATCCCTTTATGTTCTCACATTTTGCAGAATTAAATCAGAAATGAGAAAAATAAGCCAAATAAACTAGATTATAATTATAAGAAATATACTGCAGAAAATTTTTGCAAAAATAAGTCAAATAAACCAGAAATAAACTAAGCAGGTTTTGCTTATAAGGCCTAGTGCTAGTTTGCATGTTCTATTAAAATAGGTGGCCTAACTATATTTGGCTGCAAATAGCATCAAAGCGTGATCTAAGCATCTTCTTTGAATTTTGAATTGTATCATACGAAGAAAGGTACATATTTGTAATCTTAAATTACGAGCCAATAAACTTGTCCTTTTTTGTACAAAATGTATAAAAATTGTCCACTCTAATCAAATAATTGGTTCACAAATATAATTGTGTTGATGTTACTATTCTGTTTCACTAGGTTCTTCTCTAAATTTGCTGCATAAGGATTAGGCAATTCAAGCAACAGAGGCTTTACAATGGGTTTCCAACATTGGCAGTGTATAGTCTAAAATCAAAGGTTTTCTAATAGACTCCCTGAAGTTGATATGCAAGAGATATTGAAACTAAACACAAGCTATGCACATTTAACCAATATCTAGAGGTCGTGTTCTCTTGTCCTCATGCTATATGTACTCAACATCACAACAAGCCTCTTAGCATATGAATTCTATACATGGCTATGTCAATAAAGAGTAATGAAATCTCAGATTTCTCAAGCCAAAAGTGCACCAAAGCCGCAGATAAAATATACATTTAAGAAAGGACGTATTTGTTAAAAAACATTAGCATGTAAATCTAGATCGAGTTTTTCCTTATGGATAACACGTAACATATCATCACTTGGAATAAGCACAATTGTAACATCATATCCAATTATCTAAATATTAGCATACACTTGAAATAAGCACAATTGTAACATACCATATCCACGAATCAACAAACCAAGATTTCAAGTCTGCAATTTCCAAGACTTTCTTCACTAATTCCATTACGTTTAATTTTTTTTTTTTTTTTTGGGTTGCTTTGCATGTAGATAATTTTGTTTAGGTAGTGACTACTGTTATTTAAGCTTTATCATTTTTAATTTTTTATTTTTTGATAAAGAAGCCACACCTTAAATAATGATTTAGTTTTAGCCATTTGGGTGTGTAAGTCAAATAGTTCTAATAAATACAGAGGAATAGGATTTTGAAATTATTTCAATGCAATGGTACACAAGAAAGTTGTAACACCCCACCAATTTAATGTTATGCTTAAGTCATAGCATGAAATTAAGTAGATTGTGTTACTGTGTTAATACTCTATTTACGTTTCGTTTTATCATGTCACTTTTTTTTTTTTGTAACAGGAGAAACGGAGCGCCGTTAATAATTTAGAATGTAATGGAATTTAACAAAAGCACTACAGAATAAAATAATAATGTGTAATACAGCATCAGTTGTATATTTGCATATATAAGTCGGAAGCCAACACTTCAGTTTATATACATGCTTCAAAAAGCAGAGTGAACTAAAGGCATTGTAACATCCTCAATTTCATGTCGTGCTAAATTACCGTAGTAACCCTGAGTAATTAGGCACTTAATGAGGAATTTCGAGATTAGGGCTTAATTAAGGGGTTGACTCGGACAAGAAGGGTCAAGAGAATGCCTAATCGAGGTTAGATAATCTCTAATTAAGCAAGTTAGAGCCCCTGTAGCTTACTTAAGCACTAATCGCCCTTAATTAGCTTACTCGAGTTTAATTAAGGTTAATTAAGCTTAATCGTGAGATTAATTTTTGTTAATCATGTTCTTGTGTGTTAATCACTAATTCTTGCTTAATCACCTTAATTAAGTTGTATGAGCACTTAATCACATGATTAAATTCAAATTTAGTCAACTAGACAATAAAGTAGAGAGTGATGTCATAAAAGCAAAAAGCATTAGACAATATTACTTTATGTAAGAGTTTGACCATGCTTTGTCTCCCCATCATCCCATTTGTCCCCTTAATCACTAATTAACACAAAATTAAGCAAAATATCTCACTCCCCCTCCCTTAATGTAGGGCGCCACTTTCTCACACACACACACACATTCACTTCATTTTCAACTTCTCATTCTCTCTCTAAAGTTCTCAAACTCTCCAACCTCTCTCTACATTCCTTCTTCTTCTTCTTCTTCATCTTCTTCATCATTTTCCACCTCCATAACCAAACCTTCCTCACTAAGCCCTTCAAAGATCACATCTTTGGGTCTTTGGAGACAAGATCAAAACACTACAAGACTCATTTTCAAGAGAACTCAAGAGTTCTCTCCTTGCTCATTCAAAACCGCCACCTTCATCATCAAGAGGAGTCATCATCTTCTTCTTCCATTTCTCTTGTTTTTGCGCCATCTTCAAGAAAGGTAGTGATCTTCATCTTTTTCATTTTGTTTGCTCAAGAAAGCTTGGAGCTTGGGTCTTTCATGACCAAGATCTCTAAGTGAAAACTTGAGAAGATCCTTCATATTCTTCATGTGTTCTTAAGTTTCCTCTTTTAGAAAAATATGTTCTTCATGTTCTTCATGTGTTCTTAAGTTTCCTCTTTTGGAAAAATATGTTCTTGATGTTCTTCATGTGTTCTTAAGTTTCCTCTTTTAGAAAAATATGTTCTTGATGTTCTTCATGTGTTCTTAAGTTTCCTCTTTTAGAAAAATATGTTCTTCATGTTCTTCATGTGTTCTTAAGTTTCCTCTTTTAGAAAAATATGTTCTTGATGTTCTTCATGTGTTCTTAAGTTTCCTCTTTTGGAAAAATGTGTTCTTCATGTTCTTCATGTGTTCTTAAGTTTCCTCTTTTAGAAAAATGTGTTCTTGATGTTCTTCATGTGTTCTTAAGTTTCCTCTTTTAGAAAAATGTGTTCTTGATGTTCTTCATGTGTTCTTAAGTTTCCTCTTTTAGTAAAATATGTTCTTGATGTTCTTCATGTGTTCTTAAGTTTCTTCTTTTGGAAACCTATGTTCTCATTGATCTCTAGCTTAAAGTTGTTCCTTTCGTTATGATGAGTGAATGATTAGAAAAGCTTCACCTTTCTATGTTTCCATGATTTGATAAAACGATGAACCTTCTCAAAGTTTTAGACTTTTTATTCATAAAGCTAGTAGCTTGTATCATTATTTCATAAAGATCCAATCTTAAGATAAGAGCTTAATGTCAAAGGCACTTACTTTCATAAAGAATAAGACTTTATGACTACTTTATAAAGAATGACAACTTTAATAATGTTTAAGGCAAAACCTTGGTAGGTTATTAGTAAAAGTTTAAAACTTTGCAACTTGACTAAGTTAAAAGTCACCCTTGGTGATTAGTGAACATTGGTGTTGTTGGGTTCATAATGTGGTTATGCGTTGTCATGACCCAAGGATTAGAGGGATCTCGAACTCCTTGGGAACAGAAGTATGATTAGGGCCTCTAAGCATACCATGAACCTAGGAATCACTAAGTGCGCTATCTCAAGGAAAGGAAACAATCACATAATTTAATTAATTTGAACAAGTGTTTCATAAGACATGTACTTAAGTAAAGCATACTTTCATCCAAGGACCAAGTAACTAGAAGACTATAAACACATATCCTAACTATGTGATTCTATCATGGGAAATCATGTGATGATTCATAATATTCTTCACAAAGAACAACACAACTATAAACCCCTTTAGGGTATGAATGTGTGATGCCACTTGGCATGATGAATGATGAGATTGATTGAGCTTTGTCTCATGATTGAATGATAAGTGTGATGATATGATATAGATATGATGAACTATTGGTTGAATGTTGATGATTGGCATTTTGGGGAAGCTCGGGTCTAGCCGTTATCTTTGCCGGATTTCCGTCAAAATTATGGACTTAGTCATATCATTGCATGCGTCTAGTCAAGGAGTTATGCATGTAAAGTATAAAGATAAGAAAAGAATCAATGGGACGTGACCCTTCAATCACTTGTAAGGAAGTGAGGCGGCGATCCACAAGGAACCTCTATGAGGGAGGCAAGGGTGTTTTGGAGGACCCTCCAACTTAGAGGTAACCAATATCGGCTTAGTCGATTTGGTTAGTCTTTGATGTGACGACGGTCACGGAATGAGCTCATGTCCAAAAGCAATCTATTTCAAAGGAAAGTAAAGAATGTTAAGCACGTGCTAAAAATGAAAGTAAAGTCTAAGTATGACCATGGTTACATCTGTGATGATGCGTGTCTTTGCATGAAAGTATATGGCCCATTTGCATTATGGATGTTATTCTATGTTTTAGTACGGATGTTAGTCATGATGATGTGTTTATGAAGTTAAGTTTAAAAGCAACCCGCTTCGGGGTTTAAGTTTTCAAAACCATTAAAAATTGAACTTATATCATCCACCGCTTTTGTAATTAAACCCGAAGTGGTGGGATGATGGCGAAGACACCGTGTGTTTGTCTTGCCGCGATCCTCTCGAGAAATTTAGTATTTCTCATTCCCTCGTTCCGTGTCGTCTTGAGAGGATGTCGGCGTCGAACACGGTGGTGATCTACATTGAGTTCCCGGTGTGGCGTTGGCGCTTTGACCCGGTGCTGAACGCCTCACTGCTGTCGGCGAGCGCAGCAATGAGGGTCTACATCTTCCACGATCGCCAGTTCCAGACTCCCGTGATGAGCCCATTTTTCCGACCGCATCAGCCATTTGGCGAGGTTACTATGGATGACATTCGCCCCTGCTTTCAGCCACCGAGATACCCCATCGATGATGATGAGGCCGGCTCGGATACCGTTTGACTCGACTATTTCACTGGATTAGATCCTCGGAGCCGTCTTATCCGAAACTTCCATGTAGACCGATCCATCCGAGCCCATCTATCCGACTCATTCAGGGGTTCTCACCGTTCGGGTTAAATCGCGACCTTGATGATTCGTTTATCTTCTGATTCTTACGCTTCATCTGGCCCATTTTCACCCCGGTTCGCGAGCGTGGGTTCATTCGTACCGCTGCGTGCCCGTGGCGAGGGCGTGCTCGAGGAGGGCGTGGTAGTACTTCTCCGGTGGATATGGGAACGGTTTCCTCCGCCAGATGCTTGATGTGATGATCGCATGCGGGCCGAGCACGAGGATAGCCCCTTTTGGTAGTAGTTATAGGGTTATCATTACATTATGTGGCATGCTTGGGTAGTAGGATTCTCGATGTATTTCCTTTTATTATGTATTGGTAGGCTTTTGTGTAGGGCCGATATAGATACTCGGACCCATTATTATCTTATGTATGAACTGGTACGACTCTTATTGTATTATCATGGTTGGTAGTGGAATGAATGTTACATTATTCTAAGAATTGTGGTTACTCTTATGGTCTCTATGCTTGTTAAATGCGATATATGTATGGGATAGCGGTGTTACTTTATATGTTCACGATGCGCTCATGGCTCTCGATTTCAAAAATGGTTTACTTGTTTTGTAGAAAAAATTTTACCCTTATTTTCGGTATAAAGTAATTTCCAAAAGGTAATGATAGTTCATGAGCAAAAGTTGCAACTAGTAATTCCACAATATAACTTAAGCATAGAATGGAACTACTAGGGTGTTACATTTTGGTATCAGAGCAGTTCGTCCTTGAAGAGCTGGGATGGACTGACTATGCTTCTAAGCATACGTTTTAGTTAAGTCATGCTTTGAGTCTCGTCTGTATGATGAGGCATAGGAATTAGATGTGCATGATCGTCTATTCTGAATGTGGTCAATTCTTTGGTTCACTCAACATGAATGTTGAGCCTGATCAACTCAATGTCTTTTGTCTTGTGTACCAGGAACTAATGGCTTCAGGAAGACGTGGTAGGCCCCGCAACGAGCCAGAAGGTCCCGAGGAAGTCATGGGGACACTTCGCGAAATGGCTGCTGCTATGAGGGAGCAAGCTGCGCCCATCGAATGATGGAGCGAATGGAGCAAAGGGATGAGGAGAATCTCGAAGGGCACAATGGAGGAGCTGAGGTAGATCTTGAGTACCTCAAGTTTGCTGAGTTCAGGAAGGCAAATCCGCCGAGCTTTAGAGGAACGTACAACCCCGATCGAGCTGAGGAGTGGATCAAGGCCATTGAGAAAATTTTCACTGATGTTGGCACGCGGAGGAGCGAGAAGGTAGCCTTTGCTACCTATATGTTGGAAGCGGTCTTTGAAGTTACGGTGGGTAGGCGTAAAGAGGCTCTTGGAGGGAGCCCAAACCCACATCACCTGGGAGATTTTCAAGTCGCACTTCTATGAGAAGTATTTTCTGCGTCCGTGAGGAATGCGAAGGAACTGGAGTTCATGAGTCTGCGTCAAGGGACCATGAATATTGCTGAGTATACGGCCAAGTTCGAAGAGCTGTGCAAGTTCTCGACAATTTACCAAGGGAACCCGGATGAGCGTTGGAAGTGTGTGAAGTTTGAAGGGGGATTGCGTGAGGAGATACTGGCATCTGTAGGACCAATGGAGATCCGTGACTATGCTGCACTCGTCAACAAGTGCCGTTTGGTGGAGGATTGCAACCGTAAGCTGTCGGTGGCAAGGTCCGAGGCCTACAAGAAGAAGTTGGCGCCGCAAGGGCAGAAGTTCAAGCCCCAACCTCTGAGGAAACCATTTCAGGGTGGAGGTGTCGGAGGAAAGCAACCCCAGAAGCTTTGGGAATCCACCCAAGCCGACGAATGGTCAAGCTTGCCCTAAGTGTGGTAAACACCATGGAGGACGCCCTTGTTTAGCTGGCCAGAATGCTTGTTTCGGCGCGAAAGCCTGGGCATATGGCAAGAGATTGTCTTGTCAAGCTGTTGTCCCTGCTAACAAGCCCCAACACCAAGGAAGGGTCTTTGCCCTCAATGCCGAAGATGCCATGCGATCCGACGATCTCATCAAAGGTAAGTGCGAGGTCAATGGTAGGACCTTAACTGTGCTATATGATTCTGGAGCTACACACTCCTTTATTTCTCATGATTGTGTAGATAGATTAGGATTATCTGTGTCCGAATTGCCTTATATGTTAAATGTTTCTACTCCTGCTGGGAAACCAGTTAAGACTTGTCATTGTTGCTTGAGTTGTCAATTCCAAATTGATGGTAGGTCTTTCATAGCGAATTTGATTTGTTTGCCTTTGTCTGGCTTGGATCTGATTCTAGGCATGGATTGGCTTTCGGCTAACCATGCTATGATAAATTGTTCAGAAAAGTCTGTTGTTTTTCCCCCTATACCTGATAAGCCCGTGGAGGCTGTTAGTTTGTTCTTGAACTCTGTTAGGGTAGGAAGTAGTGAGTTTGGTGATCAGGGATATGTTCTCCTTATGACAAGTGAAGTAGAACTTCGGCGAGGTGTTGGATGAGATCCCGTAGTTAGGAGTACCCGGATGTATTCCTGACGACATACCCGAATTTCCCCCGGAAAGGGAAATCGAGTTTTCTATAGAGTTGGTGCCGGGTATTGGGCCAATCTCTATAGCACCCTATAGAATGTCCCCACTAGAGTTGTCGGAGTTGAAGGGACAATTGGAAGAGTTGTTAGAAAAGAAGTTTGTAAGACCTAGTGCCTCACCTTGGGGCCCCGGTGCTATTTGTGAAAAAGAAGGATGGCAGTATGAGGCTGTGTGTGGATTACAGACAATTAAATAAGGTTACTGTTAAGAACAAGTATCCCTTGCCTAGGATAGATGACCTCATGGACCAACTGCGAGGTGCAGCTGTGTTCTCTAAGATTGATCTGAGATCTGGATATCATCAAATAAGGGTGAAAGAGGAGGATATACCTAAGACAGCTTTTAGGACAAGGTATGGGCATTATGAGTTTACGGTGATGTCGTTTGGATTGACTAATGCCCTGCTTGTTTTCATGGATTATATGAACAGGATCTTTAGACCCTATTTGGACAAGTTTGTAGTTGTTTTCATAGATGATATTCTCATATATTCTAGGACAAAGGAGGAACATGAGAAACATTTGAAGGTTGTATTAAGGATCTTAAGGGAAATGAAGCTTTATGCCAAGTTATCTAAGTGTGAATTCCGGATGGAGGAAGTAGAGTTCTTAGGGCATGTGGTGTCGCAAGGGGTATTCTTTGTGGATCCATGTAAGATTGAGGCTGTGATGAGTTGGGAGAGGCCAACCTCAGTGACTGAGATAAGGAGTTTCTTAGGTTTAGCCGGTTACTACCGCAGGTTTATAAAAGGATTTTCTCAGATGTCTCTGCCCTTAACTAAGTTGACAAGGAAGGATGCCCCGTTTGTGTGGACAATGGACTGTGAGAAGAGCTTTCAAGAGCTAAAAGGTAAGTTAACCTCAACCCCAGTATTGGTCTTGCCGGACCCTAGTGGACCGTTTGAGGTTTACTGTGATGCCTCTGGAAGAGGTTTAGGTTGTGTCTTGATGCAGAATAGGAACGTGGTGGCTTATGCCTCTAGACAGTTGAAGCCTCATGAAGTGAACTACCCAACCCATGACTTGGAATTAGCGGCCATAGTGTTTGCCCTGAAGATATGGAGACATTATCTGTATGGTGTGAGGTTCGAGGTGTTCTCTGATCATAAGAGCTTGAAGTATCTCTTTGATCAAAAGGAGCTGAATATGAGGCAAAGGAGGTGGATGGAGTTTCCGAAGGATTATGATTTTGGGTTGAATTATCACCCTGGGAAAGCCAATGTGGTGGCCGACGCATTAAGTCGGAAATCCTTGCATGCGTCTTGGATGATGGTTAAGGAGGATGAGCTAGTAAGGAGCTTTAGAGACCTTAACCTTGGAGTTACGTTGACCCCCCATAGTTTAAGATTGAATCAGCTTAGGGTGACGAGCGATTTCAAAAATCAAATTGCTCAAGCCCAAGGCGAGGAAGAAGAGTTCTTGAAAACCCTAGCATTGGTGAAGGAAGGAAAGTTGAAGGGTTTCGCACAAGGTGCAGGTGGACTATGGAAATTTGAAGGAAGAGTCTGTGTACCCATAGTGGTGACCTCCGAAGGAGGATTTTGGAGGAGGCTCATAAGAGCCATTTCACCATACACCCTGGTGTGACAAAGATGTATCAAGGCGTCAAGAAGATGTTACGGTGGCGAGGATTGAAGAGGGACATTCTGCGGAGTTGGTAGGCAAGTGTTTAATCTGCCAAAAAGTAAAGATTGAGCACCAAAAGCCCTCTGGTATGCTGCAACCATTGGAGGTCCCAGAATGGAAATGGGAAAGTATCTCTATGGACTTCGTGATGGGTTTACCCAAAACGCAGGCTGGGTTCGATGCAATATGGGTAATTGTTGACAAATTAACCAAGTCTACCTACTTTTATCCATTCGAGCTACTTATCCTTTGGAAAAGTTAGCCCAATTGTATGTCCAAGAGATAGTAAGATTGCATGGTGTACCTTCAAGCATCATCTCTGATAGAGACCCGAGGTTTACCTCTAGATTCTGGGGAGCCTTACAGAAGGCATATGGAACGAAGCTTTGCCTAAGTGCGACTTATCACCCCAGCACGGATGGGCGGTCGGAGAGGACCATCCAAACTTTGGAGGATATGTTGAGAGCTTGTGTTTTGGACAACCGAGGAAGTTGGGATAAATACTTACCTTTGATCGAGTTTGCCTATAACAATAGTCATCATGCAAGTATTGGTATGGCACCCTATGAAGCTTTGTATGGAAGGAAGTGCCAATCTCCCCTATGTTGGTTTGAACCGGGTGAGCAAAGCCTACTAGGACCTGATCTTGTGAGGCAGACCACAGAGCAAGTCAAAAGGATTAGGGACAGAATTCTTACGGCCCAAAGCCGTCAAAAGAGTTATACGGATAAGAGGATAAAGCCCCTAGAGTTCCAAGAAGGAGAACATGTATTCCTGAAAATCACTCCTACGACCGGTATAGGTAGAGCCATGAAGGTCAAAAAGTTAAGCCCCCGTTTCCTTGGCCCTTTTCAAATTTTAAAACGTGTCGGGTCAGTTGCTTACCAAATAGCCTTACCTCCAAATTTGTCAAACCTTCATGATGTTTTCCATGTGTCTCAATTAAGAAAATACCATTCCGACCCTAGTCATCTACTTGAGCCTGAAAGTGTACAGTTAAGGGAAGACCTAACTTTCAATCTACCGCCATCTCGGATCGTGGATCGTGGGGCGAAACAGCTGAGGAATAAGACGGTACCCTTGGTCAAGGTGGCTTGGGGTAGAGGAAATGTGGAAGAATATACATGGGAGTTGGAGGCCGAAATGAAGAGCAAGTATCCGAACTTATTTACAGGTACCGAATTTTGAGGGCAAAATTCTTTTTAAAGGTGAGGAGAAATGTAACATCCTCAATTTCATGTCGTGCTAAATTACCGTAGTAACCCTGAGTAATTAGGCACTTAATGAGGAATTTCGAGATTAGGGCTTAATTAAGGGGTTGACTCGGACAAGAAGGGTCAAGAGAATGCCTAATCGAGGTTAGATAATCTCTAATTAAGCAAGTTAGAGCCCACAGTAGCTTACTTAAGCACTAATCGCCCTTAATTAGCTTACTCGAGTTTAATTAAGGTTAATTAAGCTTAATCGTGAGATTAATTTTTGTTAATCATGTTCTTGTGTGTTAATCACTAATTCTTGCTTAATCACCTTAATTAAGTTGTATGAGCACTTAATCACATGATTAAATTCAAATTTAGTCAACTAGACAATAAAGTAGAGAGTGATGTCATAAAAGCAAAAAGCATTAGACAAGATTACTTTATGTAAGAGTTTGACCATGCTTTGTCTCCCCATCATCCCATTTGTCCCCTTAATCACTAATTAACACAAAATTAAGCAAAATATCTCACTCCCTCCCTTAATGTAGGACGCCACTTTCTCACACACACACACACATTCACTTCATTTTCAACTTCTCATTCTCTCTAAAGTTCTCAAACTCTCCAACCTCTCTCTACATTCCTTCTTCTTCTTCTTCTTCATCTTCTTTATCATTTTCCACCTCCATAACCAAACCTTCCTCACTAAGCCCTTCAAAGATCACATCTTTGGGTCTTTGGAGACAAGATCAAAACACTACAAGACTCATTTTCAAGAGAACTCAAGAGTTCTCTCCTTGCTCATTCAAAACCGCCACCTTCATCATCAAGAGGAGTCATCATCTTCTTCTTCCATTTCTCTTGTTTTTGCGCCATCTTCAAGAAAGGTAGTGATCTTCATCTTTTTCATTTTGTTTGCTCAAGAAAGCTTGGAGCTTGGGTCTTTCATGACCAAGATCTCTAAGTGAAAACTTGAGAAGATCCTTCATATTCTTCATGTGTTCTTAAGTTTCCTCTTTTAGAAAAATATGTTCTTCATGTTCTTCATGTGTTCTTAAGTTTCCTCTTTTAGAAAAATATGTTCTTGATGTTCTTCATGTGTTCTTAAGTTTCCTCTTTTGGAAAAATATGTTCTTGATGTTCTTCATGTGTTCTTAAGTAAATATGTTCTTGATGTTCTTCATGTGTTCTTAAGTTTCCTCTTTTGGAAAAATGTGTTCTTCATGTTCTTCATGTGTTCTTAAGTTTCCTCTTTTAGAAAAATATGTTCTTGATGTTCTTCATGTGTTCTTATTCTTGATGTTCTTCATGTGTTCTTAAGTTTCCTCTTTTGGAAAAATATGTTCTTGATGTTCTTCATGTGTTCTTAAGTTTCCTCTTTTCGAAAAATGTGTTCTTCATGTTCTTCATGTGTTCTTAAGTTTCCTCTTTTAGAAAAATGTGTTCTTGATGTTCTTCATGTGTTCTTAAGTTTCCTCTTTTAGTAAAATATATTCTTGATGTTCTTCATGTGTTCTTAAGTTTCTTCTTTTGGAAACCTATGTTCTCATTGATCTCTAGCTTAAAGTTGTTCCTTTCTCGTTATGATGAGTGAATGATCAGAAAAGCTTCACCTTTCTATGTTTCCATGATTTGATAAAACTATGAACCTTCTCAAAGTTTTAGACTTTTTATTCAAAAAGCTAGTAGCTTGTATCATTATTTCATAAAGATCCAATCTTAAGATAAGAGCTTAATGTCAAAGGCACTTACTTTCATAAAGAATAAGACTTTATGACTACTTTATAAAGAATGACAACTTTAATAATGTTTAAGGCAAAACCTTGGTAGGTTATTAGTAAAAGTTTAAAACTTTGCAACTTGACTAAGTTAAAAGTCACCCTTGGTGATTAGTGAACATTGGTGTTGTTGGGTTCATGATGTGGTTATGCGTTGTCATGACCCAAGGATTAGAGGATCTCGAACTCCTTGGGAAATGTAAGTATGATTAGGGCCTCTAAGCATACCATGAACCTAGGAATCACTAAGTGCGCTATCTCAAGGAAAGGAAACAATCACATAATTTAATTAATTTGAACAAGTGTTTCATAAGACATGTACTTAAGTAAAGCATACTTTCATCCAAGGACCAAGTAACTAAAAGACTATAAACACATATCCTAACTATGTGATTCTATCATGGGAAATCATGTGATGATTCATAATATTCTTCACAAAGAACAACACAACTATAAACCCCTTTAGGGTATGAATGTGTGATGCCACTTGGCATGATGAATGATGAGATTGATTGAGCTTTGTCTCATGATTGAATGATAAGTGTGATGATATGATATAGATATGATGAACTATTGGTTGAATGCTGATGATTGGCATTTTGGGGAAGCTCCGGTCTAGCCGTTATGCTGCCGGATTTCCGTCAAAATTATGGACTTAGTCATATCATTGCATGCGTCTAGTCAAGGAGTTATGCATGTAAAGTATAAAGATAAGAAAAGAATCAATGGGACGTGACCCTTCAATCACTTCGGTAAGGGAAGTGAGAGACGGCGATCCACAAGGAACCTCTATGAGGGAGGCAAGGGTGTTTTGGAGGACCCTCCAACTTAGAGGTAACCAATATCGGCTTAGTGCGATTTGGTTAGTATCATGTGACGACGGTCACGGAATGAGCTCATGTCCAAAAGCGGTCTATTTCAAAGGAAAGTAAAGAATGTTAAGCACGTGCTAAAAATGAAAGTAAAGTCTAAGTATGACCATGGTTACATCTGTGATGATGCGTGTCTTTGCATGAAAGTATATGGCCCATTTGCATTATGGATGTTATTCTATGTTTTAGTACGGATGTTAGTCATGATGATGTGTTTATGATGTTAAGTTTAAAAGCAACCCGCTTCGGGGTTTAAGTTTTCAAAACCATTAAAAATTGAACTTATATCTGTCCACCGCTTTAGTAATTAAACCCGAAGTGGTGGGACGATGACGAAGACACTTGTATTTGTCTAGTCAGCGATCCCACCGAGAAATTTAGTATTTCTCATTCCTACGTTCCGTGTCGTCTTGAGAGGATGTCGACGTCGCACGCGGTGGTGATCTACATTGAGTTCGGTGTAGCGTTGGCGCTTTGACGTCTTTGAACGCCTCGAGTCTTTGTCGGCGAGCACAAAGAATGGTCTACATCTTCCACGACCGCCAGCCAGGACTCCGTGATGAGCCCATTTTTCCGACCGCATCGGCCATTTGGCGAGGTTACTATGGATGACATTCTCCCTACTTTCAGCCACCGAGATACCCCATCGATGATGATGAGACTGACTCGGATACCCGCTTGACTCGACTATTTCACTGGATTCGATCCCTGAGCCGTCTTATCCGAAGCTTCCATGTGGAGACCGATCCATCCGAGCCCATCTATCCGACTCATTAGGGGTTCTCACCGCTCGGGTTCGCCGCAGCCTTGATGATTCGCCTATCTTGATTCTTCCGCTTCATCCGCTGGCCCATTTTCACCCCGGTTCGGCGGCGTGGGTTCATTCGCCGTTGTGCCGTGCCCGTGGCGAGGACGTGCTCGAGGAGGGACGTGGTAGTACTTCTCCCGGTGGATATGGGAACGGTTTCCTCCCGCCAGATGCTTGATGTGACGATCGCATGCGAGCCGAGCACGAGGATAGCCCCTTTGGTAGTAGTTATAGGGTTATCATTACATTATGTGGCATGCTTGGGTAGTAGGATTCTCTGATGTATTTCCTTTTATTATGTATTGGTAGGCTTTTGTGTAGGGCCGACGATAGATATCGGACCCATTATTATCTTATGTATGAACTGGTACGACTCTTATTGTATTATCATGGTTGGCCGTGGAATGAATGTTACATTATTCTAAGAATTGTGGTTACTCTTATGGTCTCTATGCTTGTTAAATGCGATATATGTATGGGATAGCGGTGTTACTTTATATGTTCACGATGCGCTCATGGCTCTCGATTTCAAAAATGGTTTACTTGTTTTGTAGAAAAAATTTTACCCTTATTTTCGGTATAAAGTAATTTCCAAAAGGTAATGATAGTTCCGCGAGCAAAAGTAGCAACTAGTAATTCCACAATATGACTTAAGCATAGAATGGAACTACTAGGGTGTTACAGGCATAGCTAAATTTCTACTACTAAAAAGTAGGGCCGGAAATGGTGGAAACCAGCTAAGCACAACTAGTGCAACTCAGGGTCCTGGTGAAGCTGTAGGTCAAGGAGCTCAATACACAGAGTCGCCGTTGAGTCCATCGTCAACATCTGAGAATGATGCGGAAATGCAAAACGAGGTGAGAATTTGAAGAAATTCTCAGTAGGGCTCGCATACAGGGTTTAGCTGATGTTACATTCATTCTTAGTTGCCTCGGGTTTTATTTAATTATAAAATCATGAGATCAACCCTAACTATTCACATTTAATCAGTTTAGGAAAACGTCCGATTCGAGACAAGGTCCAGTTTTACTTAAAACAGTATAAGAAACATAATAAATTACTAATAATGATACACAGAATAATAAACAGAATAAATGTATATTCTAAGTAAGAAATAAACATAAGCATTTAATCAGAAAGCGACATGTAATAATCAAGCCAAGGTAATCATGCATTTAATGTAATCATGCAAAACTTATTCTTGAACCTTTCTTCATAAACTTTTCCTATAACTTTCCATCATTTTCCATCACTTGGTTCTCTGGGAGTTTTTGGCCATTTTAGACTCCTGGGTAATAGTATGCTTTTCAGGATCGAGCTCGTTCCTATACAGGAATGCCGGGTTTGCTTTCCCCGACCTTCCCACCGATCTATTCCCCTTAACTTTTTATCCGGTGCTGACCCAAGTAGCATGGAACTTTCATAATAACATAATTCTCATCATAACTTTCATAGCTTTCTTGAAAATGCACTTGTATTAGATTCTACCGAAATTTCGGCAGTATAACGGAACGTGTCCGCTTCCCCATGAATAGTGCCAGTACACCAGAACACCAATTTATCATAGGGGTCACAACATTGTATACATATTTTAACATTGAACTCATAATAACATTAATCTCATTAAGGCAGAGTTTCTGCCTCAACAAGGTCTGTCAACCCGATTTTTATAAATCAAGCCATAATTTCTATTTAACTCATTTGGACCTCAATTTTGGATATGTTGAAGTGTTATATGTCTATTTTCTAACCTCTTTAGTCACATCTAATTTGGATAACTATAACTTAAGCTATTTAGGTTTTATCCCGGCCTGCCCAGTGGCTGGCCAGAATCAGACAACTAAAAGTAAAAATCCACTAAAAATCGAAAACTGCTTCAAATCAACCCGAAATTGGTCTCATATTAAAGCTAACAGGGCAAAGTTTCATTTACAAAAGTTCCATTTGATTTGACTTAGTAGGGCTCGAGTTATAAGTCCCAAATTCTGACCTTCCTAAACTACCCTGTTCTGACCCGGTTTGGGCATAGGGCAAATTTTTTGGATCACTGGGAGCAAACGGGAACTTATCTAATTCTGAAATTTTTATGGGACATTCTTCTATGTGTAATCTTTCTAACAAAGTTAGTTTCATTAAATTTCAAGTAGTATAAGACGAGTTCTTCCCTGAAGAACCCAGTCTGCCCAGAATCAAAGTCAGAACCTAGATCGAAATTCAAAAATTCATATCTCTCTCAATACTAATCCAATGGCCTTATATGATATATATATGGAAAGCCCTAGATGTCTAGTTTCATATAAAAATGGTTTCATCGAATTTAATCGGCCGTAGGTAGAGCCGTACACTCCGTCGTATGGACTACCGAGGGTTTTTGGTTCTCCAGCCCTTCAGCTCTTCCTATATTCATTCTTTCTTGCTTCCAATTCGATTTTAACCAAACAAACAGCCAATAACCAGCCATATATCATCATAATCATTCAATCAATACAACAAAGATTGTGGAAATAATCCACCCTCAACCAGCCAAGATCACAGAATTAATGCAAGAATTAAACGTTTACCTTTGTTATAGGTGATTTGGCTTGATTTTGGGGCTTGGGTGAGCAAAACCTGGTTGAACTTGAGAGTTTGATAGAGTTATGTGAGTGAAAAAGAGAAGAAGAGAGCTGAATTGAGGGGAGAAGTGGCGCAAAAATGGCTGAGGGAAAGGAGAGGAATTGTGTTATAAAGACATGGGGGCAGTTAGAATGAGGGGTGGTGATTGGTTGATGCACCTATGGCTGAAATTCAGCCAGCCCTCTCCCTTCTTTGTGGCCTCCTTTGTGCCATTTTGAGGGATAATGAGCTGAAATTCTATCGGTTTGGTTTGAACAGTTTAAAATACCGTAATCTCACCGATTTCCTTTAAATCGGTAAATCGGTTTTCAATAAAATTTTATGAAATCTCCTATACTTCTAACTTAATTCCCTCATATCTAAACTTAATCATTTTCCAATCAATTGATCCTAAATAATTATTTAACCGAATTTTAATTAATCTCAATTATTCGATAAAATGGAACGATTGATCGAAAAATGATTAAAGAATTTTGGTGGATGTTACAGAAGTCCTTGTTGGCATATCAATATAAAGCATAATAACTAACGAGACTAAGGTTGAAGTGAACACAAACACAAATATTTTATATCAAAACAATGAAACCAGCAAAATAACAAAAGAGTCCTTTTTCCTGCACTTTCTTCTATAAGGAAAATTGTCCACCAATTTTTTTTATTTAAATAGTCAATGGAGATCTCCAAACCTGCATGAACGTAATGACTCACTTAAGTCATGACAAGAAAAAAATGAAATGCATCAAAAAAAAGTAACTCATTGAAAATCATATCAAAACTTTTTCAAACAAAGTGTGCAAAAAATTGCTTACAAAAAGAAAAAAGAAATATGTATAAATATATAAATATGGCAAGCGATGTCTCATGATGTATGCTCAAAATCCGACTCTTCTATCAAATTTTCTTCATGTTCTTGAGCAAGAAACACTTGTGGAACCATATTAATAACAATTGGTGCTACATCATTTCTCTCTAAGACAATTTCACCATCATCATTAGGTATAGAAGGACCCATCGAGTGTTCAAAAAGCTCATTTCCATACATTTGGTGGGCATTGTAACACCCTCCTCAGTACAGTACTATGCTTAAGTCATAGTACCACACCTTGGAGTTGCTATTGTTACCTGAACGGACCTTATCTGACAGCAGCTTCAGCCGTCTTCGGAAACTTCTGAAACTATCTGGAGACAACACGGAAATAAGAGTGAGAATCATAAATTCTCAGTAGGATTCTCTAATCATCATACATAATGATATCGTTGTCATCTCCAGTTTGCTTCGGTTTATTATGAAAAAAGTGAACATGCTATACACACCATTTAATTTTAGTTCGAAAATATATTATCCGAAGCAAGGTTCACTTTTACTCATAAACTGGTCATTTGGGATGAATCCATTCAACACCAATTTGTAAACTATACTATAAATAATAACTGTACATATTAAAATACATGTAGCATCAATATATAGGGAACATAATTTCTGCACATAGCTTTACTTGTACTTGAGCTTATGCATATATATAAAATTTACTTTTCGCTCTTCATCTTTCTTTTTCATCATAAAATCTTTACGTACCACATTCTAGAGTATGATCGCCATGTCATACCTCATCGGAGCGTGATCGCCATGTCACATTCCTTAAGAATATGGGATCTGCATTTGGTACTCACACTAGCTGGGTCGAAGCCATGCCTCATGTGAATGGGGTGTCTGCATATACTTTAATCTTTAGTCTTTACTTGGCACACCTAAGCGTTACGTATAGCCGTCCCTAGGGTGCTATTACTGCCCTTGGGTAGCCTGGCCTTGGAGTGAGCTCGTCAGCTTCACCCGTGACCATCGTCACACCGACTCACCCGCAAGGGGACCCACGTGCCTCTACTTGAAGGGATCTCTTCTGGTCACGTGCCTCAAAATTGAGGGATCTCATCTGACCACGTGCCTTCAATATAGAGGGATCTCATCTGGCCACGTGCCTCCAAGGTAGAGGGATCTCATAGTTTTAGCTGCCTTCACAAGGAGGAATTCAAAGTGCATTGCTTCCAAGCGAAGGGATTCATATCTTTATCTTTTAACTGCCTTCACAGGGAGGGATCTTTAACTGCCTCCGAGTGAAGGGATTTACATTCATTATACTCATGCTTTGTCATTCTCACATATGGTCATGCTGAATGTGCTCATACATATGCTTCCTGCTTTATTTTCATATACGTCATATTTACATTCTTTCATTTTCATGCATAATCTGGCATAAACATGCGGGATGTACTCATGTCGTACTTATGTCGTTCTTGCATATATGCTTCATAATTTATTCTCATATAACTCGTATCATACTTATGTTTATCCTTGCATATAAACATTCCTAGTTCCATAAACTTCTGCCGTAAGTCCGGCAGCATAACGGATCAGTTCCGTCTCCCCATGAATAGTGCTAGTTCACAGACAATTCAGTCATAGCAATATAATTCATCTAACATATATATATCAATGTAAAACTAGCAATCCTCAACTCAAACCTTATATGTTTCACTAACACTTGTGAAATCATGACTTGGGTCACTTCCATCAATTCTATTCCATTCTGCCCGAATCTTGTATAATCCACCTTTATTTCCATTCAACTCATTTAAATCTTAATTTTGGGTATGTCATAGCTCTATATGTCTATTTTCTAACCTCTTTAGTCCCATATCATTTTGATTTATAAAACTCAAGATATTTAACTTTTGCTTCAGCTTGTTCAATCACTGGCCCGAATTACACTCTTAGAAGTATAAATTCACTAAAAATCGAAACTAACCTCAAATCACATGAAATTGGTGCCATATCAAAGCTAACAGAACAAGATTTCATTTGCACAAGTTTTATTTTATTTGCTTTAGTATAGCTCGAGTTATAAGTCCTGAAAGTCGACCTTCCTGAACTACTCTATTTTGGTCTGGATTAGACATAGGGCAATTTTCTTGAATCACTGGGAACAATTGGGACCATAACAAACTCGGAATTTTATATTGGGATACTCCCCTATGTGTAAGCTTTCTAACAAGATCAGTTTCACTCCATTTGGAGTTGTATAGGGTGAGATATACCCTCCTCAAGTCACCTTGCCCGAATGAAGGTCCTAATTCTTAGGTCAAACTTCAAAAATTCATATCTCTCTCAATACTAATCCAATGGCCTTATATGATACATGTATGGAAAGCCCTGGATGTCTACTTTCATCTGAAAATGGTTTCATCAGATTTAACCGGCTGTAGGCAGAGCCGTACACTCTGCCGTACAAACTGCCGTGAAATTCCTCATCAAGACAGCATCCTACTTCTCCATCCCTTCTAATTTTCTCCTTCTAATCATAATTCTAACTCAAAATCTCCTATTAATCCAATCATAATCCATCATAATACATCCCATAGTTCATCAAACACATGAAAAAGAGTACAATTTTATGCAATCACAGTGCAAGTAATTTAAGAATAGAAGTAGAATCCTACCTATTTGAAGTATGGTCTTGCTGAATTTGTGTTTTGGATTGATGGAACCTTGACCAAGCTTGGAGATTTGATGGAGTTGGTTGAGAGAGGAAGGGAAGAAGAAGGAGGCTGGAGGGCAAGAGGAAGGGGAACGTAAATCAGACCAAAATGGAGAGAAGAGTCTGATTTAAATACATGAAAGTTGTGGTGTTGATTGGTTGGAGTTTTGTGGTTGAAGTTCGGCCATGTCTCTCATTTTTGTGGCTAAATTGCTCTCCACGTCGTCCCAAAAGTGAGATACGCTTATGGACTACCTGAAATCAGAACTCGTCCCTATTAGCTTAAAGTCGGAACTCGTGTCATTTTTGCCTAAGCTTGGGCTGAAGCCGGCTGTCGGAACTCGCCCCTCTTGTTTGTGACTCAAGGAAATCTTGTCTGGTTTATTTCGAGACTTGGAATTAAGGTCGGAGGTCGGAAGTATTCCAGCTTACAATTATATAATCTCGGAACTCCCCATTCAAACTCGGGAACGCCAGCAGAAATGGAAAGCTCCAGAGAATAAGATCGGATATCGGAACTCGTGTGTAACTTGGAAACCAGCTCAAGGATTCGAACTCATGTCCATCCCAATTGAGTTCAACTTTAAGACCGGAACTCGGGTACCTCGGTTGACACTGGAGGCTACATCATCAGACCGAAAATCGGGTACATTTCTTCGAAATGAAATCGGGTATCGGGAATCACTCATGTTGTTCGGACTTGAAGATTAAACTCGGAAGTCGTGGAAATAATCCAGATGAAGTCAGAAGTCGTAGGCTAATGTTGGACGAACTTAGAAATCGGAAGTTATCCATTTAACTCGAAACTAGAACATGAAGTCGGAAATCAGAAATAATCAAAATTAGACGAAATCGAAAGTCGAAAAGGTCATGAAGTCGGAAATTGAGCAAGACTAACTCGGAACTCAGAAATAATCTCTTTTATCAGAAATTCAAAGATGAAGTCGGAAATTTGAATTGATCAATCTTGGGGCAAAGTCGTAACTCGAAAATCGGGATGTTACAGGCATCGGACTCAATTTGGTCACTTATGTTAAATAAGTCTCTTGGGACTATTTTCATGACATAATGTTTGTTTTGATCAAATGGGTCTTGCACATAAAAGCATTGGTGTGCTTGAGATGCTAGTATAAAAGGCTCTTCTTGGTAGCATTTTTTGTTGAAGTGAACATATGTAAGGCCATAAATATCTTCTCCAGCATCATACCAATCACACCTAAACAATACAACCTTAAAATGGCCATAATAATCTAATTCTATTATGTCAACTATTCTACCATAATAAGTTAGATTTGCATCAACTGGATTTTTATCCTTTGAACTTGTGAAGCTTGTAGTTAATATGACTAATGTGACACCACTATTCTGCGTTTTTCGTCTTGCATCACGCTGCCTAGTGTGAAATCTGTATCCATTGGTTAAATACCCAGAATATCTTCTCGCAACTAAATTTGGCCCTCTAGATAGTTCTTTTATCCAATCTGGCACATTCTCATGCATAACACGAGTTTCAAACCATTGAGAGAAGAATTGACTATGGTTTTTGGCTTTGCTCCATTTTGATCCACGCTTTTGACTATTAACTTCGAGCTCATACTCCCTAAAGGCAACAAGTGTTATTATATGTTAGCAAACAATAACAATGATTTATTGAGTATAAGGAAATATTGTGAGTCAAATTACCTAATGTATTCTTGAACTTCATCACAGTTGTTCAGTATGTATGCATGGGCTTGGCTATGTAACTTGTCATCAAGAACAAATGGATCACCCTTTTTCCCTCCTAAAGGATGGCCTTTGTTTAGAAACAAATGTGAAAAATTGCCTTCATCCGAACTACATTCATCATCATTTCGAGGTCGCCTATTAATCCTAGTCCGCACACCTCCATGTAAGTATCTTGAGCAAAAGATCAAACACTCTTCAACCAAATATGCCTTAGCAATACACCCTTCTAGACAACTTTTATTGCGAACGTATGACTACAACATACACATATACCTTTCTGGAGGATACATCCATCGAAATTGTACTAGACCACCTTGTCTTACCTCATTGGCTAAATGAATAGGAAGATGAACCATTACATCAAAAAAACTAGGAGGAAAAATCCTCTCAAGTTGACATAGTGTTTCCACTTTCTCTACTTCCAAACGATGTATCTCTTCAAGTGTAATAACTTTTTGACACAAGTGACGGAAGAAGGAACTTAGTCGAATCAAAGGGATAGCCACATGATCAAGAAGGATGCTTTTGATTGGTATTTGCAACAAATAATGTAACATGAAGTGGGCATCATGGGTCTTATAACCAGACACTTTTCTTTCACTTAGTTGCACACGTCATGAAATGTTGGAAGCACTACCATCAGGTAGCTTTGCTGTCTTCAAAACACTACAAAAAACTGGTTTTTCTCCCGCGGTCATTGAGAAACATGCTTTTGCCAACTTTGTTCTCTTGCCATCCTTTATGTCTCTTGGTTGAAGGTTCTTTCTAATGCCCATCTCTTTTAGATCATATCGAGCATGTATATGGTCCTTTGTCTTTCCCGAAATATCCAAAAGAGTCCCAATTATATTATCAACTAAGTTCTTCTCTATATGCATGACATCAAGGTTGTGGCGGAATGTGTTATGTTGCCAATAGGGTAGTTCAAAAAAAATTGACCTTTTCTTCCAAGGGCCATCATTTGATTTCTTTCTCTTCTTGCCAAATACATTGACAACATTTTGTAAGCTCTCAAGAACATTTGTTCCCTTTAAGAGGGGAGCGGGAGGTCTAGATTCTGTTTTCCCATTGAAAGACCTCTTATTAGATCTCCACGGATGATCCATGGGTAGAAAAACACAATGGTCCATATAACACATCTTTCGACTATGTTTTGGATAGGTAGAAGATGTGTTATAATTACAGCATGGGCAAGCCAACTTTCCTTTTGTACTCCAACCAGATAACATAGCATATGCAGGAAAGTCACGATTGTCCACATCAAAGTCGCTCGCATTTGAAAGATTTGATTCCTTGAAGCATCATATGTTTCTACCTGCCTCCCATAACACCTTCAAGTCTTCTATCAATGGTTGTAGATAAATGTCAATGTCGTTTCGTGTGGTGAGGTCCAGGTATAAGCAAAGAAAGCATACAATATTTTGGTTTCATGCATATCCAAGGAGGCAAATTATACACCATCAAAACAACTAGCCAAGTGCTATGAGAGATGCTTATGGTACGAAATGGATTGAACCCATCATTGGCCAACCCAAGTCTTAAATTGCGAGAATCTTTTGCAAATTCCTGATGAAGGTCATCAAAGTCCTTCCATGATTTGCCATCAACAGGATGTCTTAACTTCCCATCTTTACAATGTTCCTCATCATGCCACCTCAATGTGTCTGCTATTCTTGAGCACATAAATAGCCTTTGAAGCCTTGGAATAATGGGAAAGTATCTTATAGTTTTTGCAGGAATAGGACGCCCTTTTTGGGATGCTCAAGCTCGCTATCAACTACAGGAATTTCAATATATCGAGAAGCTCCACAAACATGGCAATGTTTGTCACCCTTATGGTCATTCCTATATAGCATGCAATTATTAGGACATGCATCAATCTTTATATAGTCAAGACCTAAGTCTTTTATCATACCCTTCATTTTATTGAAAGATAAAGGAATATTCAAGTCAGGCATTGCCTTTTTCAATAACTCTAACAGGGAAGTGAATGATGCATTGCTCCATCCATGCAGACACTTCAACAAGTATAGACGGATGGTGAATGACAAAGAAGAAAAACTTTTACATCCTGGGTATAGCTCTTGGCTTGCCTCATCAATTAAGTTGTAAAACCTTTTTTCATCTCCATTTGGATCTTCATGATCTCCTGTTTGAGCCATATCTCTAAAAGCATCATTTAGCATCCCTTCAATGTCATCATGTGAACTGTGTCACCATCAACATCCATCGGGATATCCCATTCCCCATGATTAATCCATGTTCTATATCCTTCAACAAATCCATAGCATATTAGATGATCATATACCATATTCCTTCGATACCAATTGATATTACAACACTTCGCACAATCATTGGATATATAATAATAAGACCTAATTAACCAAATTTTGATATTAAGACAGGAAAATCTATTCGGGGCTGTTAAGAGACAATTAAACAATTGGAGTAAGAAAGGAACAATAAAAGAAGAGTTGAGTTGTCAGAAAGGGTTGGCTAGTCATTTAGTGAGTTAGAGAGGTGGAGAAACTCTCAGAAGTCCTCTAAATTGTACACACATTCTCTTAGGGTTCTTTGACACATTGTTAGGAAATCATATCAATAATGCTACATTTTCTTTTTCAATTTCCCTTGTCCTCCTATCTTGTAATTTCTATTTATCTTCTTCTAAATAAAATTCTTTTACCCCATAAAAATGTCATCCTAAATTCAGGCTTGAGGACTAAGAAACAATAGCACTAGTATTTATTATCATATAGTTAATGGATAATTGCCTCATTGTTAATAAAGCAAACAAAGAATGAAAATGACACCAATGTAAACCCAAATCAGAAAAAAAAAAAAAAAAAAAAAAAAAAAAAAAAAAATCCATATAAACAGTAGCAACATAAAAAAGTAGAAAGCATAAGAATTTCTTACCTAGCCATAACACTAATTGAAATCTGAAACTCAACTTCAAGTCTACTATAGCTCTTCCGAAGCCTCAATCAATCTGCTAAGAGAAATGAAGAGTTAATTATATGCCGTGTATAAGGCAAATGCAAACCAAACAACAATATAATCTCATCTTAAATAAGTGTGTAAAAGAAATTATGAATGCATTTGAGGTAGCCTTACATTCTAGCTAGCTGATAACTATACTTTAATTTTAGAAGTAACTTGTATACTAAAACAAGTCTAGCTAGTTGATGACTATATTTTCCCCAAAAAAATTGAAAGTAACCCATATTGTTGAATTCTATTTACATAGTGACTTCTACTAATTTTGTGATTCAATGTTCATCATAACAACTGACGTCCAAACAAACAAGGTGAATAATTTGTTTACCTCTTCATAAACAGTGCTCCCACTCTAGTTTATGGTTACTACTAATATAATGATGATAAGCTTCTTAGTTTAGCCTAAAGGGGCTAAAAATAAGAACCTAAGAAAAGCAAAAGAACAAGTGATAGCTTCTTCTAATTTTTAAAATTTTTTAAGGTAATTTCACTCATTAAAATATTAAAATAATTTTATTTATAATTTTCATTTTTTTGGCGGGTCAACTCACCAACCAGCCTTTAAATGGGACAAGCTAAAATGTTGAGCCAATTTCTCTAATTCGGCCCACCCCACCTCGGCGGGTCGAGGTAGGCCGATCTTCTTTGCTAACACTTAAAAAGACATACTTGCCACTTAAAAAAAAAAAAAAAAGAATGACATGCAATTAAGTTCCAATAATATAATGAGCCAAACCTGACAATTCATAAATAATATATGTACGCAACGCTAAAGATGTCCTTTTTATGATGTTGTTAATGGCAATTTAGGAATTTTTAATCAGTCATTAAACAAAAAAGGTGGTGATCAATGAAAAACAAACTCCATAAAGAAATGCATCATGATTATTCACTTCATATATTATGGGCAATTTAAGGTTTATATGCATCTTTTTTATAAACCGCAATAAATGTAACGTCCGAAAAACTTTATCGTTAACAACTAAGTTATTCGGTTTTGTCGAATAAGTGAGTTTAATCAAAATTTGATTAAACATTCACTTAAAGTCAATTAAGGGTGAGTTGAAAAGATTAGGCCTGATGAAATTAGGTTAGGAGTGTAGAAAACCCCACAGAAAAATTTCAAACCGATTTACCGATTTACGAGCAATCGGTAAGATTTCAGGGTTTTAAATTGTCGGAACCGGATCAATAGAAATCATGCCATGAGTGCCAAAGATCAATGGCTAAGATTTAGCCAAACAACCCACCCAAGTGGCACCTTGAGCAACCCTTGATGGTGGAAGCCAAACTAAAATAGATAGAATAATGAAATCCACCAATCACATGCATTCAACATCCAAATATCTCTACCTTTTCTTTCCTTCTCCCTTTGTGAATTTCGGTCACTCCTTTTGCTGAAGCTCACTTCATTTTCTTCTCCTCACTCTCAATCTCCACTCCATTCCCATCTCTTCTTCAAGCCTTATCACAAATTGCTTGCACCAAAGACACAAAATCAACACAAACTCAACTAGACAAGGTAGGAAATTCTACTTCTCTTTTCACTTTCTCTGATTTGGGGCTGAATGGGGATCATAAATAATCTGAGAATTTGATGTATGTAGAGTGATGATGATGGTTTATGATTAATTTTGCATGTATGTGGTGATTAAAACCAAAATTGATAGCAAATGGCTTGAAAAGGGGAGGCAAATTTAGAAGCAGGTTAGGGTTTCCCTCAACGGTCCGTACGGCGGAGTGTATGGCTCTGCCTACCGCCATTTAAATTTGATGAAACCATTTTTACATGAAACTAAACATCTAGGGCTTTCCATACATATAAAATATAAGGCCATTGGATTAGTATAGAATTAGTTATGAATTTTTGAAGTTAGACCTAGATATCTGGGTTCCTACCCGAGTAGCATCGGTTGAGAAGGGTGTAACTCACCCTACACAACTCCAAATTGAATGCAACCAAAGGTGTTTGAAAGCTAACACATAGGAGAATGTTCCATAAGAATTTTCGAATTTGATAAGTCCCATTTGTTCCCAGTAAGTCGGGAAAGTTTCCCTATGTCCAATCCAAGTTAGAATAGGGTAGACTAGTAAGGTCAAGTTCTAAAGCCTATAACTCAAATTATACTCATCCAAATGACATAAACTTATTCATTTGAAAGCTTGTTCTGTCACCTTTACATGGATATAAATTTCGCATGATTTCACCCACATTTCTATTTTTAGTGAATTTTCTCCCACAAGAGTACAACTCGGGTTAGGAGCAAGACAAGTCTCGAAGAAAATTTGAGCTAATATCGGAATTCGGGATTTAGTGAATAGGAAGCTAGGTCGGTACATTTAGAATCGGACTCTAAACTTAGTAAATAAGGGACTAGGTAGAGAATGTTTGAAGTCGAAGTCAGGACTCAGCAAAACAGAAAGCTAGGTCGGGAGTGTGTAAGGATGAACCCGGAAGTGTATACTCAAGGTTGTACTTGGAGGGGTTTACTTAGTGATTGAACTCGGACGTAGTGAATAAGAGTCCATATCGGGTACGTTTTAAGGCTGTATTCAGAACTTAGTAGAGAAAGCTAGATCGAGTATACTGATGTCGAACTCGGAATTTAGTAATTAGGGAGCTCGGGATTTACGAAACATACCTATTAAAGTCTCAAAAGACTAATGGTGGAATGAGGTCAGAAGTCGCATAACTGGGAAATCGGAAATGATATAACCTCGGGAGACTGAACATAGTGTAGGGAAATCGAAACCTAGATAAGGTCGGAACTCAGAACATGTTGGATATCGAAAGTCGAACTCGGGAACCTTAACAAATATTAAAAGCCTACAAGTTAGATTGATACTTGAAACTTTAAATCTTGTATTTATCAACATTGTTATATTCTTGATATGAATATGATGTCTTACATGGAGTTTACTATTTAACTTAAATGTACTGGTTGTCTGGCACTATTCATAGGGAAGCGGACTCGATCCGTTATTCTGCCAAATTTCGGTAAGAGATTCATGTGT
This sequence comes from Pterocarpus macrocarpus, assembly GCA_031439585.1. Classification (NCBI taxonomy): domain Eukaryota; kingdom Viridiplantae; phylum Streptophyta; class Magnoliopsida; order Fabales; family Fabaceae; genus Pterocarpus; species Pterocarpus macrocarpus. The sequence goes on along the minus strand of CM062522.1, from coordinate 37,060,449 downwards.
TGTGAGATTTGAAATGGCATGAATATATGATACTCGAAGAATCAAGATACATGTGCATTCAATTCATGATATTGTAAAGGATTCCATTTTATTTGGGCCAGCTCCGGAATAACTTAAGAGGAATAAATCAGTGGGAAGGTCGGGAAAGTAAACCCAGCAATCCTGTATAGGAACGAGTTCGGTCCTGAAAAGCGGACTATTACCCAGGAGTATATGGCCAATGACTCCCAGAGGACCAAGGATGGAAATAAATTCCAATAGGCGAAAGCCTCCAAGAATAAGATGCATTTCTAATTGCACGTTCATATACACAGTATGATGCTTATTAATTGACTGTTCTAGATACCTGTTTACTTTCGTAATATGCTATTGCTCCTTTACAATTACTGTTTAATTGCTTTAGTGTTTCTGTTAATTAAAATTGAACTTGTTTCGGTGTATGTTTTTCAATAAGTATTTAAGTTAAATATCATTTTATGTTGTACAACTGGAAATTTTTGAAAGACCAAAGCAACTGAGAATTACAGTGATGACAAATGTGTAGAACTAGGAATTCCTACTGAGAAATTTTTATTTCTCACCCTACTATATATTTCCGCGTCATTCTTAAACTATGGAGCACGCAGTGACAAGAGTCCTATTCATTGAGTTCCCTAAGCTCCACATCCACATCGACCCGTTCCTAGATTCTATATATATATCTGGCAGATGCCAGGTTCATTTGATTTCTTTTTCCAGAGAGACTTTGCCGTACCACTTATGCACCCACTGTTTGACCCTGCTGTCCCGTATATTGCCATTCCCCTAGATATGGCCCATCCATTTCCACCTCCACCAACAAAGAACAAAGAGTGACCAATGACAAGAAGAAAGACCGGCCGGGCCAAGAAGAATACTCAGCTCCTATGGCCCCTCCTGCTTCACCACCGCAGCTGATGCTTTCTGCCTCGATGTCAAAGGAGGATCCATTGGAGGTAGCAAGTTCCTCCTCGTCCTCTGCTCCTAGCGCAGGCCATCCCCCTACAGACGCACCCATGGCGAATGGGTTTCTCTCTTCAAACTCCGGTTAGACAGTGGATATGCCGTAGCAATAACAGAAGTACAGGACGGCCCTCGTTTGGCCGTCTGGGCCATGGATAAATGGGTATAGATTAGGAACAATATATGAAATGTCCCGTGGGGACCATCCAGGATATTGTTCTTAGGAACCGGCCGTTTTATTTTGTGCTAGTGGCCTCATATTTTTTTTACCCTGTATCATTTTGTTAAACTTTGAAAGCAAACATTTATGTATATATTTAAGATGTATGTTGCAATAGTTCTGTCTTTATTGCTCTTTTAATTACTATATGTTATTTATAGTACACCAATTAACTAGTATTTATTCCACTGTCAAGTAGAAACTACTATTAATAATGAATACAGAAAATAGAATTTAATCAGCTCGCTACACGTAATCACTTATCAGATAATCTATTATGACTTAAGCATAGTACTTGTCTGGTAAGGTGTTACAATAAACACCTCAAAAAGTAAATTACTAGCTAGAATAATTCAAAAATATGCCCAATTTGCTGAAGCGGAGCTGCATATCAGTAGAAGTGGCAAACATGAAATTCAATATAAATATCTAAAACCATTCACTATCCTAAATGGGTGTCTTAACAATGTATGTAGATAGCCACAAATACAAAGCCAAATACAATTTAGGTTGAAAAGAATGCAAGCCCCAAACCAAAATTCAATTCCAAGCTCTTACTTTGAGAGCAATTTTACAGTATTTACTTAAATAACACTTTGCATAAGGCCCTCTTATACTATCAAAAGAAAATTACAGAATCTGAGAAAGGGGACTAAAAGACATGGAATCGTGATTGGAATATTCAAATAACAAAAAGCAAAAGAGAATCGACCATCCATGAACTCCCAAGTGATGAGAGGAATTAAGATATGACCATTTTAAATAGCAGAACAACTATATAGAATGACATAAATATTCTTGAACCATGTTGGCTCAGTCCTTTATCATTTCTCTACTGATATTACTCATGGAGTTGCTTGTGCATTAAATATGAATGGCATTGAACCATTATATTATGTAATTACAATACTCTATGTAATCCCATATTGGCCATAAAAAATATGAATCGTGTATTGTTATACCACTTAAATATGTTATCCCACTTGGTTATTGGTTCAAATGATAACCTGATATATAATTGACTGAATTATATAGAGTATAGTTATCTGACATTCATATTTGTACAAGCTAGCAATTCAAGCCCAATAATTATCATATTGGTTTAGTGGGATAACAATACACGTAGTAGTCAGTAGTCACTGATATAAGAATCTTAAGTGACTTACAAAAAAAAAGTAAGAATGTTAATTCTTAACTAATGCAACAATTGGTAGTAACTAATATTGTCTTCGCGTGAAATTAGTAACTGATAAACTAGATAAATTTGCAAATTGCCTCAGTGGCAAGAACCACAGGGATGTCAAAAGGTGAAACACAATAGAAAATTACTATTTTACATAGTCAAAGAGGTACACTTCACATAAAAAGTACAAGATATAAACTAAACTATGGAGAAGAATCATAGTTTCAACTTAATATGCCACGTGAGAGCTGCACATAACCATACAACCATATTAATAATATTTTCTAGAAGCTTTGGAGTTACCCCTTAAAAGTGATTCACAAGAAAAAAGCTGCATCATGTTATATGTAATACAAAATCAATATAAAATAAGAGCAATAAAATTAAACTTATTCACACATTCTGAGTAGTTGAAAATGACCCATAGTGAAGTTAATTTCATTGAAGCTCATTCCTATGGAAATGTACCACTAAAACAATTGTAAGCAAAATCTCTGTCAGTAGATGGAAATTATTGAAAAATACTATGATCAATTATTGTTCATGCATGGCCAAATGACAAGCTAAAATTCAATTAGAGCTATCTGGTGCCGAAATTTGTATGAGCCAACTGAAACAATGTCTCTAACTGTCATCTTTTCTCGAAGCACCCCATGGTCTAGTCCTATTCCTTACAAACTGTCACTCAGGTGCTATCTTACTAGGTCCAAATCACGTTGCTCCTATATAAATTGTGCAATTTGATGCTACTAGTCTCCAAGTGTAAGCACTACATAGCAATATTACATGGATCAGCAAGCAAAGTTCACCAAGCCAAAAATTCTAGGTTCATTGATTTGATTCTATTCTAATCCAAGTCTTTGTCGTGTTTTCAAACTTTGCTGACAGAATTCTTAGTGGGTTTTGCTTTTGCAGATTTGTCATCAGAGACTGACTCTAATAGCACTAGTTGGCTTAGTAGGAAATTCTCTCTCTCTCTCTCTTTGTGTGTGTGTGTCACACACACACATACACATACATCTATACACACATTTAAAAGAGAATTTGAGAACAATGCAATAGTAAGTAAACACCAGTACAAAGTTTAGTGATCCATATTTGCAGGTATGGGTGAGTCAAATTCTGAACTTTTTGTCAAAATTAAATTATGGAATTAGTCCTCACAACAATTTGTTGTGATGTTTTGTATTCATCCCTTATGGGGTTTTCCTCTTTCAAAGAATAATTATTAATATCAAGCAAAGAACACAACATGAACTATTATCACCCTTAAAAAAATGATATCATACTTATATGACAGTGTATTGAAATCCTCTATATTAGCAAGGCACACAACAAAAAAATCGTGTTTTATCCATCACTAAGTATACATGTTCTGACATATCTTAACGAGAAACACTAGATTATTTACATGCCAATGGTCATGATGAAAGCAAATAGCAACACCGCAGGTGATTCTACTAACAATCATACAGAAACTAAAAGAATGCAAGTAAATACTTTTATAATAATTGCAAAAATATATGAATATGAGAACTTCTACACAATAGCACAATAGTTATTTGCGAAAGAATGTGTTAGCAGTACCTCTTTAATCCATAATCATTTCTTAAAGAAAATGAGGTGTTATATTTTTTGTAACATGTTTCAATGAGGTTTCAAAGCTATATTCAAGGATTGTTCTTACCTTTTTTTAGTAATAAGCAACTTCTACTCGGGTACACATTAGAAAGTGGTGATAGGGGATTATGAAAACTCTAATGTCCATGGACTCACGAAGGCCAAATGAAGAAAACAACAAAAACTCAGTTATTAAAATCAAAAACTTCACAGCCTTAATCAAAATCTAATGTTTGATCATTGTAATTCCTTCATAGCCACCATCATACGATGCCCATATCTTCTAGGTTCACTGATTTGATTCTATTCTAATCCAAGTCTTTGTTTTCGTGTCTTCAAACTTTGCTGATAGAATTCTTAGGGAGTTTTGCTTTTGTAGATTTGTCATCAAAGATTGACTTTGATAGCACTAGTTGGCTTAGTTCAACCCTGGACTCCCAAAAGTTTCTTTCTAGTTTTCAAAAGTTAACAAAGTTGAATTAAATGCTACATATGGATTTTTAGCATGGTTTTTTTTATTATCATTCCTTTGTCGAACCGCAGGTGAAAACAACTGAAAACCACATTAGGTAGTGTCGCAAGGTGGAGAACAATAACAACATGTTTTTGCAAGCCCTGCGCTCTATGTAAGCCTTAAACCATTAAATATGAATGGCCTAGCACTCCCACTGCTATTTAAAGCTTACTATTTTCTTTTTCGAGAAATTTGCTACTAATATTTACTCTTAATCTCAATACTCTTAACACATATCTCTCACAACCCGCAAAACAAAGGGTATTCAGAATTCATTTGAAAGAGAAAACAGAGGATTCATGAAACATATGCCCAATTTGTCAAGGAGCTGCTTCACCGTGATGATCTTGCCATTCTTCTTAATCTTTCGATGGAAGAAAGAAAGAGAAAAAGAGCTGTTTCGGCTGTGCGTAGAGATGATTACACCAATTAGAGATGATGCCTCCGTGCGCAAAGGTAATGCTGCCACGCAGAAATGATGCCGCCGCATAGAGAAGATGCCACCATGTGCGGAATTCTCATGCCGTCACAGAGTGATCTCGTAACCAAATGCCTCACAGAGCGGTGAAGAATTGATTCACAATCCCTAGCTAGTCAAATTTTGTTTAAGTGTGGTTTGCCAGAATAGGAGAATGGGAGAGGATAAGTGTACCAAAAATTTTGTTTCTCAACGTGGTTTACGAAAATTCAACAGAGAGTGGAAAAAATTAGTCGGAAATTTTTTGGATGGCGGGTATGGCTTAAAAAATATACACCACATTTTGGAAGCGTTGCTTATGAGAAAAAAAAGGAGCAACGCTTAGAAAATGTTTTGTTTTGTCAAATAAGTGTAGCTTTAGCTAATGTGGTATAACAACATTTACAAGCGTGCTTTTTTATCTTTAAAAGCACACTTTTCAAGTGATGCTAAAAAATTGTCGCCAAAACCCCAATTCAAAGGCAACGCCTGCAAAAGTGTTCGCTATTAGGATATAAGGGTACACTTTTTAAGTGTAGTTTTAAAAAGTGTGGTCATAGGCCAAATTTGTTGTAGTGAGGGACGAGATTGTAATTAAGAGTATATGATTGATAAGAGGGACAATCGTAAAAAAATCCCAATTCTGGGATTATGTGGGTCCCATGACCATAGTAGGCAATTAAAATACATGGAATAACTCTGTAACTGATATTTTTTACTCTCAATTTTAAATAAAAATGTGAGATTACTCACACTATATATATAATATCTCGGATAGCTTAGAGTATCCGAATTAATACCCAACACCTTAAATTAATCCTCAAGAGTCCTATGTTGCCTTTGGATATGATAAACCTAGGGGAATAATCTCCCGGGGGACTAGATAGACCTGTTAGAAAAATAGCCAGAGTATATGGCTAAAGATGAGCTACACCGGTGCTCTAGGTGGACGGACTAGGGCCACCCAAAGCTCAAGCTTAAGTGAATTGGAATCTTGTCTCATATCCACTAATAGGAATTTAACTTCAAAGAGAAGCCAAACTAACTTAGTAAGGATGATGAAGGAAACCCATGGATATAAAGATCCAGAAATTCCAAGCACACACTTTGATAAAAAACAAGATATAGAATAAAGACCCTCCCTACTAAACCCCCAAGAAACCTGTCCTTGAAAACATAAATAACAGGGAATAGATAAAACAGAAATTGATTAAATATCACAAGGAACTTACCTTAGGATGAATTCTCTCAATTTTTTGATGCAACAAGCAAAGCAAATCACTTACCTCACTTGCACACAAAAGCACTGTTTTCTTGAAAGAAAATAAAACAGAATTTCAATTAATCAAAAACTCCTAAACAATGTGTTCCTTGAGGTATTTATAACCTCTTACACTAGGTTAAACACTTAAACTAAATCGAAGCCCAATAAGAAGTGTTCTTATGCTAAATAATATGAATTGGGCTGGATGAAACATAAAACATAAAATATAGGCTAAATAAAATAACTAAAAATTTAGATGTCCTAAATACTTAAACTAACTAAACCAAACAAGACCAAAATAGGATAATGGCCCAATATGGCCAGAATAAGCTTCTAAGCCCAATTCACAGCAAATAACAAGATCTTGGGTTGTCCATTAGTATGAGTTGGCATCTTCTTGGCCCATTTTTGATACATCTCTTCCACAATTGTTTTAGCCAAGTTCCCAAAGTCTTCTCTTAACCTCTTTGCTCTTGCTCGTGTGATTGGTCCTACAAGCATGCTAAATTCTCCATCTTGCCCCCTTGTGCTAGATGTCCAATTTGTCCTCTATAGCACGTATCATTCCCTCCCTCCTCAAAAAGATTCGTCCTCGAATCTGCATCCATATCAAAAGGAGAAAGGTCAAAAACATTAAAAGTAGTTGAAGCATTATACTCACCTAGAAGGTCAATCTCGTAAGCATTATTATTGATCCTCTCCAACACTTGAAATGGACCATCACCCCTTGAGTCAAGTTTAGATTTCCTATGAGTAGGAAACCTCTCTTTCCTTAAATGAATCCAAACCCATTCAAAGACAACTTGTCTGCAACCTTTGTTAACTCATTGAGCCGTCACCTTGTTTTTCTTTTCAATCAACTCACGTGCCTTCAAGTGCATTGCTTTAACCTTCTCAGCCTTTTCATCACCATCTAAGCTAACAAGATCACTCAAAGGCAAAGGCATCAAGTCTAAAATAGTTAAAGGATTAAAGCCATGCACAAGCTCAAAAGGAGAAAATCCTATAGAAGAATGAATGGTTCTATTATATGCAAACTCTGTAACACCCTAGTAGTTCCATTCTATGCTTAAGTCATATTGTGGAATTACTAGTTGCTACTTTTGCTCGCGGAACTATCATTACCTTTTGGAAATTACTTTATACCGAAAATAAGGGTAAAATTTTTTCTACAAAACAAGTAAACCATTTTCGAAATCGAGAGCCATGAGCGCATCGTGAACATATAAAGTAACACCGCTATCCCATACATATATCGCATTTAACAAGCATAGAAACCATAAGAGTAACCACAATTCTTAGAATAATGTAACATTCATTCCACGGCCAACCATGATAATACAATAAGAGTCGTACCAGTTCATACATAAGATAATAATGGGTCCGATATCTATCGTCGGCCCTACACAAAAGCCTACCAATACATAATAAAAGGAAATACATCGAGAATCCTACTACCCAAGCATGCCACATAACGTAACGATAACCCTATAACTACTACCAAAGGGGCTATCCTCGTGCTCGGCCCGCATGCGATCGCCACATCAAGCATCGGCGGGAGGAAACCGCTCCCATATCCACCGAGAAGTACTACCACGCCTCCTCGAGCACGCCCTCGCCACGCGGGCACGCTACGGTAATGCGAATGAACCCACGCTCGCGAACCGGGTGAAAATGGGCCAGATGAAGGCGTAAGAATCGAAGATAGACGAATCATCAAGGTCGCGATTTAACCCGAAGCGGTGAGAACCAGAATGAGTCTGGATAGATGGGCTCGGATGGATCGGTCTCCACATGGAAGCTTCGGATAAGACGGCCCGGGATCGGAATCCAGTGAAATAGTCGGAGTCAAACGGGTATCCGAGTCAGTCTCATCATCATCAGTGGGGTATCTCGGTGGCTGAAAGTAGGGGCGAATGTCATCCATAGTAACCTCGCCAAATGGCTGATGCGGTCGGAAAAATGGGCTCATCACGGGAGTCCGAATCAGGCGGTCGTGGAAGATGTAGACTTCATCCGCCGCGCTACGACAAAGATCGAGGCGTTTCAAAGACCGGGTCAAGGCGCCCACGCCACACCGAGAACTCAATGTAGATCACCACCGCGTTCGATGCCGACATCCTCTAAAGACGACACGGAAACGTAGGAATGAGAAATACTAAATTTCTCAGTAGGATCGCGGCTAGACAAACACAGTGTCTTCGTCATCGTCCCAGCCACTTCGGGTTTAATTACAAAAACGGTGGACAGATATAAGTTCAATTTTTAATGGTTTTGAAAACTTAAACCCCGAAGCGGGTTGCTTTTAAACTTAACATCATAAACACATCATCATGACTAACATCCGTACTAAAACATAGAATAACATCCATAATGCAAATGGGCCATATACTTTCATGCAAAGACACGCATCATCACAGATGTAACCATGGTCATACTTAGACTTTACTTTCATTTTTAGCACGTGCTTAACATTCTTTACTTTCCTTTGAAATAGATTGCTGGACATGAGCTCATTCCGTGACTGTCGTCGCAAAGACTAACCAAATCAGACTAAGCCGATATTGGTTACCTCTAAGTTGGAGGGTCCTCCAAAACACCCTTGCCTCCCTCATAGAGGTTCCTTGTGGATCGCCGTCTCACTTCCCTTACCGAGTGATTGAAGGGTCACGTCCCATTGATTCTTTTCTTATCTTTATACTTTACATGCATAACTCCTTGACTAGACGCATGCAATGATATGACTAAGTCCATAATTTTGACGGAAATCCGGCAAAGATAACGGCTAGACCTGAGCTTCCCCAAAATGCCAATCATCAACATTCAACCAATAGTTCATCATATCTATATCATATCATCACACTTATCATTCAATCATGAGACAAAGCTCAATCAATCTCATCATTCATCATGCCAAGTGGCATCACACATTCATACTCCTAAAGGGGTTTATAGTTGTGTTGTTCTTTGTGAAGAATATTATGAATCATCACATGATTTCCCATGATAGAATCACATAGTTAGGATATGTGTTTATAGTCTTTTAGTTACTTGGTCCTTGGATGAAAGTATGCTTTACTTAAGTACATGTCTTATGAAACACTTGTTCAAATTAATTAAATTATGTGATTGTTTCCTTTCCTTGAGATAGCGCACTTAGTGATTCCTAGGTTCATGGTATGCTTAGAGGCCCTAATCATACTGCTCCCAAGGAGTTCGAGATCCTCTAATCCTTGGGTCATGACAACGCATGACCACATCATGAACCCAACAACACCAATGTTCACTAATCACCAAGGGTGACTTTTAACTTAGTCAAGTTGCAAAGTTTTAAACTTTTACTAATAACCTACCAAGGTTTTGCCTTAAACATTATTAAAGTTGTCATTCTTTATAAAGTAGTCATAAAGTCTTATTCTTTATGAAAGTAAGTGCCTTTGACATTAAGCTCTTATCTTAAGATTGGATCTTTATGAAATAATGATACAAGCTACTAGCTTTTTGAATAAAAAGTCTAAAACTTTGAGAAGGTTCATAGTTTTATCAAATCATGGAAACATAGAAAGGTGAAGCTTTTCTAATCATTCACTCATCATAACGAGAAAGGAACAACTTTAAGCTAGAGATCAATGAGAACATAGGTTTCCAAACGAAGAAACTTAAGAACACATGAAGAACATCAAGAACATATTTTACTGAAAGAGGAAACTTAAGAACACATGAAGAACATCAAGAACACATTTTTCTAAAAGAGGAAACTTAAGAACACATGAAGAACATCAAGAACATATTTTTCCAAAAGAGGAAACTTAAGAACACATGAAGAACATCAAGAATAAGAACACATGAAGAACATCAAGAACATATTTTTCTAAAAGAGGAAACTTAAGAACACATGAAGAACATGAAGAACATATTTTTCTAAAAGAGGAAACTTAAGAACACATGAAGAACATGAAGAACACATTTTTCCAAAAGAGGAAACTTAAGAACACATGAAGAACATCAAGAACATATTTTTCCAAAAGAGGAAACTTAAGAACACATGAAGAACATCAAGAACATATTTTTCCAAAAGAGGAAACTTAAGAACACATGAAGAACATCAAGAACATATTTTTCTAAAAGAGGAAACTTAAGAACACATGAAGAACATGAAGAACATATTTTTCTAAAAGAGGAAACTTAAGAACATATGAAGAATATGAAGGATCTTCTCAAGTTTTCACTTAGAGATCTTGGTCATGAAAGACCCAAGCTCCAAGCTTTCTTGAGCAAACAAAATGAAAAAGATGAAGATCACTACCTTTCTTGAAGATGGCGCAAAAAACAAGAGAAATGGAAGAAGAAGATGATGACTCCTCTTGATGATGAAGGTGGCGGTTTTGAATGAGCAAGGAGAGAACTCTTGAGTTCTCTTGAAAATGAGTCTTGTAGTGTTTTGATCTTGTCTCCAAAGACCCAAAGATGTGATCTTTGAAGGGCTTTGTGAGGAAGGTTTGGTTATGGAGGTGGAAAATGATGAAGAAGATGAAGAAGAAGAAGAAGAAGGAATGTAGAGAGAGGTTGGAGAGTTTGAGAACTTTAGAGAGAGAATGAGAAGTTGAAAATGAAGTGAATGTGTGTGTGTGTGTGAGAAAGTGGCGTCCTACATTAAGGGAGGGAGTGAGATATTTTGCTTAATTTTGTGTTAATTAGTGATTAAGGGGACAAATGGGATGATGGGGAGACAAAGCATGGTCAAACTCTTACATAAAGTAATCTTGTCTAATGCTTTTTGCTTTTATGACATCACTCTCTACTTTATTGTCTAGTTGACTAAATTTGAATTTAATCATGTGATTAAGTGCTCATACAACTTAATTAAGGTGATTAAGCAAGAATTAGTGATTAACACACAAGAACATGATTAACAAAAATTAATCTCACGATTAAGCTTAATTAACCTTAATTAAACTCGAGTAAGCTAATTAAGGGCGATTAGTGCTTAAGTAAGCTACAGGGGCTCTAACTTGCTTAATTAGAGATTATCTAACCTCGATTAGGCATTCTCTTGACCCTTCTTGTCCGAGTCAACCCCTTAATTAAGCCCTAATCTCGAAATTCCTCATTAAGTGCCTAATTACTCAGGGTTACTACGGTAATTTAGCACGACATGAAATTGAGGATGTTACATTTCTCCTCACCTTTAAAAAGAATTTTGCCCTCAAAATTCGTTACCTGTAAATAAGTTCGGATACTTGCTCTTCATTTCGGCCTCCAACTCCCATGTATATTCTTCCACATTTCCTCTACCCCAAGCCACCTTGACCAAGGGTACCGTCTTATTCCTCAGCTGTTTCGCCCCACGATCCACGATCCGAGATGGCGGTAGATTGAAAGTTAGGTCTTCCCTTAACTGTACACTTTCAGGCTCAAGTAGATGACTAGGGTCGGAATGGTATTTTCTTAATTGAGACACATGGAAAACATCATGAAGGTTTGACAAATTTGGAGGTAAGGCTATTTGGTAAGCAACTGACCCGACACGTTTTAAAATTTGAAAAGGGCCAAGGAAGCGGGGCTTAACTTTTTGACCTTCATGGCTCTACCTATACCGGTCGTAGGAGTGATTTTCAGGAATACATGTTCTCCTTCTTGGAACTCTAGGGGCTTTCTCCTCTTATCCGTATAACTCTTTTGACGGCTTTGGGCCGTAAGAATTCTGTCCCTAATCCTTTTGACTTGCTCTGTGGTCTGCCTCACAAGATCAGGTCCTAGTAGGCTTTGCTCACCCGGTTCAAACCAACATAGGGGAGATTGGCACTTCCTTCCATACAAAGCTTCATAGGGTGCCATACCAATACTTGCATGATGACTATTGTTATAGGCAAACTCGATCAAAGGTAAGTATTTATCCCAACTTCCTCGGTTGTCCAAAACACAAGCTCTCAACATATCCTCCAAAGTTTGGATGGTCCTCTCCGACTGTCCATCCGTCTGGGGGTGATAAGCTGTACTTAGGCAAAGCTTCGTTCCATATGCCTTCTGTAAGGCTCCCCAGAATCTAGAGGTAAACCTCGGGTCTCTATCAGAGATGATGCTTGAAGGTACACCATGCAATCTTACTATCTCTTGAACATACAATTTGGGCTAACTCTTTCCAAAGGATAAGTAGCTCGAATGGGCAAAAAGTGAGCAGACTTGGTTAATCATCAACAATTACCCATATTGCATTGAACCCACTGCGTTTTGGGTAAACCCATCACGAAGTCCATAGAGATACTTTCCCATTTCCATTCGGGACCTCCAATGGTTGCAGATACCTGCAGGGCTTTGGTGCTCAATCTTTACTTTTGGCAGATTAAACACTTGCCTACCAACTCCGCAATGTCCCTCTTCAATCCTGGCCACCAGAACATCTTCTTGACGTCTTGATACATCTTTGTCACACCAGGGTGTATGGTGAAATGGCTCTTATGAGCCTCCTCCAAAATCCTCCTTCGGAGGTCACCACTTGCGTGCACACGTACTCTTCCTTCAAATTTCCATAGTCCACCGCACCTTGTGCGAAACCCTTCAACTTTCCTTCCTTCACCAATGCTAGGGTTTTCAAGAACTCTTCTTCCTCGCCTTGGGCTTGAGCAATTTGATTTTTTGAAATCGCTCGTCACCCTAAGCTGATTCAATCTTAAACTATGGGGGGTCAACGTAACTCCAAGGTTAAGGTCTCTAAAGCTCCTTACTAGCTCATCCTCCTTAACCATCATCCAAGACGCATGCAAGGATTTCCGACTTAATGCGTCGGCCACCACATTGGCTTTCCCAGGGTGATAATTCAACCCAAAATCATAATCCTTCAGAAACTCCATCCACCTCCTTTGCCTCATATTCAGCTCCTTTTGATCAAAGAGATACTTCAAGCTCTTATGATCAGAGAACACCTCGAACCTCACACCATACAGATAATGTCTCCATATCTTCAGGGCAAACACTATGGCCGCTAATTCCAAGTCATGGGTTAGGTAGTTCACTTCATGAGGCTTCAACTGTCTAGAGGCATAAGCCACCACGTTCCTATTCTGCATCAAGACACAACCTAAACCTCTTCCAGAGGCATCACAGTAAACCTCAAACGGTCCACTAGGGTCCGGCAAGACCAATACTGGGGTTGAGGTTAACTTACCTTTTAGCTCTTGAAAGCTCTTCTCACAGTCCATTGTCCACACAAACGGGGCATCCTTCCTTGTCAACTTAGTTAAGGGCAGAGACATCTGAGAAAATCCTTTTATAAACCTCAAGGTAGTAATGCCTGGCTAAACCTAAGAAACTCCTTATCTCGCCATCGAGGTTGGCCTCTCCCAACTCATCACACCTCAATCTTACATGGATCCACAGCAATACCCCCTTGCGTCACCACATGCCCTAAGAACTTTACTTCCTCCATCCGGAATTCACACTTAGATAACTTGGCATAAAGCTTCTTTTCCCTTAAGATCCTTAATACAACCTTCAAATGTTTCTCATGTTCCTCCTTTGTCCTAGAATATATGAGAATATCATCTATGAAAACAACTACAAACTTGTCCAAATAGGGTCTAAAGATCCTGTTCATATAATCCATGAAAACAGCAGGGGCATTAGTCAATCCAAACGACATCACCGTAAACTCATAATGCCCATACCTTGTCCTAAAAGCTGTCTTAGGTATATCCTCCTCTTTCACCCTTATTTGATGATATCCAGATCTCAGATCAATCTTAGAGAACACAGCTGCACCTCGCAGCTTGGTCCATGAGGTCATCTATCCTAGGCAAGTGGATACTTGTTCTTAACAAGAACCTTATTTAATTGTCTGTAATCCACACACAGCCTCATACTGCCATCCTTCTTTTTCACAAATAGCACCGGGGCTCCCCAAGGTGAGGCACTAGGTCTTACAAACTTCTTTTCTAACAACTCTTCCAATTGTCCCTTCAACTCCGACAACTCTAGTGGGGACATTCTATAGGTGCTATAGAGATTGGCCCAATACCAGACCAACTCTATAGAAAACTCGATTTCCCTTTCCGGGGGAAATTCGGGTATGTCATCGGGGAATACATCTGGGTACTCCCTAACTACGGGGATCTCATCCAACACCTTTCGAAGTTCTACTTCACTTGTCATAAGGAGAACATATCCCTGATCACCAAACTCACTACTTCCTACCCTAACAGAGTTCAAGAACAAACTATCTGCCTCCACGGGCTTATCGTGCATAGGGGAAAACAACAGACTTTTCTCAACAATTTATCATAGCATGGTTAGTGAAAGCCAATCCATGCCTAGAATCGATCCAAGCGGCACAAAGGCAAACAAATCAAATTCGCTTATGAAAGACCTACCATCAATTTGGAATTGACAACTCAAGCAACAATGACAAGTCTTAATCGGGTTTCCCCAAACAGAGTAGAAACATTTAACATATAAGGCAATTCGGACACAGATAATCCTAATCTATCTACACAATCATGAGAAATAAAGGAGTGTGTAGCTCCAGAATCATATAGCACAGTTAAGGTCCTACCATTGACCTCGCACTTACCTTTGATGAGATCGTCGGATCGCGTGGCATCTTCGGCATTGAGGGCAAAGACCCTTCCTTGGTGTTGGGGCTTGTTAGCAGGGGACAACAGCTTGACAGTACAATCTCTTGCCATATGCCCAGGCTTTCCGATCTAAACAAGCATTCGCCACTAAACAAGGGCGGCCCTCCATGGTGTTTACCACACTTAGGGCAAGCTTGACCATTCGTCGGCTTGGGTGGATTCCCAGCAGGCTTCTGGGGTTGCTTTCCTCCGACACCTCCACCCTGAAATGGTTTCCTCAGAGGTTGGGGCTTGAACTTCTGCCTTGCGGCGCTAACTTCTTCTTGTAGGCCTCGGACCTTGCCACCGACGACTACGGTTGCAATCCTCCACCAAACGGCACTTGTTGACGAGTGCAAAGATAGTCACGGATCTCCATTGGTCCTACAGATGCCAGTATCTCCTCACGCAATCCCCCTTCAAACTTCACACACTTCCAACGCTCATCCGGGTTCCCTTGGTAAATTGTCGAGAACTTGCACAGCTCTTCGAACTTGGCCGTATACTCAGCAATATTCATGGTCCCTTGACGCAGACTCATGAACTCCAGTTCCTTCAAGATTCTCACGGACGCAGAAAAATACTTCTCATAGAAGTGCGACTTGAAAATCTCCCAGGTGATGTGGGTTTGGGCTCCCTCCAAGAGCCTCTTTACGCCTACCCACCAGAACTCAGCACCAGCTTCCAACATATAGGTAGCAAAGGCTACCTTACGCTTCCTCCGCAGGCCAATACCGTGTGAAAATTTTCTCAATGGCCTTGATCCACTCCTCACCGATCGGGTTGTACGTTCCTCTAAAGCTCGGCTGGATTTGCCTTCCTGAACTCAAAGAAACTTGAGGTACTCAAGATCTACCTCAGCTCCTCCATTGTGCCCTTCTGATTCTCCTCATCCCTTTGCTCCATTCGCTCCATCATTCAATGGGCAGCAGCACTTGCTCCCTCATAGCGCTGACCATTTCGCCAAGTGTCCCCATGACTTCCTCGGGACCTTCTCGCTCGCTATGGGCCTACCACGTCTTCCTGAAGCCATTAGTTCCTGGTACACAAGACAAAAGACATTGAGTTGATCAGGCTCAACATTCATATTGAGTGAACCAAAGAATCGACCACATTCAGAATAGACGATCATGCACATCTAATTCCTATGCCTCATCATACAGACGAGACTCAAAGCATGACTTAACTAAAACGTATGCTTAGAAGCATAGTCAGTCCATCCCCAGGCTCTTCAAGGACGAACTGCTCTGATACCAAAATGTAACACCCTAGTAGTTCCATTCTATGCTTAAGTCATATTGTGGAATTACTAGTTGCTACTTTTGCTCATGAACTATCATTACCTTTTGGAAATTACTTTATACCGAAAATAAGGGTAAAATTTTTTCTACAAAACAAGTAAACCATTTTCGAAATCGAGAGCCATGAGCGCATCGTGAACATATAAAGTAACACCGCTATCCCATACATATATCGCATTTAACAAGCATAGAGACCATAAGAGTAACCACAATTCTTAGAATAATGTATCATTCATTCCACGGCCAACCATGATAATACAATAAGAGTCGTATCAGTTCATACATAAGATAATAATGGGTCCGATATCTATCGTCGGCTCTACACAAAAGCCTACCAATACATAATAAAAGGAAATACATCGAGAATCCTACTACCCAAGCATGCCACATAATGTAACGATAACCCTATAACTACTACCAAAAGGGGGCTATCCTCGTGCTCGGCTCCGCATGCAGTCGTCACATCAAGCATCTGGCGGGAGGAAACCATTCCCATATCCACCGGGAGAAGTACTACCACGCCCCTCTCGAAAGCACGCCTCGCCCACGGGCACAAATACGGGTACGAATGAACCCACGCCCGCGAACCGGGGGTGAAAATGGGCCAGCAGATGAAGCAGAAGAATCAGAAGATAGACGAATCACTGAAGCGTCGCGATTTAACTCGAGCGGTGAGAACCCCCAGAATGAGCCTGATAGATGGGCTTTGATGGATCGGTCTCCACATGGAAGCTTCGGATAAGACGGCCCGAGGGATCTAATCCAAAGGAAATAGTCGAAGTCAAACGGTATCCGAAGCCGCCTCATCATCATCGATGGGGTATCTCGGTGGCTGAAAGTAAGGCGAATATCATCCATAGTAACCTCGCCAAATGGCCGACGCGGTCGGAAAAATGGGCTCATCACGGAGTCCGAATCGGCGGTCGTGGAAGATGTAGACCCTCATCGCCGCGCCGCCAAAGATCGAGGCTCAAAGACCGGGTCAAAGCGCCAACGCCACACCGAACTCAATGTAGATCACCACCGTGCGTTCGACGCCGACATCCTCTCAAGACGACACGGAACGAGGAATGAGAAATACTAAATTTCTCAAGAGGATCGCGGCTAGGCAAACACAGTGTCTTCGTCATCGTCCCAACCACTTCGGGTTTAATTACAAAAACGGTGGACAGATATAAGTTCAATTTTTAATGGTTTTGAAAACTTAAACCCCGAAGCGGCTTGCTTTTAAACTTAACATCATAAACACATCATCATGACTAACATCCGTACTAAAACATAGAATAACATCCATAATGCAAATGGGCCATATACTTTCGTGCAAAGACACGCATCATCACAGATGTAACCATGGTCATACTTAGACTTTACTTTCATTTTTAGCACGTGCTTAACATTCTTTACTTTCCTTTGAAATAGACTGCTGGACATGAGCTCATTCCGTGACTGTCGTCACAAAGACTAACCAAATCAGACTAAGCCGATATTGGTTACCTCTAAGTTGGAGGGTCCTCCAAAACACCCTTGCCTCCCTCATAGAGGTTCCTTGTGGATCGCCTCTCTCACTTCCCTTATCAAGTGATTGAAGGGTCACGACCCATTGATTCTTTTCTTATCTTTATACTTTACATGCATAACTCCTTGACTAGACGCATGCAATGATATGACTAAGTCCATAATTTTGTCGGAAATCCAAGAAGATAACGGGCTAGACCTGAGCTTCCCAAAATGCCAATCATCAACATTCAACCAATAGTTCATCATATCTATATCATATCATCACACTTATCATTCAATCATGAGACAAAGCTCAATCAATCTCATCATTCATCATGCCAAGTGGCATCACACATTCATACCCTAAAGGGGTTTATAGTTGTGTTGTTCTTTGTGAAGAATATTATGAATCATCACATGATTTCCCATGATAGAATCACATAGTTAGGATATGTGTTTATAGTCTTATAGTTACTTGGTCCTTGGATGAAAGTATGCTTTACTTAAGTACATGTCTTATGAAACACTTGTTCAAATTAATTAAATTATGTGATTGTTTCCTTTCCTTGAGATAGCGGACTTAGTGATTCCTAGGTTCATGGTATGCTAGAGCCCTAATCATACTTCTGTTCCCAAGGAGTTCGAGATCCCTCTAATCCTTGGGTCATGACAACGCATGACCACATCATGAACCCAACAACACCAATGTTCACTAATCACCAAGGGTGACTTTTAACTTAGTCAAGTTGCAAAGTTTTAAACTTTTACTAATAACCTACCAAGGTTTTGCCTTAAACATTATTAAAGTTGTCATTCTTTATAAAGTAGTCATAAAGTCTTATTCTTTATGAAAGTAAGTGCCTTTGACATTAAGCTCTTATCTTAAGATTGGATCTTTATGAAATAATGATACAAGCTACTAGCTTTTGAATAAAAAGTCTAAAACTTTGAGAAGGTTCATAGTTTTATCAAATCATGGAAACATAGAAAGGTGAAGCTTTTCTAATCATTCACTCATCATAACGAAAGGAACAACTTTAAGCTAGAGATCAATGAGAACATAGGTTTCCAAAAGAAGAAACTTAAGAACACATGAAGAACATCAAGAACATATTTTACTAAAAGAGGAAACTTAAGAACACATGAAGAACATCAAGAACACATTTTTCCAAAAGAGGAAACTTAAGAACACATGAAGAACATCAAGAACATATTTTTCTAAAAGAGGAAACTTAAGAACACATGAAGAACGTCAAGAACATATTTTTCCAAAAGAGGAAACTTAAGAACACATGAAGAACATCAAGAACATATTTTTCCAAAAGAGGAAACTTAAGAACACATGAAGAACATCAAGAACATATTTTTCTAAAAGAGGAAACTTAAGAACACATGAAGAACATGAAGAACACATTTTTCCAAAAGAGGAAACTTAAGAACACATGAAGAACATCAAGAACATATTTTTCCAAAAGAGGAAACTTAAGAACACATGAAGAACATGAAGAACATATTTTTCTAAAAGAGGAAACTTAAGAACACATGAAGAACATGAAGAACATATTTTTCTAAAAGAGGAAACTTAAGAACACATGAAGAACATGAAGAACACATTTTTCCAAAAGAGGAAACTTAAGAACACATGAAGAACATCAAGAACATATTTTTCCAAAAGAGGAAACTTAAGAACACATGAAGAACATCAAGAACATATTTTTCTAAAAGAGGAAACTTAAGAACACATGAAGAACATGAAGAACATATTTTTCTAAAAGAGGAAACTTAAGAACACATGAAGAACATGAAGAACATATTTTTCTAAAAGAGGAAACTTAAGAACACATGAAGAACATGAAGAACACATTTTTCCAAAAGAGGAAACTTAAGAACACATGAAGAACATCAAGAACATATTTTTCCAAAAGAGGAAACTTAAGAACACATGAAGAACATCAAGAACATATTTTTCTAAAAGAGGAAACTTAAGAACACATGAAGAACATGAAGAACATATTTTTCTAAAAGAGGAAACTTAAGAACACATGAAGAATATGAAGGATCTTCTCAAGTTTTCACTTAGAGATCTTGGTCATGAAAGACCCAAGCTCCAAGCTTTCTTGAGCAAACAAAATGAAAAAGATGAAGATCACTACCTTTCTTGAAGATGGCGCAAAAACAAGAGAAATGGAAGAAGAAGATGATGACTCCTCTTGATGATGAAGGTGGCGCGTTTGAATGAGCAAGGAGAGAACTCTTGAGTTCTCTTGAAAATGAGTCTTGTAGTGTTTTGATCTTGTCTCCAAAGACCCAAAGATGTGATCTTTGAAGGGCTTAGTGAGGAAGGTTTGGTTATGGAGGTGGAAAATGATGAAGAAGATGAAGAAGAAGAAGAAGAAGGAATGTAGAGAGAGGTTGGAGAGTTTGAGAACTTTAGAGAGAGAATGAGAAGTTGAAAATGAAGTGAATGTGTGTGTGTGTGAGAAAGTGGCATCCTACATTAAGGGAGGGGGAGTGAGATATTTTGCTTAATTTTGTGTTAATTAGTGATTAAGGGGACAAATGGGATGATGGGGAGACAAAGCATGGTCAAACTCTTACATAAAGTAATCTTGTCTAATGCTTTGTGCTTTTATGACATCACTCTCTACTTTATTGTCTAGTTGACTAAATTTGAATTTAATCATGTGATTAAGTGCTCATATAACTTAATTAAGGTGATTAAGCAAGAATTAGTGATTAACACACAAGAACATGATTAACAAAAATTAATCTCGCGATTAAGCTTAATTAACCTTAATTAAACTCGAGTAAGCTAATTAAGGGCGATTAGTGCTTAAGTAAGCTACAGGGGCTCTAACTTGCTTAATTAGAGATTATCTAACCTCGATTAGGCATTCTCTTGACCCTTCTTGTCCGAGTCAACCCCTTAATTAAGCCCTAATCTCGAAATTCCTCATTAAGTGCCTAATTACTCAGGGTTACTACGGTAATTTAGCACGACATGAAATTGAGGATGTTACAAACTCAATGAAAGGCAAACAATCTTCCCAAGTTTTCAAATTCTTACCAACAGCTGCACGCAATAAAGTCCCTAAAGTCCTATTCACCACTTCAAGATTACTTCTATAGGCTGGTCTATTTGGAATACTAGCTCCAGGCACAAAATCAATTTGGTACTCAATCCTTCTCAATGGTGGTAATCCACTTGGCACCTCAATAGGGAACACGTCCTCAAACTCCAGCAACAAAGAAAGAAAACAACTAAGCAAATTTGGGTTAAGTTCAGTTTCAAAGAGTAAAACCCCCTTAAATCGAATCATAATCAAAGCTCTCTTGCCTAACAAAGCACTTTTCAAATCTCTCTCTTTTGCATAAAAACATGATTTCCTCTCACTCTCTTCATTTTTCTCACTCTTCTCTTTCTTTTCACTCTTTTCTTTCTTTGCATTTTTCTCACCTCTCTCTTTCTTTTCTTTATTTTCTCTCACCATTAGGCCTTGTTCTTTATTCTTTTCTCTCATGGCCTCTTTTCTCTCTTTTTCTTTTTCCTCACATCCCAAATTCCGCACAAAAGTTTGTTGAAGCTTCATTCGATCAAGATACACTTCCTTGGGCGATAATGGTGCAAGAGTGATCTTGTGGCCATTATACTCATAGGAATACCTATTCTTGTACCCATCATGTAGCACATGCCTATCAAATTGCCATGGTCTTCCCAACAACAAACGACTAGCCTACATGGGTACTACATCACACACTACTTCATCACTATACTTCCCAATGGAGAATGCAACCACAACTTGTCTAGTAACTTTCACTTCCCCACTATTATTCAACCATTGCAACCTATATGGATTAGGATGTTTTTCATGCTTCAGTCCCAACTTCTCCACTAAGGTGGTACTAGCAACATTGATGCAACTTCCACCATCAATAATCAAACTACACACCTTTCCATCAAACAAACATCTAGTGTGAAAGATGTTCTCTCTTTGCTCTAGGCTATCCTCCTTAACCTGCATGTTCAAAGCACGTCTAGCAACAAGAGACTCACCATGCACAGCATATTCAACACTCTCATCATTATCAGAATAGTCCTCTAATGGTGGCATATCATCACTACCATCAGACTTACCATCATCATCAGATTCAGATACAACTTCACCTCTCCTAATGACCATTGTTCTCTTGTTTGGGCAATTAGATGCATAATGTCCCAAACCGTGGCACTTGAAGCATTTAACATCTTTATGTCTAGAAGTAGCAGTAGAAGAAAATGAATTAGAAGTACCTTTCTTCTTGACTATGTCCAGTCCCTTCTCCTTGGGATTTGAGTCCTTATTCTTCTTTGTATCCTCATACTTAGGCCATTTTGAACCCCACTTCGAGTTGGAATTTGAAAATACCTTAGCTTCCCTTCTTTGATTTTGTTATTTCTCCACCTTCATTGCCATGCTAACCAAATCCTCTATCTCCACATAATGGTGTAATTCTACCACATCTGCAATCTCCCTGTTTAAACCACCTATAAATCGAGCCATAGTTACTTTCATGTCCTCCTTAATGTTGGCTTTAATCATGAGCATTTCCATCTCCTTGTGGTAATCTTCTACTGACTTGGAGCCTTGAATGAGCCTATGCAATTTTTGGTGCACTTCCCTATAGTAGTGGGAAGGAACAAATCTCTTCTTCATTATCCTCTTCATCTCATCCCAAGTTTCTATGGGGTATTATTCCCCATTCCTCCTTTTAGACTTAACTAGCTGATCCCACCAAATTAGAGCATAATCAGAAAATTCCATAGCAGCCAATCTGACTTTCTTCTCTTCAGAGTAATTATGACAAGCAAAAATCATCTCCACCTTTCTTTCCCACTCTAAATAAGCTTCAGCATCATTCCTACCCTTGAATAGTGGTATCTGTATCTTGATAGCGTTAATGTTGCTATCCCAAGCTCTATTTCCAGTTCTCCTATTTCTAGCTAAATCAAATTCATCAGACTCCTCCCCAGATAGCTCATGGTTGGAATTATGGTGACATCGATTCCTCAAATCAAGCCGCCTACTACCTCTGGACATGCTTTGTGTCATCTCCTTTCTCCATTCATCCATCTCATTAAGTCTACTATTCAACTTCTGAAATTGTCTAGTGAAAGCTTGGTACATGAGCTTCATGTCAAGTATCATACCAGGTTCTTCTTCATAATTTTCTTTTCCTTCCTTCCTTGAGTTGTTAGCTATTGAACAACCTGTAAAATATTAATAAAAGAAAAGGACCTCACAAGCACTCTCTCGCGTGTTTGCACTCAAAATTGGGAACACTCGTGTTTTCACTCAATTCTTGGCTTTTACCCTCTTTTGTGCTCACCACTCTTGCCTTTTACCACTCTTGATCACTTTAGAATGTTGCACTTCAGAAATTAAATGAAATCAAGCAAGGTAAATCCACAAGTAATATTACAATCAGAATTTGATGCCAAGGACTACCAACAGAAACTCAAGTTTAAGACTCAAAATGGATTACTTAATTTGCAAGGAAAAAAAAAAGACACAAAAGACACACAACTAAGGATTACGTAGACTCCAAGGAACTCAAGATAGCACAAAATCTGGTGTAAATCAACTAAATCTGATATAAATCAGATTTAAAAATCAAAATTTAAATTCCAAGGGAAGACAAGATATGTAATCTGATTTGAATCAAAACTGAATCTAAACACAATCTTTTTGAATTTGAAACAAAAGATAATGCAACCTAATGTGAATCAAAACTAAATCTGAATATAATCCTTTCAATCTTTTCTAATATCCCCTCCTTTTTTTTTCGTCCTCCTTTTTTTTTGGCTTTTTTTTGTTTTTTTCTGTTTTTTTGCACCTTCTCTTTTTGTTTTTTTTTTTTTTAATTTGAAATAGCAACAAAGATTGAAAGCAAAACAAGAGAAACACAAAGATGGAACAAAGATATGACCGTAACACAAAAGGATAGAATGCAAAAACACAAAAAAAAAAACAAGAACGCAAACGGACAAGGAAAGAAGATAAAAGATAAACGTAAAAGACAAAGATAGATAAATAGAAATTTATCTAGACCTTGCTCTGAATACCAAATGATGAAGGAACCTCGTGGATATAAAGATCCAGAAACCCCAGGCATACACTTTGATAGAAAACAAGATATAGAATAAAGACCCTCCCTACTAAACCCCTAAGAAACCTGTCCTTAGAAACGTAGATAACAGGGAAAAGGTAGAACAGAAATTGATTGAATATCACAAGGAACTTACCTTAAGATGAATTCTCTCAATTTCTTGATGCAACAAGCAAAGCAAATCACTCACCTCACTTGCACACAAAAGCATTGTTTTTTTGAAAGAAAACAAAACAGAATTTCAATTAATAAAAAACTCCTAAACAATGTGTTCCTTGAGGTATTTATAACCTCTTACACTAGATTAAATACTTAAACTAAGTCCAAGCCCAATAAGAAGTGTTCTGATGCTAAATAATATGAATTGGGCTGGATGAAACATAAAACATAAAATATGGGCTAAATAAAATAACTAAAAGTTTAGATGTCCTAAATACTTAAACTAACTAAACTAAACAAAACCAAAATAGGATAATGGCCCAATATGGCTAGAATAAGCTTCTAAGACTAATTCACAACAAATAACAAGATCTTGGGTTGTCCATTAGTATGAGTTGGCATCTTCTTGGCCCATTTTTGATACATCTTTTCCATAATTGCTTTAGCCAAATTCCCAAAGTCTTCTCTTAATCTCTTTGCTCTTGCTCATGTGATTGGTCCTACAGGCATGCTAAATTCTCCATCTTGCCCCCTTGTGCTAGAATGTCCAATTTGTCCTCTAGAGCACATATCAAAGGAAGTTATCAATTCTTCCCTTTTTGCCCCTCATAATTCAGCCACCCTCTCTAAATTTTCCTCCTCTATTTCTTCTTCTTCAACCTCATTTCCTTCCATCACTTCCATTGCTTTGAGCTTTAAGCTAAAAGTTAGTGGCCTTCTGAGCCTCAAAACCACATCTCCTTTTTATGAAAATTGATCATCATGCTCTCCTCTACAAAGTCTCTCTAATTATTTGATGATTAAACATCAAGTGGAGGCTCTCTATCTCTATATAGGCCACTGCCATGGAAAAAGGAGAAGGCTAGGATGTTGTTATTGGCACTCTTGTTTCCATAGTTTCAAGGATTTTGAGATAGATAGCTAAAATCCTTAGTTTTGTTTGTGTTCTTTTGCTATGTGGCTGATGTGATCTTCTATGTATCATCCATGGTTTATGCTTATATGATTTTCATATGAACCGTTTCTAGTGATTTAAGATAGGAAAACTTGGTTTAAGTTAAAAAATATATTAAATTATTAAAAGAAAGCCAAAATAGAAAAGCTGAGGAATGAAACCCTAAGGGACCATCCATACGATGAATGATGCTCCTTAACCTACAGAACTCAAAATTTAGTGGAACCATTTTTATACGAAGCTATACTTCGAGAACTTTCCAATCATATAAATTATAAGCTCATTGGACTTACAATGAATTACAATGAATTAGTTATGACTTTTAGAATTTGGCTATGGAAATTCACACTCTTTCCTGACTAGAGTGCAATGTGAAGCATATAACTCACACTATATAACTTCAAATTAAGTGAAATTAATTTTATTAGAAATTTAATACACAAAGGATTATGCCATAAAAATTTTAGAATTAGATCATCAGTAGAATTTTCCCAGCAATTCTTGAAAGTTAACTCATCCTCTATTCGGATGAAAACAAGGCAGTCCACTTGAGGAGTTGGTAACTTGAGTTCTAGTTATCCATTTGGAGTGAAACTTATGAGGATTGAAAGATAGGTTTAATAGCTCTATTTTGATATAAATTTTAGATTAAAATGATAACAATTGGATTTTTTGTGATTTTCTAAATTTAAGTGTACAAATATATCCTGAAATAGGGCAACCTTGATGTAAGACTTTAATAACTCAAGTTATTCATATCAAAATTTAGTGAAACTAAATAGGTTTGAAAATAGACTAATAGGGCTACAATCCATAAAATTTCTAGACTAAAATCAATAAAAATGGAATTATGGTATAATTTATCAATACAGGGCAGATTCACAGATAAAGTAATAACTTGAGATTTTTCAAGTTAAGGGTTCCCTAAGCTATAAGAAAGCTAATGGCATAAGTACTATACAATTTTATATTAATATCATGTTATCTTAATATATTATCCATGATGAATTCTGAATTTGGGGAATGGCTGACTATTTGTATATTGGGATGCTTCATGTCTTAGTCATTATGCTGCTGAATTTTCGACAGGAATTCACGAACGCCATGATTATACATACATGTATTATGTTATGTACAAAGAAATCATGCATGCAAGAATAATGAAAGTATGATATGAAGTATGTGCATAAATGCAAAGAGCATGTGCATGCATGATCATGACCAAGAAAGGAAAGAGTAAATAAGAACTTACAAAGGGACACATTGAGCCTCCACCTCGTAGTAGGTCAGGGCGGTATTGTTTAAGGCTTGAGCCAGCCCCCAACCAGATTTAAGGGGAATAAACCGGTGTAAAGATCAGGAAAAGTAAACTTGTCACTCATATATAGGTACAAGCTCAGACCTAAGAAGCAGGCTATTGCCCAAGGTGAGAAAGGCCATTCACCTTTGGGGGACTAAGTACAGATGAGCAAGATGCAAATTAAAGAAAGAATGAGATAACAAAGTTAAGTGCAGTTGTATGAGTTAAGTATGTATATTATCATATGCACACTTAAGCGTTCTTATTATATTATGATGTTACAATGATTATAGTTGCAATGTTATATTATCACTGTTATTATATTTGCCATGAAATGTGTCAAGTGCTTAGTAAAATATAATCCGCTTTGAGAAATGTGTTTTCAAACTTAGAATTTAACCTGTGCCTATGTGTATGTGTCTACATTAAATCGAAGCGGCTGGAATATTTTTTATGGCATATTATATGAGTAGTGGTTTGAGTTTACCTACTAGCAACTTAAAGTCTTCACTGCCTGTTTGTGTATTTCTAGAAACATTCTAGTATATAGAATAGATTTCAAGTCGACACCAGAAGTCACGGTGTAACACCTTACCAGATATAATACTATGCTCAAGTGATGACATTTTACTCGGCAGTCTGTTACATGTGATTATCTCTTATATCGAAACACGACGATTTAATTTAAATTAATTTACTTAAGTGATATATGTATATATACATACATATATATATATATATATATATATATATATATATATATATATATATATATATATATATATATATCATACGGGTGAGGCGCAATAAGAGAAGATTTAGTAATGTGAGCGGAGTCAATCTCACAACATTTGTGATGTATCTACATAAATATGTATGTAAACATGGTTTAATAGGTTCTTGTACATCTAAAAGTGGTGTGTAATACCTTACTAGATAAAATACTATGCTTAATTCATAATATATTACCTGATAAGTTATTACGTGCCACTCTCTAATTAAATTTCATTTTTTTATTCAATGTTAATTACCCGCAAGAGTTAACTGTTCACTTTTTAATTTCCTTTGGCTGTAGAATAATTAATGGGTAAACGCCGAATAAAAACAATATAATAAAATAAATAAATAAATAAAATCTATGGAATAAACAAAACTATCTGACTGCATCACATATATGTACACAGATGTCCTGCGCCAAAGTTTGTCAAAAAGATACATAAACAGTACAGGGTATAAAAAATGAGACTGCTAGAACAAAATAAACCGGCCTGTCTCTATGGAACGAAACCCTATAAGGTCCCCACGGGACATTTCATATACTAACCATCCACCTATAACATCCACTAAACTACTACCTATGGCCCAAAAATGCCAAAAGAGGGCCACTCTATATATCTACTCCTACTGTCCTACGTAAAGCTCCCCTTAGATGGACTCCGAAGAGAGGAACCCATTAGCCATGCCGGCGTCTGCCGGAGCATAGCCACCGCTGGGTGTCGAAGATGATGAGGAAGAGCTCGCTGCCTCGGATGGGTCCTCCTCCTCAAAAAATGAAATAGAAGGAGCCTGGGGAGGTGAAGCCGCTGGTGGTGCCGCGAAAGCTGCTGTTGCTGGAGGTGGGAAGGGGTGAGCTATATACAGTGTTATAGCAATACAAGGTGTGGAGGGGTCAAAAAGTGAATGAGCTAGTGGGACGGCAAAATTCCTATGGAAAAAGAAGTAAAAACGGAACTGACAACTACCATATATATATATATAGTCTAAAAACGAGTCAAGATGAATATGCAGGTCAGGAAACTCAATGTACAAAATGCCAATCACCGCATTCGCCATGATCTGAGAATGACGCGGAAACATACAGTAGGGTGAGAAATAAAAATTTCTCAGTAGGAATCCTAATTCTATACACATCTGTTATCGCCGTCAATCCCAGTTATTTCAGTTTTTCTTAATTTTAAATGATTCAATATAATAGTAATATTCAACTTAATTCAAATTGTAGAAAACAGAACCTGAAACAAAGCTAAATTTTAAATTAGAGTAATACAACTATATTAACAGGCACACTAACATAGCTGAAATAGTAACCATAGGCGAACAGTAATATAACACAAGGAATATACGTTTAACTATGACCTTAACTTAGAAATTCATAAACAGAGCATATATATGTGAAATTGAAAAATGCATGTAGCCTTTGGAGATTTTCAACTTATGCAACTTTTATTTTCCACTCTTGATCCCCTTGGAGTCTTTGGCCATATACTCCTGGATAATAGTCTGCTTTTCAGTACCAAGCTTATTCCTATATAGGATTGTCGGGTTTACTTTCCCTGACTTTTCCACTGATCTATTCCCCTTAAACTTATTCAAGGGTTGGCCCAAGTAACATGGAATCCTTTATAACCTTCATAAATTGCATGTACCACTAATATTATCTTACTTTAACATCATGTATTCATACAAATATCTCATAAGGTATATGAATTCGTCGCCAAAATTTCGGCAGTATAACAGATCGAGTCTGCTTCCCTGTGAATAGTCCCAGGCTACCTATAAAATCAATTAAGCATTCAGTTTAATATAAAACAACAAGTTATAGCAATAATATCAATCATATGGTGTGTCAAAATTAACAGGAATATCAACAGAGTTTTCTACTCACCCTATCCCCTTCTGTCTGAGTTTTATAAAACTCACCATTACTTATATTCAACTCATTTAAACCTGAATTTTGGATATGTTATAGCTCAATGTGTCTAGTTTTCAACCCCTTTGGTCCCATCTCATTTTGGTTTGTGTAGCACAAGTTATTTGAATTTTACTCCAGTCTATTCTACTATTGGCTAAAATTGCACCCTTAAAAGTAAAAATTCACTAAAAATAGAAAAATAGGTCAAATCATATGAAACTTATATCAAATTAAAGCTAACAGAACAAAATTTTATTTGAAATAAGTTTCACATCATTTTCATAAGTATAACTCGAGATATAAGCCCCGTAAGTAGACCCTTCTGGACTACCTTATTCCAGTCTAGTTTGAACTTAAGGCAACTTCATCGATTTATTGGGAACAATTGGAAATGAATCTAACTCTGAAATTTTATGGAATGTTTAATAACATGTTAGCTTTCAAACAGCTCTAGTAGCACTCAATTTGAAGTTTTGTAGGGTGAGTTACATGCTTCTCAACTCATACTATCTAGAAAAGGGCCTAGAATTTTAGGTTAAAGTTCAAAAATTCATAACTCACTCAATACTAATCCAATGGCCTTATATTTTATATGGTTGGAAAGTCCTAGATGTCTAGTTTCATGTACAAATAGACCCATAAAGTTTTGATGGCTGGTTTTTGGTCTGTACAAGACAAACATTCAGATGCCATAGGATTTTTCACCCAACATCACTTTGCTTCTTTCTATCTTCAAGTTATTCTCTTCTAACTTCAATTCTAATCATCACATACATGCATAATCAACCCTAAGTCCTCATTTCTACCCAGATTAAGATTAGGATCATGTAAGAAAAAGAAACCCCAATCAACCCAATCCAAGAGAGCAAGAAGAAAAGTTAAATTTCCTACCTTTCTTAGGTGTGATTCTTACTAGATTTGTGTTGTGAGTTGAAGAAATATTGATGTAGCTTGAAGAGTTGATGGAGATGAAGTGAAGATGAGTTGAGATAGAAGAAAAAGGATGAAAGGTCAGCAGCATATAGTAGCCAAAAATTGCAATGGGTAGGAAAGGAAAAATTGAAAACTTTTGAAGGAAGCTATCATATGATTGGTGGACTTCAATCCTCATTCAAACTTGGCTTGGCTGCCCTCTTCATGGCTATTTGTGGCGCCATTTGTGAGGGTGTGTTGGCTAAATCTTCTCCATCCATCTTAGGTTCTCATAGTATAAGTTCTATTGGTTCGGTTTTGACAGTTTAAAATACCAAAATCTTACCGATTTCCTTTAAATCGGTAAATCAGTTTTGGAAAAGATCTTATGAGGTTCCCTATGTTTCTAATCTAATACCCTAAATTCTAATCCTTCTCAATGATACTTAATTGGCTTTAAGTAAATGCTTAATCGAATTCTAATTAATCTCAATCATTCGGTAAAAATCGAATAACTTGGTTAAAAACGGTAAAAAAATTTTGGACGTTACATGGTGAATATAGGAAACAAGGTTGTCAAACACAATAAGTCGCTCTGTGCTCAGAAGTACCACCATAACCTCGATAGCTCAGAATTGACGATGATGGTCACCGCCATGTCTAGGGTCTAAGAATGATGCGGACATACATAATAGAGTGAGAATTTCGGAAAATCCTTAATAGGATTCCTATAATTATAAGATACTGACCTCATGTTCATTTCCAATTGCTTCGGTTTTTATTTAATTATGAAAAGGGTGAATAACATAACACAATTATCCTTGCTCATTAGATTTTAGAAAACATAACCCGAAGCAAAGTTCAATTTTACTTAAGGCAGTAAAGATAGAATAAGCATCAATATAACATTATATAATGAAATAAGATGCAAAATAAACAGGGAAATTATATGTAAAGGAGTATAGCATTCAACTCTCAAGTAAATAATATGTCTATATGATACAATAATGCATGTGCTTAGACTCGCTTTACTTCATTGATCTTTGCATCATCTATCATAAACTTTTCCTTACTTGATCCTCTGGGAGTTTTTGGCCATATAACTCCTTGGTAATAGTCAGCTTCTCAAGACCGAGCTCGATCCTATATAAGAATACTAGATTTGCTTTCCCTGACCTTCCCACTGATCTATTCCCCTTAACTGTATTTAGGGGCTGGCCCTATAACATCCCTCGGAGTTTTCTTATCGTTTTTCGCCTAATTGTTCGGTTTTATCGAATAATTGAGATTAATTAAAATTTGACTAAATATTTATTTAGGATCAATTGATTAGCAATTAATTGAGTTTAGATATGAGTTAATTAGATTTGAATTATAGAAGATTTCATAAAAATTTTCTTGAAAACGATTTACCGATTTAAAAAAAATTGGTAAGATTACGGTATTTTAAACTGTTGGAACCGACCCAATAGGATTTTTAACTCATTAACCCTACTTCAAGTGGCTAAGAACTCAGCCACTTAATCCATGAAAGTGGCGCAAAGAAGGCCACAAAGAATGAAGAGGGTTGGCTGAATTTCAGCCTCATGTGTTTCGACCAATCAATACCTATGAAGCCAACTACCCTCCTACATCTTTAATCAGATTTTGCTCCCCTTTTTCATTCAGCCAAATTGGTGCCCTCTCATCTCCCTTGCTCCATCTCTCTTCTTCTCTTCTCCACTCACCCAACTCCATCAAACCTTGAAGCTCAACCAAGTTTTATTGATTCAAACTCCAAAATCAAGCCAAATCATATAGAAAGAGGTAGAGGTTCAATTCTTGTCTTGCTATTCTGATTATGGGTGGCTAGTGGTGGCTTTATTTTCTCAGTTTTTGATGTGATGATTGAATGATTATGATGATATTTGGCTGGTTTGTTGGCTATTTGTGATGTTAAAATCGATTAGGAAGCAAGAAAGGATGAAAGTAGGAAGAGATTAGGAGCTGGAACACCAAAAAATCTCGACAGTCCGTACAGCAGAGTGTACAGCTCCGCCTATCGCCATTTAAATTTGATGAAACTATTTTTATATGAAACTACACATTCAGAGCTTTCCATACATATATCATATAAGACCATTGGATTAGTATTGAGAGAGATATGAATTTTGGAAGTTTGACCTAGGTTTTTTATTTTGATTCTAGGCAGACTAGGTTATTTAGAGTAAAACTTGCCCTATACTACTTGGAATTGAATGAAACTAACTTTTTTAGAAATCTTACACATAGGAGAATGTCCACAAAAATTTTAGATTTAGATAAGATCCCGTTTGCTCCCAGCAATCCGAGAAAGTTGCCTTATGTCCAAATCAAGCCAAAACAGGGCAGTTCAAGAAGGTCAAATTTCGAGGCTTATAACTCGAGCCCTACTAAGCCAAATGGAATGAAACTTTTTGCATATGAAAGGTTGTCCTGTTAGCTTTAATATGAGACCAATTTCATATAATTTGAATCAGTTTTCGAATTTTAGTGGATTTTTACTTTTAAGTGTGTAATTCTGGCCAGCTACAGGGCAGGCCGGGATAAAACCTAAATAACTTGAGCTATGTTTATCAAAATTAGATGGGACTAAAGAGATTAGAAAATAGACACATAACATATCCAAAATTCAGGTCCAGATGAGTTAAATAGAAATTTTGGCTTGAGTTACAAAAATCAGGTTGAATGATTGTGCTAAGGCAATAACCCTATCTTAATGTCACTAATGTTTCTATGAAGTTAATGTTAAATTGTGAATGAAATATCATGATTTCTTTGATAAGTTAGTATACTGAGTACTGGCACTATTCATGGGAAAGTGGATACGTTCCGTTATGCTACCGAAATTTCGGTAAGACCTATGCATGAGGCATAAGATACATGTGCATTTTCAAGAAATTCATAAAGATTATGTTATGATGAACATAAAGGTTATGTTATGATGAAAGTTCCATAATACTTGGGCCAGCCCCAGACTAAAGTTAAGGGGAATAGATTGGTGGGGAGGTTAGGGAAAGTAAACCCGGCCTTCCTGTATAGGAATTAGCTCGATCCTAAAAAGCAGACTATTACCTAAGAGTCTAAAATGGCGAAGAACTCCCAGGGGACCAAGTAATGGAAAAGTTTATGAAGAGAGGTTCAAGAATAAGTGTTGCATGATTACATTAAATACATGATCACATTAAACAGTCATTACAAGTTGTTTACAGTTTGTCTATTATATTTACTTACTGCTATATGTTTATTTATTCTACTCATTATTCTATGTATTACTGTTAGTAGTTTATTCTGTTTCTTACGCTATCTTAAGTAAAACTAAACCTTGCCTCGGACCAGACATTTTCTTAAACTTATCGAATATTGATAGTTCAGTTTGATCCTATGTTTTTATAATGAAATAAAAACCAAGGCAATTGAGAATGAATGTGACGTTAGTTAAATACTGTACACGAGCCCTACTGAGAATTTCTTTAAATTCTCACCTTGTTTTGCATTTCCGCATCATTCTTAGACGCTAGTGATGGACTCGATGGCCACTCTATTTATTGAGCTCACTGACCTACAGCTCCACTAGGACCCCGAGTTGGACTCGTTGTACGTAGCTGGTTTCCGCCACTCCTGTCTCTACTTTTCAGCAATAGGAATTTTATTGTTCCTTTATTTCACTCTGCTTTTGAAACATATATATATATAAAGCTGAAGCTTTGGCTTCTAACTTATATATGTATATGTACAACTGATAATATATTTCCCGTCTTTATTCTTTTCCGTAATGCTAATCACGTTCATTATATAAAGCGCCCTGTTTCGTAGGTATATTCGTCAAACATATACATATATATTAGAGAAAAAGAGAATATAATGTAATGAATACTACTATAGACGGAATGCTAACACGGTATCGTAACCTATCCAATTTCATGCTATGACTTAAGCATAACATTAAGTTGATAGGGTGTTACATTTTTTGCATCAGAGCAGTTCGTCCTAACTAAGGCCTGAGGATTGGACTAATTATGCTTCGCGCATATTCTGTATTTTTAGCTGATAATATGCTCTGGATCTTGCCTGTATGGTCAAGATATAGATGTGCATGTGTATGAGGTGCCTAACCGTGTGAGCTATTATTTACTAGCACACTAGACTTAGTATTGAGCCTGATCAACTCAATAACTTTTGTTTTGTGTGCTCAGAACTTAATGGCTTCTAGAAAGTGAGGTAGACCACGCACAGAACCTGCTCAAGGGGATCCCACTGACCTTATGGACACGGTACGAGAAATGGCTCATGTGATACGGGAACAGGCCGCAGCAGCTCACCAGATGATGGATCAATTAGGCAGGCGACATGAGGCAAGCTGCGAAGGAAACCCGCATGGCCCAGGAGCTAACTTGGACTACCTTAAGTTTGCTGAGTTTAGGAAGGCAAATCTGCCCATCTTTCGAGGGACGTATGACCCTGATAAAGCCGACGAATGGATCAAAGCAATGGAGAAAATTTTCTCTATCCTAGATTGCTCAGATCATTAGAAGGTGACTCTTGCCACCTATATGCTCGAGGCAGATGCCGAGTTTTGGTGGAATGGCGTACGAAGATTATTCGAAGAATCTTAGATAGCGGTCACCTAGATGGTGTTTAGAGATGTATTATACCAAAAGTATTTTCCTGTTTCCGTTCGAAATGCCAAGGAACTCGAATTTATGCAGCTTCGTCAACGAAACTGGACGATATCTGAATATATTGCCAGGTTTGAAGAGCTATGTAAATTTTTTACAATTTACCAGAGGAATCCAGATGAAGTGTGGAAGTATGTCAAATTTGAAGGAGGATTACGGGAAGATATTCTTACCGCAATAGGGCCAATGGAGATTAGAGATTTCCCCACGTTGGTAAATAAATGCCGACTTGTGGAAGATTGCAATTTGAAACTAGCTGTAGCTAAGGTATCTAGTGGTAGCTTCAAGAAAGGGTTGGCCCCGCAGGGCCCAAGATTCAAGCCTAACTTACAACAACAGAGAAGATTTCAACTGATAGGCAACAAAGGCAAGCAGACCCAAAGGCCTCTTCCAAATCCAACTTGCACAAAATGCGGTAAGAATCATGGTGATCGACCGTGTTTGGCAGGCCAGAATGTCTGCTATGGGTGTGGCAAGCCAGGCCACAAAATTTATGAGTGTCCAACCAGGAATCCACCACCGCTGCCTCCGACCACAGCGTCAAGGACGGGTTTTTACGATGAATGCAGAAGAAGCTGACAAGTCCGAGGGACTAATCCAAGGTACCTGTGAAGTGGACGGTAAGACTCTAACTGTACTCTATGATTCGGGTGCCTCCCACTCATTTATTTTTCATGACTGTGTGGCTATTTTACGATTACCAATTTCTAAATTGCCTTAAGATCTACTAGTTTCTACTCCTACCAATGAACCTGTTAAAACTAGTCAAATTTACATCAATGTTCCTCTTCAAATTGAGGGTAGGACCTTTGCAGCTAATTTGATTTGTCTTCCCCTGTCTGGCCTTGACATAATTCTGGGCATGGATTGGCTTTCTATCAATCGAGTCATGCTTAACTACTCTGATAAGACAGTGGTAATCCCCTCTGTCTCGTCTTCTAAACCCCAAGCTTCAACACACTTTTATCTGAACTCTTCATTAGTAAATCATACTGGGTCGAAGAGTCAAGGATACATCCTCCTGTCAGCTAATAGGATGGAAGTTGAACAGAAACTAGAGGAGATCCCAGTTGTTAAGGAATATACTGATATTTTCCCAGAAGATATTCCTAAATTCCCTCCTGAGAGAGAAATTGAGTTCACCATTGAGTTGGTTCCAAGTGCGGGACCAATATCTATAGCTCTGTATCGAATGTCACCTTTGGAGCTGACAGAACTAAAGAGACAGATCGAAGAGCTTTTGTAAAAAGGATTCATATGGCCAAGCGCATCGCCCTGGGGAGTTCCAGTCTTGTTGGTCAAAAAGAAAAATGGAAGCATGCGCTTATGTATGGATTATAGGCAGTTGAATAAAGTGACGATTAAGAATAAATATCCACTACCAAGGATTGATGATCTCATGGACTAGCTACAAGGTGCAACGGCATTTTCCAAGATTGATCTGCGTTCCGGATATCATCAAATTCGAGTTCGAGAACAAGATATCCCTAAGATAGCTTGTCAAACTCGTTACGGGCACTAGTAGTACACCGTGATGTCGTTCGGACTGACCAATGCACCAACAGTATTCATGGATTACATGAATCGAATATTCCGCCCATATTTGGACAAGTTTGTAGTAGTTTTCATCAACGACATACTTGTCTATTCAAAGATAGAGCAAGAGCATGCGGAGCACTTGCGGCTAGTTCTACAAATTTTAAGAGAAAAGAAACTTTATGCTAAGTTATCCAAATGTGAATTTTGGATGAAAAAAGTAAAATTTCTCAGCCATGTAGTATCCTATGGAGGAATCTCCGTAGACCCCAGCAAAGTAGAAACACTACTAAATTGGGAAAGGCCAACCACAGTCACTAAAGTCAGGAGTTTTCTAGGCTTAGCCGGATATTACAGGCGATTCGTTAAGGATTTTTCTCGAATAGCTTTGCCTTTGACCAAGCTAACCTGGAAGAATGTTCCATTTGAATGCACGTCGGAGTGCGAACAGAGTTTTCAGGACTAAAAGAGAAGGTTGACTATGACGCCAGTGTTAGCCTTGCCAGACCCTTATGGACCATTTGAGGTCTATTGCAATGCTTCCAAATAAGGATTAGGATGTGTGTTGATACAAACTGGAAACATGTCGCATATGCCTCCAGACAATTAAAGCCACATGAAAGGAATTATCCCACGCACAATCTCGAATTAGTTGTAGTAGTATTTGCCTTGAAGATATGGAGATGTCACCTGTATGGTGTAAGGTTCGAGGTCTTTTCTAATCACAAGAGTTTGAAATACCTCTTTGATCAGAAGGAATTAA
Source organism: Pterocarpus macrocarpus (assembly GCA_031439585.1). Taxonomy (NCBI): domain Eukaryota; kingdom Viridiplantae; phylum Streptophyta; class Magnoliopsida; order Fabales; family Fabaceae; genus Pterocarpus; species Pterocarpus macrocarpus. Next base: position 37,023,642 of record CM062522.1, on the reverse strand, counting down.
ATATGAAGCAGCGAAGGTGGATGGAACTTCTTAAGGATTATGAATTCGAATTGAAATACCACCCAGGCAAGGTAAACATTGTGGCAGATGCTTTGAGCAGGAAATTGTTGACCATAGCCTGGATGATGATTAAGGAGATGGAGCTTATTGAGAGCTTCCGAAATCTTAACTTGGAAATCCTTAAAACACCCAAGACCCTTCAGCTACATCAAATTAAGATAGCCAGTAGCTTTAAGGAATAAATTTGGCAAGCACAGCAGCAAGATACTGATTTTCAACATATAATTCATCTTGTGCAATCAGGGAAATTAATGGGTTTTGCTCAAGATAAAGAGGGCATATGGCGGTGTCGTGACATGGTGTGTGTACCCGAGGGGACTGATCTCCGGATGAGAATCTTGGAGGAAGCACATAAGGGTGAATTTACTATACATCCCGGCATTACTAAAATGTATCAAGACCTCAAGAAAATGTTTTGGTGGCCAGGCGTGAAGTCAGACATGGCAAGCTTCGTGAGCAAGTGCTTGACCTGTCAGAAGGTGAAAGCGGAACATCAGAAACCCTCCGGTATGTTACAACCCTTGGAAATCCCTGAGTGGAAGTGGGAGAGTATCTCCATGGATTTTGTAATGGGATTACCAAGAACGCCAATAGGATATGATGCCATATAGGTCATTGTGGATAGATTAACCAAATCTGCTCACTTTCTACCCATCCGAGCAAATTATCCGTTGGAAAAATTAGTGCAATTGTATATCCAAGAAATTATAAGGCTGCATGGAACCGCTTCAACCATCATCTCTGATTGGGACCCAAGGTTTACCTCACGGTTTTGGGGAGCCTTACAAAAGGCATTTGGTGCTAAGTTGTGCCTAAGCTCTGCATATGATCCACAAACGGATGGTCAAACAGAAAGGACAATTCAAACCTTAGAAGATATGTTACGAGCTTATATCATGGAGCAACGTGGGAATTAGGATCGATACTTACCACTAGCCGAATTTGCATACAACAATAGCTATCACGCTAGCATCGGCATGGCTCCTTATGAAGCGTTGTACGGACGAAAGTGCCAGTCTCCACTGTGTTGGTATGAAATAGGAGAATCAACTCTATTGGGGCCTGATTTAGTTGCACAGACCACTGAGTAGATCAAGAAAATACGAAGCAAGATGCTTGTCACTCAAAGTCGTCAGAAGAGTTACGCGGATACCAGGAGGAAACCTCTAGAATTTCAAGAAGAAGACCACGTATTTCTGAAGGTTACATCTACAACAAGGATAGGTAGAGCCATTGAGGTCAAGAAGATAAATCCTCGCTTTATTGGTCCCTTCTAAATCTTGAAGCGAATCGGGCGGGTTGCATCTAAGAATCGCTTTACCTCCACATTTGTCAAACCTTCATGATGTTTTCCATGTTTCTCAACTTAGAAGATATCAACCTGACCCTACACACTTTCTAGAACACGAATCAATACAATTAAAAGAGGACCTGACCTACCATATACAACCGGCACGAATCATAGATAGAAGTAGCAGGCAACTTTGAAACAAAACTGTGCAGTTAATAAAGGTAGCATAGGGAAAGGAAGATGCTGAAGACTACACTTGGGAACTGGAATCAGACATGAGAAAAGAGTATCCTAAACTATTCTTAGGTACTAAATTTTGAGAACAAAATTTTTTTTTAGGAGGATGGTAATGTAACATCCCCCGGAGTTTTCTTATCGTTTTTTGCCTAATTGTTCGATTTTTATCGAATAATTGAGATTAATTAAAATTCGATTAAATATTTATTTAGAATCAATTGATTAGCAATTAATTGAGTTTAGATATGAGTTAATTAGGTTTGAACTATAGAAGATTTCATAAAAAAAATTTTGAAACCAATTTACCGATTTAAAGGATATCGGTAAGATTACGGTATTTTAAACTGTCGGAATCGAACCAATAGGATTTTCAACTCATTAACCCTACTTCAAGTGGCTGAGAACTCAGCCACTTAATCCATGAAAGTTGCGCAAAGAAGGCCACAAAGAATGAAGAGGGTTGGCTAAATTTCAGCCTCATGTGTTTCAACCAATCAACACCCATGAAGCTAACTACCCTCCTACATCTTTAATCAGATTTTGCTCCCCTTTTTCATTCATCCAAATCGGTGCCCTCTCTTCTCCCTTGCTTCAGCTCTCTTCTTCTCTTCTCCACTCACCCAACTCCATCAAACCTTTAAGCTCAACCAAGTTTTATTGATTCAAACTCCAAAATCAAGCCAAATCACATAGAAAGAGGTAGAGGTTCAATTCTTATCTTGCTATTTTGATTATGGGTGGCTGGTGGTGGCTTTATTTTCTCAGTTGTTGATGTGATGATTGAATGATTATGATGATATTTGGCTGGTTTGTTGGCTATTTGTGATGTTAAAATCGATTAGGAAGCAAGAAAGGATGAAAGTAGGAAAAGATTAGGAGCTGGAACACCAAAAACTCTTAGTAGTCCGTACGGCGGAGTGTACGGCTCCGCCTGCCACCATTTAAATTTCATAAAACCATTTTTATATGAAACTAGACATTCAGGGCTTTCCATACATATATCATATAAGACTATTGGATTAGTATTAAGAAAGATATGAATTTTGGAAGTTTGACCTAGGTTTTTTATTTTGATTCTAGGCAGACTGGGTTGTTCAGGGTAAAACTCACCCTATACTACTTGGAATTGAATGAAACAAACTTTTTTAGAAATTTTACACATAGGAGAATGTCTCATAAAAATTTTAAAGTTAGATAAGATTCCGTTTGCTCCCAGTGATTCAAGAAAATTGCCCTATGTCCAAATCGGGTCAAAACAGGATAGTTCAAGAAGGTCCAATTTTGGGGCTTATAACTCGAGTCCTACTAAGGAAAATGGAATGGAACTTTTTTTATATGAAAGGTTGTCCTGTTAGCTTTAATATGAGACCAATTTCATATAATTTGAATCAGTTTTCGAATTTTAGTGGATTTTTACTTTTTAAGTGTGTAATTTTGGCCAGCTACAGGGCAGGTAAGGATAAAACCTAAATAACTTGAGTTATATTTATCAAAATTAGATGGGACCAAAGAGATTAGAAAATAGACACATAACAATTTAACATATCCAAAATTCAGGTCCAGATGAGTTAAATAGAAATTTTGGCTTGAGTTACAAAAATCGGGTTGAATGATTGTGTTGAGGTAGTAACCCTGTCTTAATGTAACTAATGTTTCTATGAAGTTAATGTTAAATTGTGAATGAAATGTCATGATTTCTTTGATAAGTTGGTATACTGAGTATTGGCACTATTCATGGGGAAGCGGACACATTTTGTTATGCCGCCAAAATTTCGGTAAGACCTATGCATGAGGCAGAAGATACATGTGCATTTTCAAGAAATTCATAAAGATTATGTTATGATGAACATAAAGGTTATGTTATGATGAAAGTTCCATAATACTTGGATCAGCCTCGGAATAAAGTTAAAGGGAATAGATCGGTGGACAGGTTGAGAAAAGTAAACCTGGCATTCCTGTATAGAATCGAGCTCAATCCTGAAAAGCAGACTATTACCCAGGAGTCTAAAATGGCCAAGAACTCCCCGGGGACCAAGTAATAGAAAAGTTTATGAAGAAAGGTTCAAGAATAAGTCTTGCATGATTACATTAAATGCATGATTATATTAAACAGTCATTACAAGTTGTTTACAAGTTGTCTATTTTATTTACTCACTGCTGTATGTTCATTTATTCTGCTCATTATTTTGTGTATTACTGTTAGTAGTTTATTTTGTTTCTTATGTTGTCTTAAGTAAAACTAAACCTTACCTCGGACTAGATTTTTTCTTAAACTTATCGAATATTGATAGTTTAGTTTGATCCCATATTTTTATAATTAAATAAAAACTGAGGCAATTGACAATGAATGTGACGTCGGTTAAATAATGTACGTGAGCCCTACTGAGAATTTCTTTAAATTCTCACCATGTTTTGCATTTCCGCATCATTCTTAGACGCTAGTGATGGACTCAACAACCACTCTATTTATTGAGCTCACTGACCTGCAGCTCCACTAAGACCTCGACTTGGACTTGTTGTACTGCTGGTTTCCGCCATTCCCGTCTCTACTTTTCAACAATAGGAATTTTGTTGTTCCTTTATTTCACTCTGCTTTTGAAACATATATATATATAAACTGAAGCTTTGGCTTCCAACTTATATATGTATATGTACAACTGATAATATATTTCCTGTCTTTATTCTTTTCCGTAATGCTAATCACGTTCATTATATAAAGCGCCTTATTTCGTAGATATATTCGTCAAACATATACATATGTATCAAAGAAAAAGAGAATATAATGTAATGAATACTACTATAGACTGAATGCTAACATGGTAACATAACCTATCTAATTTCATGCTATGACTTAAGCATAACATTAAGTTGGTAGGGTGTTACAGGCCCAAGTAATATGGAACTTCTCATAAGCTTTATAAGTCTCATAATGAATAACATCTTGACTTGAATAGCTCATGCCTATGTAATGCCTTATGTCTTACACGGGGTTTTTGCTGAAATTTGGGCAGCATAATAGATCGAGTCCACTTCTTCATGAATAGTACCAGCCAGTGAGACAATCATTTATATAGAAAACCAACATAATGCATCAACCATCTCAATATTCATACAAAACTTGCAACTTTTGCATTTAAAATGGATTTCTGTTAATTGTTTCAATTCTGCCTATTTTTAGAAATTAAGCCATAATTTCTGTGTAACTTAGTTAGACCTAAATTTTGGATATGTTGAAATGTTATGTGTCTAGGTTTTAACCTTTTTGGTCTCACTAAGTTTTGATAAGTATAACTCATGTTATTAACAATTTACCTAGGTCTATCTTGTTACTAGGCATATTTGCACACCGAAAACTAAAAATTCACTAAAAATATAAAACTAGCTAGAATCATACAAAACCTATGTTGCTTTAAAGTTAACTGACCCATATTTTATTTTGAATAAGTTTCATCTTATTTGAGTAAATAGAACTCGACTTATAAACTCTTGAATTTGGGAAACATACACTATCCTGTTTAGCCTGGTTGGGATTTAAGGCAAGTTTTATGAATTACTAGAAACAACTGGGATTGAATTTAATTCTAAAATTTTTATGGCATGCTACCCTATGTCTTAAATTTCTAACAAAATTCGTTTCACTCAATTTCGAGTTGTATAGGGTGAGTTACACCTTTAACAACCCATACTGCTCAGCACAAAACACAAGATTCCTAGATAAACTTTAAAAATTCATAACTCATTCATATAAAACATAGGATCCCAATGGCCTTATATCTTATACAGTTGGAAAGCCCTGAATGTTTAGTGTCATATAAAAATAGGTTCATCAAGTTTTGATGGCTGGATTTGAAGTCATACACTTTGAACCTATGGATGCCATAGGGTTTTCACCCAAATAGTATTCTACTTTCTTCTTATTTCTAGTTTTCTCATTCTAACTTCAATTCTAACTCAAAGTTTCATGTTAAACCAACCATACACCATCAAATACACCCAATATATCATCAAAGAAATGAAGAAAATTAAAACTTCATACAGTCATAGTTTATGGAAATCAAGAACAAGATACAATCCTACCCTTGTTTTGATGCAACAACTAGCTAGTCTTAAACTTTAGTGAAGGATATGGGTGCAAGTAGCTTAAAGGAGGCTGAAAGTGGAAGAAGCAGATGAAGAAGATGAAGAGAAGAATGAGGAATTATGCCGAAGTAAGCGAATTTTTGCTAGACAGAAAAGGAAAATAAGACAAGCAGAATTTGTGGGGGTAGTTGAAATGAAAGCCTCCCATTAGTGTATAACCTTGTGGCTCAATTTCAGCCAACTTTCCTCATTCTTTGTGGCTGTCTTGTGCCACTTTTTGTGAGTTAAGTGGTTGAGTCTTCAGCCATTGGATTGAGGGTTTTGAGTGTATAATTCTATTGATTCGTTCTAACAGTTTAAAATACCAAATTCCTATCAATTTCCTTTAAATCAGTAAAACGGTTTGGAAAATCTTGTGAGACTTTTTATATGTCTATTCTAATTTTTCCGAAGTCTAATCTCTCTAAATGATACTTAATTGGCTCTAAATAAATATTTAATCAATTTCTAGTTAATCTCACTTATTCAATAAAACAAAACAAATCGATTAAAAACGATAAAATTTTTTGGACGTTACTCACGGAATACCTTCAAGACGCAAGGCCTAGATATGAGCCTAGTCTGGGAGACCAAAGTGAGTGGTGGATTGGTGGATAGCCACGGAGTGAAGACAGCAAGCTAAGACAAGATTGCCATACAATATTAGTTAAGTTCTTTTAAGTTGTAGTTATTTTACCTTATATGTGTGAACATTTGGGATTATAAACCCTTAAAGAATTTTGAAGTTTCAAGGCTATATGTATAATATTTTCTTGGTTAAAAGTCTTTTATAGGAGTAGTAACAACATCTAGATATAGATTCAAGACTCGAGCATGGCGTGTATGTTTAGAAGATATTACATCACTAGTGATGTCATTGGTTGTTATTTTATTTTATATATATATATATATATATATATATATATATATATATATATATATATTTGTTTTTATACATTTATTACTATGTATCTTTTTTCCAACCTAAACTCCTTTACGCCATATATATATATATATATATATATATATATATATATATATATATATTTGTTTTTATACATTTATTACTATGTATCTTTTTTCCAACCTAAACTCCTTTACACCAAACATCATGCCATTGATGTGAGTTTTCATTTTTTTCAATTATTATTATTACTGTTGTTATTATTTTATCTCTTGTAATATTAATATTTGATATCATTTCTTATCTTTACTATCTCTACTATCTTATAAAAAGGCTATAATACTATAACTGCTCTCAATTTTTTTTCCTATTTTACCATTATATTTATGTCATTTATTCCAAAATTATAAACAAAGGGTAAAAATGCAACAACAAATTTTTATACCTTGCAATTATTTCCTTTTCCATATTTCCCCACATTTTGAATCAATTTCCACTTCGTATAGTTATGGGTTCAAAACTACTCCACTCCCATCAAATTTCACGATCCATCACTTTTTCTCTCTAGTAGTGTCTGATTTGATTTCTCTATCCTCCCCCAACACCAAATCCCCTCAATCCACTAACCCCATACCAAACACGATTTTCATCCTTCAGTTCCTCAACTTTGGCCGCCTTCCCTTCCTCAACGGGGCCAGCTCTTGCTCACTCGGGAAGTTACACTTTATCTGTTTCTTGGGGTTTGAGTCCAACCATAGATAGGCTCCAAGCCCCATGGCTCCATTGTGGAACATGTGGATATATAGTTATTATGTTTACTTAAATTTAATATACAAATGCATGTGGTGCTTCCATTTTTCTCTTTGCAGTTGTAACACTTTCCCAAGCATAGTACTATACTTAAGTCATAGTACCACACTTAGAAGTTGTCAATTTTACTTCAACAGACCTTGTGTGATGGTGCTCTTTGGTAGTCTTCAATCTTTCTAACTCTGCTCAGTATGACTATCTTCTAGCTTTCCTGAGATATCTAGAGATAATACGGAACTAAACATAGGAGTGAGAATTATAAATTCTTCATAGGATTCCCTAGGATACTACATATCATGTCATTGTTATTATCTCCAGTTACTTCGGTTTATTATAAAAAAGTGAATATATTATATAAACTTCTCAGTTTCATAGTTTGACAACATAGTGTTCGACGCATAGTTTATTTCATTCACGCACTTAATAGACAGAATAAGAATCACAACATACGTATAGTAAATCAAGAGCAATTTCATAATAATAATAATAATAATATAACTTGCAATGTCATAATAATGATAACAAAATATAACTTGTGCATATGTGACTACTCATCATAAAATCATGCATATGCTTTTATTTTCCTTTACTTTCTTTACTTGACATACCTAGGCATTATGTATCACCATCCCTAAGGTGTCTACACGCATATGTCTTTGTCTTAAACCTTTATTGCCCTTGGACAGCCTGATCTAGGAGTGAGTTCAACTCGTGACCATCGTCACCCAGTATCAATGGTAGCAAGCGTCGCAGCCTGCTCCAAATTACAATTTTAAAATACTTAATTACACTAAATTTGAAGTATAGTGCAACCAAGGTCATCTCACAAGGATGTTGTTGCTATTTAGTTAAGTAACAAGGGGGTATGTGCAAACATGCAGTCAATAAGCTATAAAAAAAAAAATTAGATGAAAATAAAAACACTAGTTCAAAGAGTTCTTTATGTATAAGGTGAATTAATCATTAACGCACAATATATCAAACACATGGAGTGCGGCTAATTTGAGCTATTAGAGAGACCTCTACTAACAACCTCACAATTCTACCTAGAGAACTCTAGGAATTCAACCAACACATAATTGATTAGACAATTGAGACCTCAACTTTAATTAACCTATGTTGATTTCTAGCCCCAATTGTATTAGCCTAGATTTGAACCCAAACCCAATTCCTAATTCTTTAACTAATCAAGTTCATAACAATTGACCAATTAGCAATCACCCAACTAATTTCTCATTCATAAACCCACATATCAATACCATTCAATACAAGTTTACAAATAAAAGAGGGCAAAGAATAAAGAAAATAAACATAATTGAAATTCAAGCATAGAGTTTCAAGATTACAACCATAATACCCTTGGGGTCTCCTTGAACTAACTTGAAGTCTTACTCCTTCATAGCAATGAAGGTTACAAACCAGAACCCAAAACAAGTATCTTACAAAATGAAAGGAAAAGAAAAGAAAAGAAGAAGAGAAGAGAAGAGAAGAGAGAAAAATAAAAAATATTGGAGATGAGTGTTCTTTTTCGCGTCTCGGATTTCTCTCTTCTTCTTAGACTTAAAACATAAAAATCCAAAAATACCATTGAGCCCAAATTAATTCTCTGCCTCTTAGCTTTAAATGGACACCCAATTCGCTTAATTTGGACTTGAAATGAGAGAGCTATGGCCCAATATTTATAGCATGTCTAGGTTGTACATTTATTCACGTTAGTTAATTTAAACAACCAATAAGTCCATCAAGATGTCATTATTTTGCAGAGTTTTATTCATATGAATTGAAGCTTTATATCTTAGCTTTCAAATGGCACCAATTTCACCTCAATCCAATGTCTACAACTCAAGTTATGGCCCAATTAGTGCACACTACTCAAGTTTCAATGCAACAGCCCTATTCTAACTTCGTGGCCCAATTTGTCCTAATAGACATCTAAATTAGTTTTTGACTTCTTCATCAAAGTTGTAGATCTTTCTCTCAGCTTTCCTACACTATAAAATTTGTAATTTTTAGAGATCGAAAACTCAAGATATGCTCAAAATACAGAAATAGTGTAAATTTATAATAATGCTAAAAAATACAATTAAACTCAATTAAAGCCCAAACTCATAAAATGTGTCTAATATTGATCAATTAAGCACAAAAGAGGTCCAATAAACTAAATATGAGGGTTAATCAATATATCAAAATATTACTTATCAATCAACCTATAAGGGGACCCACAAGCCTCTAAATTGGAGGGACTCAGCTGACCAACTACCTCCAACATAGAGGGATCCAAAAGTCTTAGCTGCCTTCACCAGGAGGGACCCGAATAATTGCCTCCAAGTGAAGGGATCTCATCTTGTCTTTCTTAACTTATATAGTTATGGTCAATTCACTTGGGTAGCATATGTCTTAGCATGCATAACACATCATATATCTGCTAGAATTTCAGCAGCATAATAGATCAAATCCGCTTTCCCATGAATAGTGCTCTTTAATTCAGACAGACAACCAAGGCATCAGAATCAACATAACACATTAACCTTTCAACATTAACATAGAATTACAACATTTAATAGTAAATAAAGCTTATTCATATGTTAGAATGCCCAAGCACTCAATTTAGCAACTTTACCTAAGTACATCAATTATGCCCCATTTTCTAAAGTATACCACAATTCCATCTTAACTCATTTGAATCTAAATTTTGGATATGATGTAGCACTGTCTGTCTATTTTCAATTCCCTTTAGTCCCATAAAGTTTTGATAAGTATAAGTTGAGTTATTGAGGTTTAACCTAAGTTTGCCCTGCTATTAGACAGAATAAGGGTCTAAAATGTGAAAAATTGCCAAAAATATAAATCTTATTGGATTTGCTTGGACCTTATATCATTTTAAAGCTAAGAGAGCCATGTTTTAATTCCTATCAGGTTCGTTTCATTTAAATGGGCAGAACTCAAGTTATGAACTCTCAAAATTGGTTGAATTGGTCTGCCCTATTTCAGCCCAATCAAGACATATGGCAATTTTGGTGAATTACTGGGAGCAAACTGCTTAGGGATTGAATTTGAAATTTTTATGGCATAAACATCTATATGTTAGCTTTCTAAAAAAATTAGTTACACTCAATTTCAAACTGTATAAGATGAGTTATGCTCTACACAACCCAGCCTAGTAAAACTAGACACAAAATTCTAAGGTTAACTTCAAAAATTCATATCTCACTCAATATAGATTCAATCGCCTTATAATTTATATGGTTGAAAATCTCTAAATATCTAGTTTTATATAAAATTCATTTCATCAAATTCTAATGTCTGTAGGCCAAACCGTATACTTTACAGTATGGACAGTTGACTCAATTTGGGCAGAATCTGTTTTGCTACTCTTTTGATTTTTCTCTCAATTTTCCAACCAATACCAAACTATTACATGTTAATTCAGCCACAAAAACTCATATAAACACAATATAATAGCAATTGAATGAATGAAGCAAACATTTAAATCAGTTACTGATTCATAACTACGAGAAGAAAACCATGAATCCTACCTTAGTTTTGATGTATAGGCTAGCTGGACTTAAATTCTTGTTGGAGTAAGTTGATGAAGGTTGAAGATGGAAGAAGGAGAAGGTGAATTGAAAAAAGAAATGGGGAGGGATACTCAGCTGTGCTAGGGCCAAAATTAGAATAGGGGAAAAGGGAAATTTGTGAGTTGTTAATTATACTGGTTGGTAAGGATGTGAGTTTCAATTGGTGGAGGTCTTAGGTGGTGAGGGTTTAGCCAAGCGTTCCCATTTTTTTGTGGTTGATGCTGGTGCCAATGAGGGGGTGAAGGTGGCTAGTCTAAAATTCTGCTAATTCGATTCTTGTAGTATAGAATACCAAAAGTTTATCGATCTCCTTCAAGCTTGCAAAACATTGTTAATAATCTTCTTAGATTTTCTTCAAAACAACCTATATTTTCTTTTGTTTTAACATTTATAATTTAACCCTAATTACTCCTGTTTTTGTAATGAAATGGAATAAAATAATTAACAATGCTAATCAGATGCATCATTAATAGATAATCCTTTTTTCCTAACAACACATACCTTTTTTTTCTGCAAGAAAATTTGTAATGTTATTATCCTAGAATTAATATTTCTTTGTTGTCTATGTATATATCTATAATGTGTCTAAATTTTCAATTAATTAACATGCTAATTATGCGTACTGAAGTTCGGTATGTTACACACTATCCCTCTTAAAAGGAATTGTCCTCAAAATTCATCCACAAATTAATTATTTATAACTATAAGAGTTTGATAAAAGTTCACACATAAGCACACCAAGATTCGATGGTTATGGTTAAGAAAACGTAGCAATCCTGCTCAAATAATTTAACATAATATAGTTAGTTGAAAGCCACTCTATAGGCTAGGTTGTTTTTAATCTTGTTCTTTCTCTTTTGCTAGTGTAGCCCCTTCAGTACTAAGGGAAAAAAACCCTTTCTTGATGTTGTGGTTTACGAGTGAGTGACTGGTATCCCGGGCATTCTTTAATCCTATGTCTTGGCTTTCCACATTTGAGCACACATTTTACCCAATCAAGCAAGGCTTTCCTCCATGATAGTTTCCACATTTTGAACATTCTTGCTTAGTGGGTGGCCTTTGCGGCTGCCTACCCTCATTTCCATTAGGTTCAAACGGCTTCTTTGGTGGTGGGATATGCTGAAAGTCCTTGTCTTAAAGTGCCAGCCTCTTTCCACAAGCATCCAACTTGGTGTTGGCAAGCTTCTTGTTATATTTTTCAACTAATCGGCTTTTCTTCGTCAATGCAGCAAAGTCTCTTATCTCCATTGGTCCCATTAATGCCAAGATGTCTGATTTTAATCCTCCATCAAATTTGACACATTCCAAGTTTTGTTAGAGTTACGCTGATATGCTAGAATATTTACAGAGTTCTTCAAACTTAGCATTATACTCTGAAACACTCATGTTTTCTTGTTAAAGCTTCATGAACTCCAACTCCTTAGCGTTTTGCACTGATGCTATGAAATGCTTCTGATAAAATGCCTCTTTAAATACCTCCCAAGTAATATCTATCTGGGAACCTTCTAGTAGCTCCTCTCACCGTTCCACCAAAATTTCGCATCCGCCTCCAACACATAAGCGGCAAAGGCCACTTTCTGATAATTAGTGTAGGCTAAGACAAAAAAGACTTTTTCCATTGCCTTGACCTACTCCTTAGCTTTATCTGGGTCAAAGGCTCCTCTAAAACTAGGCGGGTTTGCCTTCTAGAATTTAGCGAACTTAAGATATTTTAGGTCCACCTCCAGACCATTCAGGTTCCCTCTGCGACCGGCTTCCAGTTATCTTCCTAACTAGTCCATCATTTGGTGCACTGCAGCTGCTTGTTCTTGCATCGCATATGACATCTCTCGCGACGTATCCATGAAATCAGCATGATCTTCTTGAGTAGGTGTTAGTTGTGGCCTACCTCGCCTACTAGAAGCCATTAGTTCCTAATTACACATAACAAAATATTAAGTTAATCAAGCTCAATACTAAATTATGTGTGACAACAACTAATTACATTCACAGCTGAGCAGTCATGCATATCTAATCCTATGTCCTATCTAAACAAATAAAATTTGTTACATGACATTGGCTAAGAATTCCAAAGTGCACTAGAAATGTAGTCAGTCCAAATCCTTAGGTCCGGGGGAGGATCGAACTGCTCTGATACTATTAAATATAACACCCTCCTAAGTACAGTATTATGCTTAAGTCATAGCACCACACTTAGGAGTTGCCACTTTTACTTTAACAGACCTTGTGTGATAGTGCTCTTTGGTCGTCTTCAATCTTCCTAACCCTGCTCAGTGTGGCTATCTTTTAGCTCTCATGAGATATCTGAAAATAATACGGAAATAAACATAGGAGTGAGGATTATAAATTCTCCGTAGGATTCCCTAGGATACTATATACCGTGTCATCATTATTATCTCTAGTTGTTTCAATTTATTATAAAAAGGTGAACATATTATATAGACTTCTCAATTTTATAGTTTAAAAACATAGTATTCGAAACAGAGTTCATTTCATTCACGCACTTGATAAACAAAATAAGAATCATAGCATAAGTATAGTAAATCAAGAGCAATTTCATAATAATAATAATATAACTTGCAATGTCATAATAATGATAACAAAACATAACTTGTGCATATGCGACTGTTGATCATAAAATCATGCATATGCTTTTATGCATCTTTTGCTTTTTTTACTTAATACACCTAGGTGTTACGTATTGTCATCCCTAGGGTGTCTGCATACATATGTATTTGTCTTTAACTTTTACTACCCTTGGGTAGCCTGATCTAAGAGTAAACTCAACTCATGACTGTCGTCACACAGTACCAAGCCGCAAGGGGACCTACATGCCTCTAAATTAGAGGGATTCAACTGGCCAACTGCCTCCAACGTAAAGGGACCCAAAATTCTTAGCTGCCTACACCGGGAAGGACCCAAATAACTGCCTCCAAGTAAAGGGATGTCATCTTGTCTCGTAACTTATGTAGTTATGGTCAATTCACTTGGGTAGCATATGTCTTTGCATGCATCACACATCATGTACATAAAGTCTGCCGGAATTTCGGTAGCATAACAAATTAGATCCGCTTTCCAATGAATAGTTCTATTTAATTCAGAATGTCAGCCAAGGCATCAGAATCAACATAACACATTAACCTTTCAACATTAACGTAGGATTACAACATTTAATTGTAAATAAAGCTTATTCATACATTAGTAGCAACTTTACCTAAGTACCTCAATTATGCCCCATTTTCTAAAGTGCACCATCATTCCATCTTAATTCATTTTAGTCTAAATTTTGGATATGTTGTAGCATTGTTTGTCTATTTTTAATTCTCTTTAGTCCCATAAAGTTTTGATAAGTATAAATTGAGTTATTGAGGTTTAACCTAAGTTTGCCCTACCATTAGATAGAATTAGGGTCTAAAATGTGAAAAATTACCAAAAATGGAAATCTTATTGGATTTGCTTGAATCTTATATCATTTTAAAGCTAAAAAAGCCAGCTTTAATTTCGATTAGGTTTCGTTTCATTTGAATGGGTAAAGCTTAAGTTATAAGCTCTCAAAATTGGTTGAAGTGGCCTACCCTATTTCAGCCTGGTCAGGACATAGGGCAATTTTGATGAATTACTGGGAGCAAACTACTTAGGGATTGAGGCTAAAATTTTTATGGCATAACCATCTAAATGTTACTTTTCTAACAAAATTAGTTTCACTCCATTTGAAGTTGTATAGGGCGAGTTATGGCCTGCACAATCCAGCCTAGTCAAAACTAGAGGCAGAATTCTAAGGTTAACTTCAGAAATTCATATCTCACTCAATATAGATTCAATGGCCTTGTAATTTATATGGTTGGAAAGCTATAGTTGTTTAGTTTCATATAAAATCGGTTTCATCAAATTCTGATGTTTGTAGGTGAAGCCATATACTTTGCAGTATGGACAGTCAAGCGTTTTCAATTTGGGCAAAATCGTTTTGCTACTCTTTTGATTTTTCTCTCAATTTTGCAACCAAGACCCAACTTATACATGTTAATTCAGCCACAAAAACTCATATAAACACAATATAATAGCAATTGAATGAATGAAGTAAACATATAAATCAATTACTGATTCATAACTAGGAGAAGAAAACCATGAATCCTACCTTAGTTTTGATGTATAGGTTAGCTAGACTTAAGTTCTTGATGGAGGAAGTTGATGAAGGTTGAAAATGGAAGGAGGATAAGGTGAAATGAAAGAAGAAATGGAGACTAATACTCAGCTGTGCTAGGGCCAAAATTAGAAGAGGGGAAAAGGGAAATTTGCAAGTTATTGATTATAATGGTTGGTAAGGATGTGAGTTTCAATTGGTAGAGGTCTTGGGTGGTGAGGGTTTAGCCAAGCGTTTCCATTTTTTGTGGCTAATGGTGGCGCCAATGAGGGGGTGAAGGTGGCTGAATTCTTAGCCACTTACTTTAGGGCTCACACTCTAAAATTCTACTAATTTGGTTTTTGTAGTATAAAATACCGAAATGTTACCGATTTCCTTCAAGCTTGCAAAACATTGTTTATAATCTTCTTAAATTTTCTTCATAACAACCTCTATTTTCTTTTGTTTTAACATTTATAATTTAACCCTAGTTACTCTTGTTTTTGTAATGAAATGGAATAAAATAATTAGTGATGCTAATCAGATGCACCGTTAATAGATAATCTTTTTCTGCTAACAAAACATACCTGTTTTTTTTCCTACAAGAAGATTTGTAATGTTATTACCCTAGAATTAATATTTCCTTGTTGTCTATGTATATATCTATAATGTATCTAAATTTTCAATTAATTGACAGTGGTAATTAGATGTACTGAAATTCGGGTGTTACAGTAGTCTTTTAATCTATGCCCTTTCAAACCCATTTTGAATTTGTGAGACTAAATATTGCTCCTCATTTAAGTAGTTCCATATTTTATGCATATGATTTTTTTTCCTTTTTAATATTTACTGCTTTAGATGCGGTATTCTTCATACTAACAATTCAAGTTCCATCTCACAAGTTTTTCTCTTAATTTCATCAATCTATTCAATCTACTCAAATTTGAGTTCTGCTATTGTGATTGGATTCCAACTTTGCTTAATTTATAATGGTTTACATTGTAGATATTCCTTGCAACTGCTTTGCTCTAACATTCACGAATGTCATGAATGTCAAGGTAATCTTGACTCTCATGTGTGTTTTGTATACTTACATTTTAGTTTATTATTTCATTGAGACTTTTGTTTTTAATCTAAGTAAATTACTTATGAATTATGATTGATATTCATCATATTTTCCCCATTCCATGTTGACAATAGGCAATGGAGAAGGCATTGGCATTTTTTAGTTGATGAAACACATATTTTAAATTATCATGATTTTCAATTAAAGTATGCCTTTTCATATTTTCTACATAAAACATTGGTGGCTTCTCGATAAATTAAGAAGATTTTGGTTTTCAAAGGTATTATCTATACTTTGGTCAGTAGATTGAAGTTTTGGTTATGCAAAAATGTTTTAGAAATCATATTTTATTGGTCAATAGCAAGAAAAAAAGGTGCATTTTTCTTTTCCTCTTTTTTGTGAATTTGATGTTAGATTGGTTTAGAACCATGATTGCAACAATACAAGGCATAATGATTTATGTAATTGCAGACTTCTTGCTTTCTCTAATTCCCATTTATTTTATTTGTTCATTTTTCTTTTTCAGAATCAGTTTGCCTTTTGACAAAAATACAACTACTGTAGTGTTTATTGAAAGTTTTACGACGACAGTTGAAACTATTTGTTTGTTGGTAAGTTCAGATGTTCTCTTGATGCTAGCAAGTTAGCTACTTGGAATGAGCTATTTTCTAATTAGGGAATAATATGCTTGGATGTTTTTTTGTCACCATCTTATTAATTACATAATCCCACTCTTAATTTCATGTCTTAAAGAACTTTACCAAGAAGTGCATACCAAAGATTTACCTCATTACTTTGAGCTAAAGTTGATTTAGTAAGATTTAATAAACTTTTTATTTGGTGTTTTATTATATGCAGATTGTTGGTGTTTTTATATTTGCTCTTTTATGCAATTTATATGTCTATTCTCCTCTAATTAGTTTTTATTTGCTTTTGTTTCTTCCCAGTTCAAAGTGGACATTGGCAATAGAATAATGAAACCAAAGCAATAAAGCACGCTTCACTATACGAGCATAAGAGACAAAGAAGGAATAAAGGCATTGAATGAGTCAAGTATCAACATTTAAACTAAATTCAATATCTTCACTTCCGTATGGAATTCTAAATTTCATGTCTACCTTTGGCATTGTTCTACTTCTCTTTACCCTTGAAACAAAAAAGAACGAGTTCAGAATATAGAACTAGATCTAGAGAGATAGATAAGAAGCTTTTAAAGAAAAGTGAAAATTTCTTACTGATATTGCCAAACGTCTTGATAAAATGTTACTTTTGTTATAGTGGGAGGACGTTGTTGCTGAGTTTTAAGTACTGAGAGTGCTATACTTTTCAAGAACCTGTTTTTTTTTTCTATATATTTGTCATTTTTACTTCTCATTTTTCTTTTTATTTGGAAAGTCCTGCACCTCTTTATCGAGGAATTATGGCACATTCATCCAAAATTTCATGCCAACAGTTAATTGCAAATCAGATCTCGACCATGCTGTGACTTCATCTTCATTCATCTAACTATAAAACCATACACAAACTCTCGCAACCCAAATACAAAACCTGCAAAACTGTCCAAACCAAACCAACCCGCAAGGACTCACTAGTACATTATATTTCTCAAACAAAACAACACAACCAATGTAGGCAACCCCAACAAGGCCATAATATGGGATTTATTAAAGTATTTTTAAATTTAAGTCAAAATGAAAAGAATCAAAATTAGCAAGATAAATACAAAAACATTAAATGGAAATGCTACAAATTCTTAAGTATTACATCTCTACTAAATTCAATGATTCTTTGTTGCTTGATGTTTATTAATTTTATAGTTATAAATGCAATAAAACATAACATAGAGGTTAATTTAACATTAAAACCAAAAAAATAAGAAAGGCGGCCGCCAGTTTTAATAAATAGAGTAATATATTTTGAAGTTGTTGTTACTAATTATTGTCTTACCTTTAAAAGTTAATGTCTTTGTTTTAATTATTTGATCAATTAAATGTTGTCACAAAATCAATTCAAACATATCAACTAAAATATTTCAATCAAATATATTAACTAGATTACTTCGCACAAAATATTTTATAAAAAAAAGGGATACTGCATTTTGTGTAACACCCTTCTAAATACAATAGCATGCTTAAGTCATAGTATCATGCTTAGGTATTATTACTAATAAATAACAAACCTTGTTTAACAGCAATCTTTAGCAATTTATCCAATCTTGATCAAATTTGTCCAAGACAGTCATCTTTGAGAGTCTCCTGAGCTATTTGGAGATGACACGAAAACACATATAAGAATGAGAATTTTACATTCTCAATAGATATCCTAAACTACTAGGCAACCCATGCCATCGTTGTCATCCTAGCTGCTTCAATTTATTATAAAAAGGTGATCATGTCATAACAACTATAGATTTTTATTTAATAAAGTTCAAAACTATCCTTCCAAAGTAGGTTTATTTTCTTCAAGCACTTGATAAGAAAAGAGAAATTCCATAATGGTAGCAATAGGTCAACAAAAGACTATAAGTAATGCATATATAGATGCACATCATATAATTATGCAAGTGCACTTGTGCTTTTTTTAACTTTCTTTACTTAATACACTTAGATGTTACATATCACTATGCTAGAGTGTCTGTACGTAACATCCCGCCAAAATAATACCTAATTTATTTAAAATAATTTAAAATTAGTTAGTTTAGATATATTAAAATGAAATATTCATGTCCCAACTGCTCTACTAATTAGTAGTAATAAAATAAGAAAAATGGAAATTCTAAATTTAGAAATGTCGTTGACAAAAATGAAGGTAAAATTGTCTAACATATACATATACATATATATACATATATACATATACATATATATACATATATACATATACATATATATATATATATATATATATATATATATATATATATATATATATATATATGTATATATATGTATATGTATATGTATATTTTGGAACCAAGTCAATTAAAATTTAATATTTTTATATTTTACTAAACAATACAAAATAAAATCCTCTAGAAATTACTAATGGCAAATTAAAACTCCATTAAGATAAAAATATCCTGAACATAGTAACTCTGATCCAGAGTTCAACTAAAACAATTGTGAAAAAATCTCTGTCACCAATGAAGATAGTTGATGGTATGTCAGATAATTAAAATTATGAGAAAAATATTATAGTCAAATAAAATGTGGATAACACTTATAAAATTTACTGACATAGTAGCACATTAAGGGTAAAAGGCATCTAAAAGCTCAGAAATAATTATAAATAACTCTGGAGAAATTATAATAAAAATTTTAATCGATTATTTGACTCAATTTAAATGCATAGAACTAAGTCATAATTATTTTTAGAATTAATTTGTGTAATTCGATAATTTATTAGAAAATTATATAATTAAGAATTTATTATTTAATTAAGAAAACATGAAAACTTGTAACATCCACTAGATTTTATCGTTTTTCGCCTAGTTGTTCGGTTTTTATCGAATAATTAAGGTTAATTAAAATCCGACTAAATATTTAATTAAGGTTAATTAACTACCAAATAATTGAGATTGGATGAGAAAGAATTAGATTAGAAGCATAGAAGATTTCATAGAAACTTCCTTAAATCAATTTACCGATTTAAAGAAAATCAGTAAGATTTTGGTATTTTAAACTGTTAGAACTGAATCAATAGGATTATGCATCCAAAATCCTATGACTCAATGGCTAAATACTCAGCCACTTAGTCATCCATTGGTGGCGCAAGAAAGGCCACAAAATGAAGAGAGTTAGCGGAAACTTAGCCACTAGCTCTCAACCAATCAAAATCTAAGTTGCCAACCACTTCATTAAAGCTTTAGTGACATATTCCTTTCCTTTTCCCTTTAGCAGAAATACGCCCCCTCCTCTCCCCTTCCAGCCTCCTTCATCTCTTCTCCCTATAATCTACCCCATCAACCTTCAAGTTTTGACAAGATTTCACCCACATAAACTCCAAAATCTAGCAAGATCACATACAAGGAGGTAGGAATCTAACTTCTCTTCTTGTTTTCCTTAATTTGGGACTGTGTGGGGATCTTATTTTTCTTATAATACTGATATGATTTGGAGTGAAGATGATGGATTATGGTTAACTTTGCATGTATGTTGTAATTAGGATTGGAATTGGTATGTAAGAACTTGAAGAATAGCGATAATTCAAGAAGTTATTAGGGTTTTCACTTAACAGTTCGTACGATGGAGTGTACAGCTCCACCTACAGCTATTTAAATTTGATGAATTCATTTTTATATGAAATTAGACATTTAGGGCTTTCCATACATATAAAATATAAGGTCATTGGAATAGTATAGAATTAGTTATGAATTTTTGAAATTTGACCTAGAATCTTGGATTCCCATCTGGGCAATGTGAGTTGAGAGGGATATAACTCACTATACACAACTCTAAATTGAGTGAGACTAACGCTATTTGAAAGCTAACATATAAGGGTATATCTCATAAAAATTTCAGAGTCAGATTCGTTGCCAGTTATTCCCAGTTCATCAATGAATTTACCTTAAGTTCAAATCGGGCTGAAAGTAGGGTCAAGTTATAGGGCTTATATCTCAAAATATACTCATGCAAATGATATGAACTTATTTCATTTGAAAGCTTGTTCTGTTGACTTTAAATTGATATAAATTTTGTATGATTTCACCTAGATTTCTATTTTTAGTGAATTTTCACTTATAAGGGTGTATTTTTGGCTAAGTATAGGGCAATCTAAGGTAAAATATTAATAACTTGAGTTATACAAATCAAATGAGATGAGACTAAAAGAGTTGGAAACTAGACCCATAGAGCTATGACATATCCAAAATTTAGGTTCAAATGAGTTGAATTGAACTAAAACTGGATTATACAAAATTCGGGTAGAATAGGATGAAGTAAGCAGAAAGCTCTATTGATGTTGTATTGAATTTGATGAATGATATTGTGAATATATAATTGCTGTCCCATATTGATTTGCATGTTTGATGATTTTACTAGTAGACCGGCACTATTCATGGGGAAGTGAATACGTTCCATTATGCTGCCGAAATTTCGGTAAAGCCTA
This sequence comes from Pterocarpus macrocarpus, assembly GCA_031439585.1. Taxonomy (NCBI): domain Eukaryota; kingdom Viridiplantae; phylum Streptophyta; class Magnoliopsida; order Fabales; family Fabaceae; genus Pterocarpus; species Pterocarpus macrocarpus. The sequence continues at coordinate 37,002,351 of CM062522.1, read as the reverse complement.
TGCATGAGTTATAAAATACATTCAAATACATGTGCATTTTTCAAGCAATTCACAAAGGTTATGTTGTGATAAAAGCTCCATAATACTTGGGCCAGCCTCGGATTAAAGTTAAGGGGAATAGATTGGTGGGAAGGTCGGGGAAAATAAACCCGGCATTCCTATATAGGAATGAGCTTGATCTTGAAAATCAGACTATTACCTAGGAGTTGAATGGTCAAGAACTCCTAGGGGACAAAGTAACGAAAAAGCTTATAATGCTAAGTTTTAAGAATGAGTTTTTGCATGGTCGCATTGCATAGTCATTACAAGTTGTTTACAGTTTGACTATTATGTTTACTTGCTGCTGTTCTGTGTAACACTATTTAGTAGTTTATTCTGTTTCTTCTACTGTCTTAAGTAAAACTAAATCTTGCCTCGGACCAAGTATTTACATAAACTTATTAAATGTGGATAGTTCCATTTGACGCCAATTTTATAATTAAATGAAAACTGAGGCAACTGAGAATGAATGTGACATTAGTTTAATACCGTACTCGAATCCTACTGAGAATTTCTTTAAATTCTCACCTTACTTTATGTTTCTGCATCATTCTCAGACTCTGGTGACGGACACAATAGCCACCCTGTTTATTAAGATCCCTGACATGCAGCTCCACTATGACCCCATGTTTGACTTATTGTACATAGCTAGTTCCTGCCATTTTCGCCTCTATCTTCTTAGTAATAGGAATTTTGTTGTTCCTTTATTTCACCCTGCATTTGACCCTGCCGCTCCGTATTTTGCAGTTCCATTGCATGTAGCACACCCTGCTCCACCTGCAGCACTCGCAGCTCCTGCCGACCCTCCACCAACATCACCTCCGTAGGTGGTTTCAGATATTCCGCTCAGTCTTGAGAGCGATCCGTCTAAGGTTACTAGATCATCATCCTCCTCTTCAGGACCTAGTGCTGACTACTTCTCGGTCGGGCCTGGTATAACCAACGGCTACATGATTGAGTAAGCTCCGGCCGCCGGCTACATTGTACAGTATGGCCCTTTTTTGGCAGTGTGTAGCATTGGGCCATAGACTTAGCCATATATACATTAGCTAGTTTGAAATATCCTCTGAGGACCTTGTAGGACTGTTTTCACTGACATAGGTCTTATGTCTTTTTGGTACACCGGCTCCCACTTATGTATCCTCTTTTGAACCTATATATATATATATATATATATATATATATAAAGCTATAAACGGAATACTAACACTATAACACAATCTACTCAATTTCATGTTATGACTTAAGTATAACATTAAATTGGTAGGGTGTTATAAAACTAATATTCTAAAAGTATAAGACCAAGTGAGATATTATTTTTGGCATATATATAAAGCTATAAATGGAATACTAAGACTATAACACAATCTACTCAACTTCATGCTATGACTTAAGTATAACATTAAATTGGTAGGATGTTACAAAACTAATATTCTAAAAGTATAAGACCAAGTGAGATATTAGTTTTGGCTCACAAAATTTATTAAATCAAGTTCAAATAAGTTTTAGAAATCAAATTGGCCTTAAATCCCAAAATTCTAGTAACAAGAAAATTAATTAGACTATATTAATTAAATCAATATATGTTAATTTATCTAAAATTAGATTAAAATCACTTTAGTATCATGAAATAAGAATTAATCTTAGCCTTTGATCTCGCCAAGTGGTGCCATTCCCTAAAACCTTGGGGATCAAGTAGTTGATTTTTGTTTCTTTTAGAATTTCATTTAAGTAAACTTAGTGAGTAAGTGAGTGTAGGAATTATATTACCCCATGTAACACTACAAAAATGACTTCCCCATTTTAGTCAACATATGGCCAAACAAGAAGAGAGTAGGAGTCAATTTCCATTTAATTCTAATTATGGTAATGGGCCATGTAGCAATGTAACCTCCCTAAGTTACTTCACCATATACTATCACAAATCAAACCCATCAAGCCTCTCCTCCTTTTTCCTTCATACTCCCAAGAGAGAGAAAGAGAGAGAGAGAGAGAGAGCTTCATTTTCTTTCTCCTTGTGTTCCTAAGAGAAACTAGAGTAAGAGAGCTTGAGAGAATTCCCTTTCAATCTTCTTCATCATCAAGAAGAAGATCATGTGAGTGATACACTTATGAGTTTTGTGTGGTTTGTTCTTTAAGTTCTATCAAGGAAGGAGCACTACCATTTTCATCAACTCACCATCACCACCATCTTCATCTCATCACCACCACCATCATCATCATCTCCATCATCCTCTTCACTTCCAAACAAGTAGGGGTTCTTATATCTTCTACCTCTTGTTGAACCCTCCCATGGTCTTCTTTAATTTTGATGTTTGTGATTGTTAATGCTTATGTGTTTATCTTTTGATCTATTGCTTTCTTATGTTGCTAGAATTTTCACTGGGTTACTGGACTATTGTAATTGCGCAATTTTTTTACCCTAGTAGATCTCATTATTTTGATCTAGAAAATTTATATGTTGGAGTTAACATGTTCATGTGCCTGCTTGTAAATTTTTGTGAATTTTTGTGGAGGTTTGCTATTTTTAAAAATTTCGGACAAAATTGGCCTATTATTGAACCAGTGATGGATTTCTAGAAACACGGAAATTGCCCATTTTTGTTAATATAGTAATTTTGCGAACTTTAACTAAAATTTTTACAACATGTAAATAATACCTAAAAATATGACTGAGAATTTCTATGGGAATTTTAGAATTATTTAACTATATTAAATAAAATTTTGAAACTGAACCTATCTGGCTAAAAATATGAACCTGACCCATCTGGGTTGTAAAATTTTATTACCATAATTATTCTTAAGAAATTGACCCGAAATTTTTATAGAATACTCTCCAACTAATAATTTTCATGAATTTTTGAGATCATTTACTATTTAATTGTATTTATCTTCTGGGCTATTTTGTTGTGCATGATGCTGTTTCTTTGCCAAAAAAAATGGAAAGTGATACATTTTTGTTAACTTTGGCCCATAAAGTGTTCTAAGCCCATAAACAATAATTCTAGAGTAAAAACTATTACATGATGAGTAAAAGTTTGATGGCCCAAATTGGTGATGCATAAAGTTTAAATGGGTCATAAGACTAGGCCCAAATTGACTAATCCAATTTTCTACTTCCCAAATGCCTTGTTTATTTTGTATGTGCTTGTATGTGCATCATGAAGTCCACATGAACATTCATGACCATATGTGTGTATCTAAGTGCATGTGAACCAATTTCCACATGGTGTGTGAAGCATAAGTTATTGATACATAAACATGTGTGCGAGATGTATCATAAAGAACCAAAGGCATAGCATGGTGAATATGTAAATCATAGATGAATGAATAAAGTCTTTATGAAATATATGGTGAATATCTTGGCCCCCACCTTGAAGTGGACAAGTAGGATATTCACTGTTGTTTTATGAAAATGTTATGGTGAATGTCTTGTCTTGGCCCCACCTCGTAGTGGATCAGCGGGACATTCATCGCTCTGTTTGGAGTGGATGGTTCAGCTTGGGCATAGGGCCAGTGTCCATGGTTTTGATCTAAGATCAGGGGACGGCCTAGTAGAGAGCTCTTGGCAAATCATGGCAGGAGATGAGTAGAGGCCACTAGCTTCCCTCCTACTGAGCAAAGGAAAAGGAAAGAGGAAATATCAGTAAAGTAAAGTAAAGTGCATTAGCATGCATTGTGGGTCCCGGTGGAAATGGTTGCCACCCTGATGGATGCCTAATCATCAGTTCTAATGGTGTATGGGCTCATCAGCTTTGATACTAGATGCCCATCAGCCTTGACTAGAGGATTTGCCTCATACATTGTTATTTATTGTGTCATGTATCCTAACTCAATGTTTTATGCATTTGTGCAATTATCTTGCTTATATCTTGGACTGTCTGATTTTCTATATACCTTCTAGGTGTTTTCCAAGCTTCAATTATGTGAATATGGCTTAATTGTGCTGTTTGTGTATCATTATTAATATATAAATATATCTGTCTGTCTAAACCTAGGAGATTTTTGGGTGCTCGGCAGACCCCCGAATACACCACCCCCTACTGAGATTAGTATTTCACCCTGTTTTCTTGGCGTTTCCGAGTACCTGATAGGATAGTGAGGCATCGAGTTCATTAGGATATTCAACATCTATGGAATAGTATAGAAAATTCTTTAATGTATTTTGTTTAGTGGACATAACCACGAACTTGTATTTATTTGTCTTAGTTCATTTAGAGATTGAACATATGGACTATATGTATTTATTAGGAGGAATGTAATCGCTTACAATTTGTTTAGTTGAAAAAGTTAAAATAACAGATTTAATAACCTTGTCATCATGAAAAAAAAAGGACAGTAGCTAAATAAGTAAAGTTGGTAAATTAAGAATTAACTAGTAGGGTATTATAGTGTTTGCATATGTTTGCACTTGAGTGTTATATATCGTCGTCCTCAAAGTGCAACCTTTCTTATATTTCATTTGTACTTAGTCCTTTGGAGGTGGATAATCTCTCCCACCTTTGGGTAATAACCTATTTTTAGGATTTACTATACGTGATTGCCAGGTTTACTTTTCCCAACTCTTACACCGAGTTATTCTCTTTAAATCTGTTCAGGAGCTGACCTAAGTAATCTCATCATTAACTCATGAGTTTATGTCACTTTATGCATTCTTGTATATGGTCATGCATGGAGATGCTACATAAACATTTACACATGCTTCATACATTTGCTTCAAAATATTCTTGTATGCATGACATTCTTAATGGAAAATGGCACATTGTATAGCATACTTAAGAATATAATAAACATATCAATGGTGGCATCTTAACCATAAGGATGATCATAGCCTAAACTCATAGTCCTATGTCTTGCATCATACTTGGGTTGTGTGCCACTTGAAGTCTATCCTTACTTCAGCAAGTCTACCAAACTTTGGTTTTATCAGACTTGGAACTTGGAACTCGAAGCTCCTAGCCTGGTTTGGCACTCATTTTCATTGGGAACTTCGAATTTGGGGATAGCTATCTCAGTTTGGTTACCATTCACCCTATTAGGAACTCAAAAGCTAAGGGTAAGGAAGTCTAACTTGAAACTCAGAAGTAGGGGGCAAGGGGTTTAACTCGGAACTCGGGACACGAGACACGAGATGCGCAGGCATACTTCTCATGACAAGGTAGAACTCGAACCTTGGACCTTTGATCTCGAACCCTTGATGCCAGATCCTGGACCTTGGAACCTAGTCTCAACAGCTAAAAGCGATTGGACATCAACCTTCACTTTTGATCTCACTCAAACTTCCTCTTTCTATGAATTCGAAATTCGAAGATTAGGGACATGAGGGTAGTGTCTCGCTTAACTCGAAACTCGAAATTTGGGGACACTAGAGAAGTGACCCTTTTCTTAAACTCGAAAATAGGAACCTAGGGTCGAGGAAGTCTATTGCCCTGTTTTAGGACAAACTTGTACACCTAAAGTTAAAAAATCACCATAAATCCATTCCTTATCATTTTGTCCTAAAATGTTATATGGTTAAACTTATTTGAACTCTCTTTCAAATTAAGTCCCACTCAAATTGGCTAAGTAAAGCTTATGTTATAAGCTTTACACTAGTGTTGTCCTATTTTAGCAGTCAAGGAATCTAGGGGAACTTCGTGGAATTATTAGGAGCAATTTGCTAGGATTTTAGATCTGAAACTTTATAGGCTTATTACCTTATTGTTAGCTTCTTAGCAAACTTGGTTGCACTTAATTTGAAGGTCCATAGGGCAAGTTATGCCCATTAGAACACACTCTGCTCCAAAATCGTGTCACTTTGCCAATAGCTTCTTGTAAGATTCATAACTTATTTATCTTAAGTCCAATGGATCTCAAATTTTGTGGATATACTCTCCTATGAGTTAAGTTTCATCTAAAATTAGTTTCACTTCAATTGAAGGTCCCTAGCTCCAGATATAGTCCACGAATCCAACACTAACCAAATTTATCTTAGTTGTCATGTTTTCTAGTTTTGTACATCCTTGAGTTTCTAGCTTGTTTCTTTCATTAACTTGAGGTTTGCTAGTTCTAACTCATTAATATAAGCCTAAAGAATATCATCATCACCTAAAGAACTTCATCATTGACTCGAGCGTCGTAACACGAGCAAATTAAACCGAATAGCGACTATAGTATAGTAGCCAACTCGGATCGTTTCCCAAAGATGAACACACTATTTGATCAGAAAATTCAGGGGGGTTTTTATAACAAACACTTAAAATGCAATACTGAATTCCAAAGCAAACAGAAAACAAAAAGGCTAAACCGAATTAAAATTCTAATCCAAGACACACAAGAAGGAAACAATCAACACTCAATCATTGGATTCAAATATACATGCACACTCCAATTCGATGATTAATTTTAGATTCAATTGAAACCTCAAATCAAACCTAGCATTCACATGAAAATCTCCATGTATTCAACTAATCACTCAAGCAATTCGGTTTAGAGACCTCTAAAACCGAATTGATTTTGGATTAGCTTCCAAACCAATGCTCTAATCTCATATTCAGATCCGAAATATGAATCACACTCTTGAATAATCGAATCACATATATCAACCGAATTATGCATGATTTGATTGACTCTTAATCAACATGCATGAATGAAAACCTCCAATTCAATTACGAGATTAAGAAGAAGAGAAGAGGAGTGAAACCGAAATTGGAATTTCCATGTCTTGATGCACCAATCCTCAAGAGCTTGAATGCTTCTCTTGATGCCTTGGATCAGAGGATGATCACCCCTCCATTAATGGAGGAAAACGCAAAAGAAAGAAAGAGAGAGAGAGAGGGAGAGAATTTTCTTATTCAATAAAACTAAAAATTATAAAATGAGCAAAAAGGTCTTGAAGCATAATCAGAATTTCTATATATACCTCTAATTAAAAGTCACTAATCACTTAATTAAAATAATCCTCTTTTCCTAAGCTAAATTTGGATAGCTCATTTGCCCAATTTGGATGCTTAGAGAGAAAGTTGTGCCCAAAACAAGTTGAGTGGGCTCTCTTAGACTCAGCAGCGACTTCCAACACGTTTTTGGGCCTCATAACGGTTCTTCTTGGCTTAGTGCTCTGAACATAAAATGAAGCCCTGGATGTTAGCTTTCCAATGCCACCGGAATGGGCTCAATTGAGTCCCTGTAGCCCAAGATATGGTCCAATCATTGAAGGCTGCTCAGAAACCGCGCCCAAACGCTTCAGTTCAGTTCCGAGCCCAATTTCGGCTTTAAGATCTCAGAATTAGCCCTTGCCCTCTTCATAGAAATTGTAGCTCTATCTCTTAGCTTTCCTACAAATCAAGAAGCATAATAAAATGAGGTATAGAGCTCAAGATATGATCTAAACACTGAAGCAGGTCAAAATAACCGAAATGCTGCAAAAATTAACTAAGTCTCACTAAGATCCAAAAAAAGGAAAATGATCTAAACTCAACCAATTAAGCACAAAGGAGGATTAATGAGACAAGTATGAAGGATAAAAATAATATAAAAATCCAACTCATCAATCATCAACCAGGATTTATGAAGAACAAAAATGATAAAACCTTAGCTCATCTAACTATATATATAAAAGATAGTTTGGGAACCTACCTCACTTTCAAGCTTAAGGATGCTTCAAATCTTGCCTCCACCAACTCTAAAGCCTCCTCAGAATCATAAGAACACACCTTTCTTCCTTGACTAAAGCTTAATATGGCTTAAAGAGAAGGTTTAGAAAACAATAAACAAGCTTAAGAATTAAGTCGACGGTGAAGGAATAAGAAAGAACGAAGGGTTTGTGAGTTTGTGTGAGCAAAAATGGAGGAGAAGAAGAGGTAGAGATGGTTCAGTAGGTGGGCTGAGAAGGAAGAAAAGAAATGATCAAAAAGCTAGGGTTTGGGGAGATATCTAGAAAAAAGTAAGGGTGACTCACCATGCTAGGTGTGTGGCCTATATTGCGCCATGTTTTTCGGTCGTGTAGCTCATTCTGGATCACATATAATAGGTGTGATCTCCTGATAACTAATCTCTCTTGTATTATTCTACACTCTTATCTCTATTTTATAAACTTATTATTAATTAATCTCTAATAATATCAATTAGCTAAATCGGGATCTTACATCCCGAATTCTATGGAAGAGTGAATTTGCTTTCTTTAATTTTTTTAAAAAAGAAACTGCCAAAATTAAATTTTCATGAATTTTATTTATTTATTGTAAATTGTTTTAGGCTTTAACAATTTTTAGGGCAAAAATAAATATTATTAAAATTATAAATTAATTTGCATAATAAGTTCTAGTATAACCATTATAAGATGGATATAACTCCTTAGTTAATCTATATGTTACAATTTTCTAGGTTGGATTTTAGTTTTATAAAAAGGGGTGAATAGATAGCTTAATTATAGTGGTGTAATGGGATTAAGTTTCTACAATTTCTTATGCATAATTAGACTCTCAAACCTATTCCCAATTTTAAAAGACTAGTTTTTTTACAAAATAAAATGTTTTTATGATATTTTCCTATAATACAAAATGATGGCAGCTTCATTGAGTATTTTGTAATAATTTTTGTTGCCTTTTGTTGTTGTGCTCTCCGGACATGTTGTGACAATAACATATCACATAATAATTACAAAGGTTTTCATGGATCAATTAAGTAGGGGTGATCAAATCCAATCCAATCTAATTAAAACTGTTAAACTAATCCAATTCAAACCAAAACTAATCAAAATTGCAAAAGTTTGGATTAGATTGATTCTTATTTTTTTACAAACCATTTGAATTGGATTGAATTTCGAGTTTGAATTTTAAAAACTGATCCAATTCAATCCAATCAAAAGCGGATAATATTATATAATACAATTTTTTATGGTTAAGTTTATACTTTTTCTTATAATAATTTTAATTTATTACACATTTTTTCTTTTATGTATCATCTCCACTTGAATAGTATTTTATAAATATTAAATTAGTTGTTTTTATTTTTTATTTTTATTTATCCATATATTGATTTTAAGTTACTTTTATTTTATAATATTCTAAACTTAAAATTTTACTTTGCAAAAATTCATCAAATCAATCCAATTCAAATTGATAAAAATTGGATTAGATTGGATTGCATTCAAAATTAAAATTACACTGATTCGATCTAAATTGTAATAAATTATATTATTTAAATATGATTGATTTTTTTACTTAAAAGTAATATAAATTGATATGCGAATATGCCTAATGAGTTTGAACTAGTGGCATGTGGGTGCACAATGAAATAAGGTGATTGTGGTTTGGAATTTCTAACATGGATAAACGTGCACAATGTAATTTTTGGGACAAGTTATGTTATGTTATTTTATTTTACTTTTATCTTGATAGAATTATTGGTATCTGGCCATATTACCAGGAACTTTATTAATCCAGTTGACTCGATTAAGATCCTTGAAGGGGGTCAAGATTTTTGAGCAAGAAATTTTTTTTTTTTTCATTCCTAAGGCTGGAATCTCAAGACCTATAATTAAGAGATCAAAACACCTACTATTTTAACAAATCTCATGTTAATTTGATTATAGATTAATTCACAAATGAAAAAGTTGTTGTACAGAATAAAAATAAACAAACCAAAGTTATATAATTAACAAATATTTAAAAGATATACTATAAAAGATTATTGAGGGAGTCTTTCTTAGTTTAACAAACTTTCATGTTAACAAAAAATTGTAAACTAGAATTAAAACAAATTTATATAAAATTATAAATTGCGAGACCAATGAATGACAAACATTGTTTGAATTTTTTGTCCTAAAACATTAAAGATTTCATCAGTATATTTTTATTGTTTATTGAAAGGTGACAAACAAAAGTTTCAAAAAGCTAGAGTTGGCGGTTAGGTTTTGAAGTTTGGGGTTTGAACCAAAGTAAAGAGGGAAAACATACTACATAATAAAAGAGGCTAGACATAAAGTCATGAAGCGACAAAGAAAACCTAGACAAGGACCCACAAAAAGAAAAAGGATGCCCTTTGTTTCCTACTTTGTTATATCAATTAGGAATCAAAATACTATAATGTATACGGCAATTATAATTATAATTATAATTATTATATTTAAATGAAAAACAAATAAACAAAAAACACCTTATCAATGTTCAGACAAATTCAAATTTCTCATTTTATTATTTTCAATAACAACGACAGTAAAAGAAACGATATAATTCTTATTTAATTTAAAGTATTAAATTGAATAATATCGACTTCACCATGTTTTTTAAATAGTCCGCACGATTTTATTTTTGTAGTATGCGAAAAACTTTTGTAACAAGGAAATTTTATTTGTAACAAGAAAGGTATGTGTAAAATTTATGAAAAAATATTATTAATCTATATTATTATAAAAATTATTTATTTTATTCTTTTTATTTAATTATTTCTATCCTCATATCTTGAGTATGATACTGATTTTATCTTTTTATTTTAACAATTATTTATGTAATTAGGGATATTAACGGTTTACTTTGGCTCGATTTGAGACAAAAATTTAATAGACTCAAACAAAAAATTATATTTCAATTTGCTTCGGTTTGATTATATTTAAAGAATCGAACCATATCAAACCGATTTAAAATCAGTTTGGATTATTTGGGTTTTTGGTTTTCTATTAAATATTTTATAAAATATAAGAAAGTAGCTTTTAATTTTATTAAATTAGATTAATCATTAATTTTATTATAAAACATATAATTATAAAATCTAAGTTAATTATCAAAATTGTACTAATATCTAATGTTAACAAGTTAAGCAAATACTAAAACTTTTGAACAAAAATCATATACATATGTATATAAAAGAAATAGCTAATCTCTACACTTTTATGTGGAGATTAATAAACTCCATATTTTATTTTGGACATAAAACTCCTTCCACCTTTTTCTTGACTTAATTTGTAATTGTGGGCAAAATTATAATCTTATTTTATCTATATTAATTATTCTTTAAAGATTTTCTCTTTCCTATTTAATATCCTTTCTTCACTATTTTTTATTCAAATAATATTATGTTTTTGAATTTTCTCTTATTTAGATAATACATATTTAGATAATAAAATATTATATAATTAAAAAGGTAAATAAAAAAAGCCTGAATTGTTTACATTAATTGTTTAAGTATATATTAGAGTGATATTAAATAATATTAAAGTAATATAAATTCAATTACAATAATTCGTGCATTTTTTATAATTAAATAATATCCGCGTGAACTAAAATTCAATAATATGTTTAACAGATATTCAAGGTATGTGTAATATAAAAAATAATATTAATTCAAGTAATATTAAACACGTAAATTAGTATTAAATATATTTCTTGGACTCTTTATTTTAGGTGATATTACTTGAACTTTAATTAGTATTAAATATATGATGTGAATGGTTAAATATTACTTGAATTTTAATAATATTTTAATATTTTACAGTCAGTGTAATATTATTTGAGTTTTTAATTACTTATATGTTATTTAGATAAGAGAAAAATAGAAAAAAATTATTCAAGTAGAAAGAATATTAACCAGGAGATAGAAAAAGTTAAAGAAATAATTAATATGAATAGAATAAAATTATAAATTTATCCATAATTAGAAATTGATTAAGAAAAAAGAAGAGTAAGTTTTATAGCCAAAACAAAATATGAAACTTACTAACCTCCACATGAAGCTCTGAAGATTAGTAATCCCCTTATATAAATATAGATATGAATAAGTAATATGTAATATACAATATATATATCGTAATTATATATAACTATTAATGTATAATATATTATTGGTTCAATTTGATTTGATTTAATTTTAGAAACTAAAACAAAAAATTAAACTGAATCAATCAGTTTTCATAAAGTAAGAACCAATTTGAATCAATTTATTTCGATTTTAATCGGTTTTTGATATTTTTAGGTCAATTTTTAGTTTTTTTTATTAATTTTCGATTTTAACTCGATTTGGATTGGTTTTAAATACCCTTATATGTAATTATTAGCCAAATATAATAATTAAGTAAAATTATCTTTAAAGTGATGATTATAAAATTTAAATATTTAATATTACAAATAAAATTTTTATATAGGTACAATTTATTACAACCAGTTACTTTTAAATTTTTAAATTTTATTTAAAATGTAATAGTCAATCTTACATAAAAGAAATTGGTGAAACTCTATATTTTGTCATGGAAAGATATCATGCCTAAGGACACAAATATCTTTTAAATAGATTAAGGGTTTATTTAAATAATATTATTTGTGACTTTTTTTAACTTTTTAGAATTTAAAAGCTATATTTTAAATTTTTTATTTCATTTAACTATATATCTTATTATTTGGCAAAAAAATATATTTAATGTTATTTAAGAATTTAAAATATTTAAATTTTTAAAAAGCATATTTTTTAAACACTCACAATAGGAATCTCTATTAGTTTATATCCAAATAAATTAATTTATTTATAAATTACTTTTCAAAAACTTATTTTAGAAAAGGGTTTAAATAAACTATTTAGTATTTAGTCAAACAGACTGTAAAAGATGTTAGATATTAGCTCTTATTTATTTTGTTCTTTAATATTTTATATCTTTTTATGGGAAAAATATAATTACTTTTCGAGCTTTTTTTAAATAAATTTTTATTTTAATATTAAAATATAAAATAATTATCACACTATGCTAAATGTTCTTATAATTAATTAATAATTAATAATAATAATAATCTGTAAGAATTCTTTATTGGTTGGCGCAAAGCTTTAAGCCGAGGCACATTCTTTCGCTTGTTTATCGCCGACTCTGCAACAACCCCCGTTTCCTCGGTCTGTGTGCGTGTGTCCCCATTTTCTCTCGCCGAAAACCACACATTCACATCTCTCTTTCTGTGGGTAGAGGAAAGGGAAGGGTAGGAGCCGAGGGCTGCCAATCCAATCCAATCCAATCCAATCGGGCAATGTCGCAGCAGCAGCAGCAGCAGCAGCAGGGCACAGGGCAAGGCAATGTGGACTTCCATCTCCCTGACGAGATACTGTCCATCATACCCACAGACCCTTACCAGCAGCTGGATCTCGCCCGCAAGATAACCTCCATGGCCATCGCCTCCAGGGTCTCATCCCTCGAGTCCGACGCCGGCCGCCTCCGCCAGAAGCTCCTCGACAAGGACCGCCTCATCTACGACCTCCAGGAGCGCGTTTCTGCCCTTACCCATGCCTGCCACGATGCTGACTCCAGGTTGAAGACCGCCCTCGATGAAAATGTACCTGCCTGCCTTCTCCAATTCTTTGCCACAATTTTGTTTTGTTTTGCTTCGTGGTTTGTGGTTTGATTGTTGTGGCTGATAGAGTCGATGAATCTTGTGGAAATTTGGGACTGCTGTATTGGGTTTGGATGATTTTCTTTGGAGAACTGTGATTTTAGTTGGGGGTGCTTGAGGAGAACAGAGGGAATGGAGTGAGTGTGTAACAGAGCTGTAACATTATCATTGGTTGCTTGTGGGGTTAAAGAAGGAAGAAGGGTTTTTCTCTCTAGTATTGTAGTGTTTTTATATCGAGTGGTATGAGGCATGAATTGAGAAACTTTATACGAGGAACTAAAATGTGGAAGAAGGGAAAGAGAGGTGATGAATAGATGAAATGAATGAAGTAGATGCATAAAACAACTATTACTGGTTGTTGCTGGTTAGCTATGGTTGCTGATTGTTGCATACCTCTTTCGACAAAAAGAAAAGATTAGTTCTATATGTGCATTCTAGTACGAATTGTTAGATACCCATCGTAATAATTAAGATGCATTTTTAGGGAATCAAACAAGGAGGGAGAAGGGGCGTTGAAAGAGCAGCTCGTAATTATTTGTGTATATCACGTGTTTTAGTTTAAAATTCTAACAATTCAATATAATGATATTATATAATGATATTATTTAATGAAGAGTTCAGGGTTGATGGTATATTATTTGTATCTACTTTTTGGTTGTAGATAAAGCTTTCGAAGGAGAGGGACCAATTAGCAACAACCGTGAAAAAGCTAAGTCGAGATTTTGCAAAGGTGAATATTTATTTTTGTGGCTGTCTTGCTTTTTCTTTATTTGCTATGTGTGTGCTTGGTCTATTTTTACTCTATAGAACTTGTCAATTGCTGCATACTTGTTCTAGATCTCTGCTTAGTTTCTTATTCCTTTGCATTGTATTAAATTTTTGTAAGAGAGTGAAATATTCACTGACATGCATTTCAAGTTATCAGTCTAATTAATATTTAAGCTATATTCTTTTTTTTGATAAAAGAAGAAATATTTTTAACAAGAAGAGAAGAATATCACAAAGAGAATGGAGGACAAGAGCCCCTCAATACAAAAAGTAGGAATAGATAAAAAAAAAAGAAATCAAAAGAGCAATGTTTTCCAATCTTTCTGCATATGTGAGAGAGATACCCCTCTAAAAAGATCGTGTGCCTTGTACCAAGTAGAAGCAAGACGCTTAATCCTATCCCACAATATATAAGCAATATTGACTCCCTGGTTCTGTTTTCATCTGCTTCAATGGTTTATTCCAATTGTATCATTACTTGCTGTATGCCTCAAAATAAGATGTCACTACTTTTGCATCATATTGGAATTTGTTTTGTTTTGCATAAGTGTTACTATATGTTGGAAGAATTCGCAATGGACCTACTGCTATGCCATGCTTTTCATGTTAAGGATTCAGGTCCTTGACTAATTTATATCATACTAATAGGGCATTTAAAATATGTTGGCTGCTAAAGTAAAATTTACAAATTTTACATGATTTCACAATTGCCTGTTTCTAGATGTCAATTGTACTTGTACAAACTAATGCTATAACCTATGGCCATGGGAGGCTGTAACCAAGTAAAATAATTACTTGTGAAATGCAGTTCCTAACTTGGCCATAACCAGCAGCCTTCTTAAGTTGACTGTTGACTACACCTTGTCCTGAACTCATTGTGGCTTGTAAAACTAGTTGTCCTAGAAATGTCTTTGTCAGATTTTTAATGAATGATGTCTGCAAGTCAATTAACATTCTATTGATTTCCCTTTAAGGTGAGGCATAATGCTGTCCATTTAGTTAAAGAAAGTATATGCATTGATGTTGAATTATTGTTAAATCCATGTTGCATTCAAAAAAACTGTTAAAACTGGTATCAGATAAAGAAAGATAAGGGAAAATTGTTGAGAATTAAAGCTGAGACTGATATTTCAGAGTGAACTTCAGCTCAGGAAATGTTATTTTCTGTATTATGAACAACAAAGAAAATGCAGGTATAACAATCAAGGATAGAAGTCCATGGGCATAGAGGAGCCCTTCAGCCTCTCAATTCTCTACTCAGATTCAGAATGATCCTCTATTCTCACTCCCTCTTACTCTAACTAACTTTCTCACCTCACTCCTTGGCAATCACATGGGTCAGCACTCATTCTCACACCTACTCAGCCTTAACTGAATGCTAATTTGTTGTTTCTCCTACATTTGGGCCTGATGGTGGTCCATTCTTCTTTTTATTCTTTCTCACATATTGTTTCCCAAATGAAGGGTCTCTAACAATACCCCTCCCTTGAAGATTTGCCTTGTCCTCTGGGTGGAAATTTGGAAAAGCCTGCTAGATAGTGGTCTTCAATTCCCATGAATTTTCGAATTCTGGCAAATCCGTCCATTTCACTAGCAATTCTTCCTTTCCAGCTAGTAGCTAGGATTGCTTCTGGGATGACCTTGAATTCCCAACCTTCAGAGAGACATTTAGGCAGGGGTTGGCCTGCAGCAGTAGGAGATACACATCTTTTTAGCAGGGACATATGAAACACAGGGTATATAAGGTACCTTAGTTGTAACCTGTAAGCAGCTGTTCCTATCTCCTCTAGCACTTCAAAAGGACCATAAAAGCGTGGACTTAACTTCTGGTTATGCCTTTTGGCTAAAGACTACAGCTTGTAGGGCTGTATTTTCAAATATACTTTCTCACCCACCACGAACTCCAACTCCCTTTGGGGCTTGTCAACTTGGATTTTCATCCTATTCTAAGCCTTAAGCAATTGCTATCTGATCTTTTCAAGCATCAAATTTCTGTCATGGAGCAACTGATTGACTTCCTCAACACTAGATGGGTTTGCATCTCCTTTCAACAGAGTGGGAGGGTCTTTGCCATAAAGAGCAATAAAGGGTGTAGTGTTGGTAGAGGCTGGATATTGGTGTTATACCAATATTCTGCCCAATTGAGCCATTGTGGCCAATTTTTGGGCTTCACCCCAGCAAAACAGCTTAGGTATTTGTTCAAGTACTGATTCACTAATTCCGTTTGTCCATTTGATTAAGGATGGTAGGCGGTAGTGTACCTGAGTTTTGTCTCAGCAGCTTTAAAGAGTTTAGTCCAGAATTGGCTCATGAAAAGCTTGTCCTGGTCAGTGACAATAGTTTGAGGAAATCCATGCAAATGCACTACCTTTTTCACGAACACCTTTGCCACAATCTTGGTGGTATACGGATGTGATAAGGTGATAAAGTGTGCATATTTTGTCAACCTATCAACCACCACTAGTATAGTATCCAGCCCCTTAGCCTTAGGTAATCCTCCTAAGAAATCCATGGACAAATCAGTCCATGTAGAGGTGGGAACCAGTAAGGGTTGTAGCAAAGCAGCTAGGGACAGTGTTTCATACTTATTCCTATGGCAAACTTCACATTCCCGAGCATATCTTTGTATATCTTTCTTCATTCCCTCCCAATATAGGGCTCGATTGGTTAAGATTCTAGGAGAAGTATTTCTTAAAAAGCAGAAATAGAAGCAGAAGTAGAAGTAGAAGTAAAAGTAGAAAATTATTTGATGTTTGGATATAATTTTATAAGTACTTTTTATAAAAATTAGAAGTTATTAAATTGTTTGGATGTGATAAATATAGAAGTACTTTATTTAATAAAATTACAATTAAGGATATGGAGAGATAGAGAGAGAATGAGATTGGGAAGAGAGTGGTAGTTTTTAAAAGTTTTAAGGATAAAATCGTAATTGAATGGGAAGAAAGTGGTTGCTAGTTTCAAGGAGCAACAATCTCTCTCTCCTATTGCTTCTGCTTTTAGGTGAAGCAGCTCATCAGAAAAACTGATTATTTTCTGCTTCTACGTTTTTTTTAGAAGCATAAACAAACAACATTAAAAATTTTATAAGTACTTTTTTTTTGAAAGTTAAAAAAAAGTAATTCTTTTTGTACCAGAAGCACAAACAAACGCACCCATAGTATAGCTACCACCCTCTTGTAAGTTATGAAATATCCGGAGTGACCACCTATGGCGGAATCATGAAATTTTGTTAGGGATCAGTTTTATGGCAATGCCTACAGTAGGAAAGGAAGAAAGCTGAGGGTTAGGACTGACTATTGGTCTTAATGTAACAATAATAATAAAAGAAATAGGAAGTGGAGGGAAAGTTAGTTAGGGAAGTTAGGAAGTTGTAGGAGTATAAAGGTAGAAAATGAAGTGGAAGAGTCCCTTGTCTAGTCATTTGGCCATTGTGGGAGAGATTGAGGCCTCTACAAGTCCCTCTGTAAGAGATTCTTCTGTATTTCTAGGGTTCTTGGTTTTCTGCCAAGGTCTTCCCCAATTCAGAGGTACACTTCCTAGTTCTATCAATCTATCTTCTACCTTTTGTACCAGTGTGTCTCAAAGTACCAAGGGAATTCTAGCTGATCCTTTAGCCAACACCAGCCTAAAAGTCTGCCTTGTTTCAACTGAAATCCAGGGTGAGAATCTGGCTGTCTTACCAGATCTTGCACCAAATTCTTCATACGGTTATCAACAAGTAGCTCATCTTCAAGGCCCTTCCAATCAAAATATTGCATTGATGAGATAGCAGCACAATACATTCTCCTGGATAGAGCATCAGCAACATTATTTTGCTTCCCCGGTTTGTATTTTACCTCGAAATCAAATCTCAAAAGCTCGAACATCCATTTCTATTACTCCTCTTCGTAAGCCTCTGATCAACTAGAAACTTGAGGCTCATTTGGTCTGTGTGGACCTAAAAATGTCTCCCCAACAAATAATGGTGCCATTTTTGAATGGCTAACACGATGGCCATTAACTCCCTTTCATACACCGACTTTCCTTGGGCCCTTTCAAACAAGGCTTTACTCATTTAAGCAGCTGGCCTACCATCTTGCATCAAAACAGCCCCAGGCCTTCTTCCCGAAGCATCGGATTCAATAATGGAAGTCTTCTCAAAATTAGGGATAGCCAAAATGGGTAACTCCATAGTAGATGCCTTAAATTGCTCAACTGAAGCTTGTGCCTCCTTCCCCCACACAAAACTATCCTTCAACAACTGAGTGAGTGGGAAAGCAATCTTCCCATAATTCTTTACAAACCTACAATAATAATTGGTGAGTCCCAAAAAACCTCAAAAAACCCCTCAAACCTTTGAGGTCCTTTTGGGACCCGCCACTCCACCATAGCCTCAACCTTCTTGGGGTATGCAACCACCCTTGTCCCGGATATAACATGCCCCAAATACTCTAATTCTTGCTGCCCAAAGATGCACTTTTTCTGGTTTACAAAAAGCTGATGCTGTCTTAGTACCTACAGCACCATTCTCAAGTGTTTTGTATGCTGTTTAAGGTCCCTGCTATATATGAGAATGTCATTGTAAAACACCAAGGTGAACCTCCTTAAAAATGGCTTCAAGACCCTATTCATCAAGGCCTGAAATGTAGAGGGAGCATTGGTCAACCCAAGTGGCATGACCAATAATTCATAATGCCCTATGTGGGTCTTAAAGGCAGTCTTAGCCACATGTTCCCTCTTCATTCTAATATCACCTAATTCATTCAATAACTCCTCAATCACAAGAATTTGAAATTTATTAGCAATAGTGATTTTATTCAAAGCCTTGTAGTCTACACAGAATCTCCATCCTCCATCCTTCTTCTTAACTAATATCAAAGGACTACAAAAAGGACTAACACTATGCTGTATTATCCTAGCTTGTAGCATTCCATCGACTGTCGTCTCCATTTCAGTCTTTTGCATAGTAGTCAATTGCGCGCTATAGCGGCACTATCGCGTCGTTGCGTTGCGTTGCGGAGGGTGGCTGCGACAAGGATGGCAGTCGCGTCGCGTTTTACAGGTGCGGCTATCGCGGCCGCGAATCGCGCCGATTAAGCGGTTTGTAGCTTTTGTTACTGCAACGTGAAGAACCCTATGTTGCCCTCAATATTCTCATTCTTTGAGTAAGTATAGGGTTATAAGGGTAACTTTGTCACACATTTTAATGTCCGAGCTTCCTCATCCTGCTTCCTCTCGTTTGAGCTCTCTGACCCATCCTTTCTTCTTGCTCTCTCTGCTCCAACTTTCGGCGACCAGTGTTTGGCGGCAAGCCTCCGGTGGTGGCGACCAGATCCGGCAACTTGGACTTGGCTGCCATAAACTTCCCTCTCTTCTCTATTTCTTTTCTTCATCTCTCCTCCGTCAACTTTATTTTTTTCCTCTTTCTTTTTTTTTTTTGGCCCTTTTCTTTTTCTGATTTTTACTCCTTTTTTTCCCAACGGCCCGCTGCCACTCATCTTTTCAATGTCTCTTCCATTTGTTTGGTGTTTGCTTTATTCACTATTATGAACTATCATTGCTTATATAGTTATAAAATTTATTTATTTAATTTAAAATTTTAGCCATGGCAGCATCATCATCTCAATCACAAAGAGCTTCAAATGTTTTACCAATTTGTTGTTTATGCATTAGATTTGGTGTTGTCTTTTACTCTTTTATATTTTTCTGCCTTTATGTTACCTGATAGTGCTGTGTTTTTTGTTTTGTTGCCCATAGGACTTGATTTTTATGCATTGAATTAATGATGATTGCGTGTTTTAGACAATGGAATGGATTATAAATTTTCATCATTGATGTGAATGAGTTTAATTGTGGATGATTTCTTATTTTTGAACATTTATATATGTTATATAAATTGTATGATAATTATATATTTTTTATTAAATAATTTGAGGCATTTATCCATTATTTATTATAACGTTTTTAGGGAATTCGCTAACTGCTATCCGCATTATCCGCGATTGACTACTATGGTCTTTTGGTAATGGGGATACTTGTAAGGTCTAATGTTGGGGGTATTCGAACCCTCCTTCAATGCTATAGCATGGTCATATTCCCTTTCTAGCGGCAAGCCCTTAGGAAGCTGGAATATATTTGAGAATTCCCTTAACATAGCTTGAATCTCTTGAGGTAAGCCTCCTTAAGTACCCAAGGCTGTGCCTTGCATTGTGGCTATGTAATAACCCTCACCATCCTCCTTAAGCACCTTCAAAGTGGTCTTCCAAGTAGCTTGGGCTCTACACAATGCTGGTTCTCCCCAAATCTCCGGAATTCTCCTTGCTGCCCTCCGTTTCAAGTACATATCTTGAAAGTCAGCTTCTATCTTACCCAAGGTAGAAAGCAATCCATCCCAAGCCCTCCATTTCCTTTTCAATTTCGTGCTGGCTTTGTATTTTCTTCTTCTTCCTCAAATCATCCACACTAGTTCATCTTGAGGGTGTTAATAATACATTCAGTTTTTTCTATTTTTTGGTTGCTATTTGTTGTTCTTACAATGGCATCAAAGCCTCGTTCTTGGGGGTTGTGGGGGCTTGTTGCTAAAGTTGTCATGGAGGCTAGGATAGAGAATCTGGATAGGAATATGGATGAGGTTGAGTGGCTTTTGAAGGGAAACCATTGGACTCAAGCTTGGCAGAGATCTCCTCTATGGCAAGAGCATCAGAGGATGGAGGAATGAGACTGCTGGTGAGGGAGTAAGCTGGACGTGAGTTTCATTGTTGCAACCTTTCGAGCATTGTGACTCTATTTCTCGTCATAGGGAACGTCACGACTCCTATTCTCACCATAGGGAGGAGCGATGTTCGCCAACTTCCGTGAGGAGGGAAAGGAATGGATCACTCTTGGGCAGTGGTCAACCATCGCGGAGGCCACCAGATCTTGAGACCGCCACAAATGGTTGTGTCGGGGGTGTGGGCAGAGACGGAGGCGGATGAAGAAGAAATACTGAAGAAGGAAGGAGAGGAGGTGAGGGTGTTGTTGGAGGCATTGGCAGATTGCACTTTTCAATGCGGTGGTGACATGGAGCCAAAGGAGAAGCGAGGGGCAAGGGCTGTGCAACCACCACCACCACCAGAGTTGCCAGACCCAAAGCCACTAGCGATGGTTGTGGAGCCACCTTCGATTGCGAACTTAGAGGAAGTGTAGGCATAGGGTGGCGCAATTTGCAACATCGAGAGAGGCATTTTATGGCAACCGACGAAGCTCCCACCACCAGAAGGCACAGTCCCTTGTGCAGCGGTCGACATGGCAACTTCAGAAGAAGCGCAGAGGAATATGGCAGCAGTCGGCGAGATGATTTCGTTGGGGAACTCAGGTGAGTCATAGATGCAGAGTGGTGCCATCAGGTTTTACATGAAGAAGAGAAGGGTATTTGACAGATCGGGTCAAAATTTTGACCTATTTGGCCAAGCCCAAATCCTTCGGGTGAGTATTTGGCATATTGCAATGGGAATTCATTTTCCAAAGGGAACTAGCCAGGCCCAAATATGAGGTTAGGATTGCTAAACTTAAAGTGGTTATTGAAAAGATTGGGGGCCCTATAGTATTGGCCCTATAGTACTAGCTTAGAGTGTTGGTCTCTCAATATTCAAGGATCTAGAGAAAGAAAACTAAGGGTGTTCATTACCGAACCAAACCAATGAAAACCAAGAAAATCGAATTGAAAAATTGAAAATTGAAAAAATTGGTGTTGTTTTTTTTTTTGGGGTCAAAAGTCGATCAATTTGGTTCAGTTTTTGGTTCCAAAATTGAAAACCGAACCGAACCAAACCGAATTGAATTAATACTCTCTATGTGCGTATTATACCTTTATTAATCCCTATATTTGCAAAACTACCCTCTGGACTCCCTTCAAGCCCTGATGCCCATTACATTTTCACGGACTCTCTCTCTCTCTCTCTCTCTCTCTCTCTCTCTATCCCCTCCCTTCACATGTCAAAAACCATCTCACCATCTCACCTCACAGCCTCACCACCATCTTAGTTGACCTCCTCTCTCGTCTTCCTTACTTTGAGGTCAATGATAGCCTTCCCCCCTTTGGGGCTTCGAGTTCTTCCTATCGAGCCTCTCCAGCTTCTTATTGGTGACAACCTCCACTGCTAGCAGCATTGCATCTTGGAGTTGTTGTTGTGATTTTGTTTTGCATCTCCCAAACCCAAAGAAGGAGCCATTTTCTCTAGTACCATTTTAGTCTACAGATGCAAATGATTCCTATTTGGATAGTTGGTACTTAGTCTGGCACCTTCAATTAGGTCACTTGTATAACATGTAATATTTTTAATGGTTCCAAAAATGACCAAGTTACTTTATTTCTATCTCTAAAGGAATGTATGCATAATTTCACATGGAGCCACGAATGTATGCATAATTTCTATCAAAAAAAAGGAATCGTTTGCTTTGTCATTTTAATTTTAATCCCTAAAAAAATAATATCCCATCTTTCTCTTTTTATTTTATTTTATTTTTGATACTAATTCCCCCCCCCCTCTTTGTGTGTTCCAATGGCTGCAGTGGAAATCCAAAAAATTGAATCTTTTTAGTTGATGTGTGTCTTCTAAAACGATGATCATTTGAGAACCCAGTAAACAGTGAAAATCTTCTATGTGCGCCAATAGATAAGGGGTTGTTTTTTTTTTGGGGGGGGGGGGGTTCTCTACACTGTTGATTTCATTTTCTAGTTGGGGGAATGAGTGGGTTTTTTGTGCATTTCAATTTGAGAAATTTCGTTGCCAGATTGCCCTATTTGTGTGTGATTGTGGGAGGGTCTTGTTTGATTTGGGAAAAAAAAGTGTTTTGAGGCTGTGTATTGCGTTGTGGAATGGGAAAAACTGAAAATCGACCGATCCAAACCGATTTAGGTTTAGTTCGGTGGGTTAAAAAAAAAAGAACCGATTGGATAACATTTTATATCAACCGATTGGTTTGGTTCGGTTGACTTTTTGTTCAAAACTGAATTGAAACCAACTGCGAACATCCATAATGAAAACCATGCTGTGAACCTAATGGACCATATGCCGTTATTGGGCCAAATCAGAGGGGGCCTTATATTTGTTGAAGGCTCAGATGTCACTAATTGTCAAGAGGGTACCAGTGCTCTAAATATGTGTGGTCTAGACAAATCAGCAATGTATTTTTTGATATGGGAAGGAAGGAAAGACTGGACGCTACAATTAGGGGGCTAGGAGGTACACAGGACCTGCTTGCTCGATTTGACCACAAAGTTGCTACTATGGTCATAGCATGCCAAGTCTCATTCAAAATGAAACAGAGCCTAAATCTGATCCCATCAGATGGTTGGATAAACCATTGATAAAATTGTGCTTATGGTTTGGAAATTTTCAGAAAGAAACTCCATCTTCTGTCAGTTTATCTCCCAGGTTGTCAATATTCCCACAATCTATCTTTCATTTCCAACACTCTCACCGGGTTAAGGTCTTAAACAATAGCTCAGATGAAACTGCATCCTTTGGGATGATGTTGAAGTGCAAAAATGCTGCCTATTTTGCTATCATGGTTTAGTTGCAGTTGATTTCATATTCATTCCATTCAGGTCCTGAACCAGCTCTTCTTGATGTGGTAGCCATTGCAGCTGACAGGATCTTGCTTATGTCTATAGTATTGTGTTCAAAGTTGTCCCTGTTGATTGGAGTTGAAATGAATATCCCTGGGACTACATGGAGATTTTATTGAAGCAAGTGGTTTTCCCAAGTGATGGAGTTTTGGACCATTCTTCATTGACTACTTACATTAAAGGGTTTACATATCTGTTGCATATGGTCTCTGTTACACAAGAAAATAGAGATGCTAAGGAGCAAACAGTACAAGACATATGGGAACTTGCCAGGGGCATGTTAACTCCACCTTTCTTGGCATCAAAGGGGTTGAAGATTTTGCAAGTTTGCTGCACCATCATTGTCGATGGGAAAATGGATACTGAGTCATTGGGTTTCAAGCAATGGGATCTCGGTGAAGGGATTCTTTGCTGGATACAAGACCCGACCAGCACCCTCACCTTGAGGGCAAGGTGTATTTTGAGGGGGGAAATGTTGACAGTCAAGAGGGGACTACAATTGCATGTCATGGCCTTTTCTGCTGGGACGCTATTACAGATGGCCCAATAAAGATGATATTGATAAAGATGACCTGATCAAGAGGGGACTACCATGCTTCCAAAGTTTCCATGGATCTCAATAGGAGACAGAATAAGGGTGGGAAGTTGGGCCAGCTGTGAGCTCAATTGTTTGTAACTAACTAACAGCAGTATAAATAGGGAAAGTTAGTTAGATTGGGTTCAAACTTGTCATTTTATAACCCAGATTAGAAGGTGGGGAGTGTAGGATTCTAACTCACTTGTATCTTAGATTCTTTCGTTGTTCTTCCCCAATTTCTAGGGTTCCAAAGTGCATTACCTAGGGATTCATAATCAATAATACCGATTCATAGCTACTCTTTCTCTCATTCTTGCCCTTAGATACTTGTGCTAACAATATTTCTCAACAATCTATTTGGCTATTGATCTATTACTATGAAGGGGTGCACTGGTTCTCAAAACAATATGGAAGTTCAAGTAGACCAGAATAGAGTGGAGATGAATTTCAAAGAAGGGAACATGGTGTATATGAAAATTAAGCCATACTGGCTAAAGTCACTACCTAACAAGACAAATCAAAAGTTGAGTCCAAGGCAATACGGATCACTTGAGATGATTGAGTGGATAGGAGCAGTGATTTACAAGTTGAAGCTTCCTCCAAGATTGTTAGGCCACCCATTGCCCCAGATTTCTTTACTAAATGAGTGCATTCCCTTTGAAGTGATGAGCACCCTTGCCATTAGGACTCACTGAGGAATGGGAGCTCAGAGTACAAACAGCAGAAATTCTGGCAGTCAGAAGAAATTGGCAAGGGGAACTGAAAGTCCTAACCAAGTTGTAGGAGCTTCCTAAAATTGAGAATTCATGGGATTAATGTTAGAGATTCAGGATAGTGAAGGCTTTTCACTTTGTGGCATTGCGGGTGTTAAGACATATGGTGCTACAGTTGGTATCAATTGCTTAATGGACAGTACAAGGGGAATTGGAACATATCACTGGGACCTCGGGGCCATTGCCACATTACAGGCATTTACATGCCACACTGCAGGCATAACTACTTTATCCTTTTTCAAGATTTGGGACCCAGGAGGATCTTTAGCAATATTGTATTACCTTTTCAAATCATCACCTTGTCATCTTTAGCAATATTGTATTACCTTTTCAAATCATCACCTTGAGGACAAGGTGGTTCTCTTTTCTTTTTTTGGGGGTAATATTAGGAACCCACACATTATTAGAGTGCATGGAAGAGAGGGAATATGAGGAAATAGACTTAGAGAGAATTAGGGAGTAGTGGGGGCCAGGGGGTGCACCTTTGTAACTAACTTTATTGAGTTGGCATGGTGAGTGAGGTGAGAGGCTATATGTATGAGAAAGGGGTGTGTGAACAGGTTTTAGGCAAGAATTGGAACTAGGCTATTGGGAGAGTCTAAGCCTTTCTAACGCTCAGGAATTTCCTTTTCAATTTCATGCTCGCTTTGTATTCTCTTCTTCTTCCTCAAATAATCCACACTGGTTCATATTGAGGGTGTTAATAATACATTCAGTTTCTTCTATTTTCTTGTTGTTATTTATGGTTTCTTACACAGTAGAACTCGATCCTCCTATGGTTCTGGTCATTCCAAGGAGTTTTTAACTCGATGTCCCTTGAAATTCCCTCCCCAGTGATTAAACATTCCTACCCCTCCTTCCCACCACGCCCAGTTCCGCACTTCCAATTCTAGTGCCTTATCCATGAGGGCAAATAAGGTCTTGAGTTGGCTGACTTTTAGCTTGGCTTGTATCTCATCCTTCAAGCTATTCAAAAACATCCCTATCTTTACCTCATGGTCGAGCTGCCTCATACTCGCAGCTGTAAGCTCAAACTCTCGCCGGTATTGCATCACAGAGCTAGTTTGCTTCACTCTCATATGCGGGCCTATCGGATTTTGGGCTACCCAGGGTTGGAAATGCTTCATGATGTCCTCCTTGAATTCCCTTCAATTTGGGAAGGGAATTTGCTCCTCCCACCACTGATACCATATCAATGCCTCTCCTTCCATGGCCACAAGCACCAAATCCATCATATCATAGTCTTCCACCTAGTTAATGCGGAAGAAACTCTTTACCCGGTCCAACCATTCGTATGCATCTTCCCTGGAAAAGAGTGGTAACTCCAGTTTCCAGCCAAGCTCGGGCTAACCATTCGTATGCTTCTTCCTTAGAAAAGAGTGGTAACTCTAGTTTTTGGCCAAGCTCAGGCCACCGTGCCGACCGATCCTCCTCCCACCCATTTCTCGGTGTCACCTTGCCTCCCAAATCCTCATGGTTGTGCTTGCGTGTGAACTCGATCGAGGTTCACTTGTGAGGAGTGGCTCACCCTCCTCAACATCAGCAACTCTCCGATTTGTTGGGACAATGACTCAATCTGCTTGCTCAGAGCTTCCTGCTTCTGCTCCATAGCAGACAAGCTACCAAGTCTGCGTTCCACCTCTGTTAAAACTGGTATCAGATAAAGAAACATAAGGGAAAAGTGTTGAGAAGTAAATCTGAGACTGATATTTCATAGTGAAATTCGGCTCAGGAAATGGTATTTTTTGTATTATGAGCAACAAAGAAAATGCAGGTATAACAGTAAAAGTCTTGAGCATAGAGGAGCCCTTCAGCCTCTCTATTCTCTACTCAGATCCCTTATTCTCACTCCCTCTCACTCTAACTAGCTCTCCCACCTCACTCCTTG
The DNA here is from genome assembly GCA_031439585.1 of Pterocarpus macrocarpus. Classification (NCBI taxonomy): domain Eukaryota; kingdom Viridiplantae; phylum Streptophyta; class Magnoliopsida; order Fabales; family Fabaceae; genus Pterocarpus; species Pterocarpus macrocarpus. Next base: position 36,975,374 of record CM062522.1, on the reverse strand, counting down.
CCAATCACATGGATTGGTATTCATTCTCACTTCTACTCAGCCTTAACCGAATGCTAATTTGTTGTTTCTCCGACATTTGGGCCTGATGGTGGCCCATTCTTCTTTTTATGCGTTCTCACATTTTGTTTCCCAAACCAAGGGTCTCTAACAAAAATGGAGATTATAGCTGATGTAATCCAAGTGCTATAACCTTCAGCCTTCCGTTTTGTCAAGTCTTGTTTAGCAAGATGTTTGTAGACAAGAATTCATTATTAGAAAGATGAGTTCCTACAGAAAAGTGTGATTTTAGGTTATAAATTTATTGGCTAAGCATCAATGACAGCAGAGAAAACAACGATATCAGCTTTTATTCTTTGAATGAACTCATCAATGACACATTCTAGTCCTGGAAGATCAAGAATGAAGACAAATGCTAAACCTGTATTTTATTATTTACTTGGGTTGAATGCTGTTTACTAAGATGTGATTATTACTATTTGAAAGCATAGTGCTTAAAACATTACTAAGCAAGGGATGGAAGCAGCAATTTGTGTTAAATACTTGGGCATGAAATAGTCATAAGCTACATGGTGGACAGAAAGCTGAACATGTAACTCTATTTTTGACTATTCACACTTACATGAACTCTGTTCTTTCAGCTGTAGAATACTTTTACCCTTTATTATAATAGAAATGGTAGACATCTTTTTTGATTCATTTTGATGTAATGGAGATCTTTTGAAATTATTAGCTTTGAATTTGTTTATGCACAGACTTGCTTCTGTGCATGCTGATTATGTCCAGCATGAATATTTGTTTTCATTCACTTGTACGTTTAATCTATCTTTTCCTAGCACCTATTTCTTTGAAGCTCCAGCAACAGTTGGCACACACCCACACGTGCACACACATATTGGTACAGTATTGGCTTTAGTATTTTACATTACTAAATGCATATTTTCCTTTCTATATGTATACATAACTCTGGTTAGATTGTGAAATATTGCTCTTTTATCCTTTTTTTCCCTATTTTTCTCTAAACCTGACAGCTTCTTTTCTCTTTTTCTCCTATTTGCTAGTTGGAGTCATTTAAAAAACAACTGATGCAGTCACTGACTGATGACAATCTATCTGTAAGACATCAATATATTAACTTACTCTTGCTTGTCGTAATCGCTATTTATTGTGCTGCTGAAAATGACTAGAATTGTCCTTGTAAATATTTTTTGCTCCTTCCCTTTTCATTGCTCTTGCGATAGCAAGCTGAGACCATAGATATTGGAACCTGTGACCAATCAGTTCCAAAGGCATATCCTGATAAGGGTACTTCCCACCTCTCTGATTATAATTTTCACACATATCCTTTCTATTGAATTGATATTGTATACAACTACTTGCGTTGTTAAAGTTATTTGTTTGCATTTCTTTGTGTTGCTTACAGATGATGATGGAAGTGGCTATATGACATATCATTCACACAGTGGGCCTGCGGATGTCGGTAAAACAATTGATGAAGGTAGATGAATTTTCCAGATATATCATTGATCGTAGATCATGCTGTTATTGCTATCCATTTTCCAGAATTCAACCCTGTTTCTCATATAAATCCTATCATGCATAATAAATTAATTGTGTAAGTAAGCGAACTTTAATGCCTAATATTTATCATTTTCGAAATTAATTCTTTTTGATCTTCTTTTGAGCATTATATATCATCATATGGACATACTTCATTGGCATGCTTATCTAAAGTTCTTATATAGTGAAAAATGAAATTTATTGTACTGAAGTAAACTGAAAGTGGAAACAGGGTATTGTGCTGCAAAGTGAAAAGAGTTTGGATGACAATTGAATTTGACTGGCAAGATGTTTCAAAAATGAGTTTTCAATAAAAAAAAAGCATAGCTGGAATATCTACGAAAAATGGGCTTGCAGATGTTTTAAACCTGATTTGTCATACATATTCATTCCCTTTTATTGTGGTTTTCTATTCTTTTGGGGTCTTATAGCTTCCAGGTATTCAGGTCAAAGGTTTTCTTTGACCCCATATATCACACCACGTCTTACTCCAACTGGAACTCCAAACGTGATCTCAGCAACTGAGTCTCCTAGAGGATATTCTGCTGCTGGTTCACCCAAGAAAACTTCTGGTGCCACCTCTCCCACAAAACTTCCACGGTCAGCTCTCTCTGCATGGTATTCATCAAGTCAGCAGTCATCAGCAGCAAACTCTCCACCTCGGGGACGACCAATTCCAGGTTTGGAAGATCCATTGTTAATCTACTATAAATAGCTTTTTTCCTCTGCATCTTATTAAGATTGACCCTTGAAGTCTGTCAACCTTCTTTGTTCTTAGTCCTTAGGCTGCAATTCTTGTTTAGAATATTATCTGCATAATTCTCCTGGTTAGAGCATTGTTCTATGCATCAAGAAAACAGGTGGCTGCAGCTATTGGGTATATATTTCATTATTGAAATATCTTCGGTTGTTTATCCCATATAACTTGTAAAAATTTGTTTAGGTCGTACTCCAAAGATTGATGGAAAGGAGTTTTTTCGTCAAGCTAGGTAACATTCTTTCTCCCTGCTGTCATAAAGTGAACTTTTACTTCAGTTTATTTGAGAGGTTTACTGAATTGATTAATGTATCACCTTTTCAGGAGTCGCCTTTCATATGAGCAGTTTAGTGCATTTCTTGCCAACATAAAGGAATTAAATGCTCAGAAGCAAACAAGAGAGGTAAATAAATATTGAATTCTTGAAGTACTGTGTTTGGAACAGAAATTGTTTCCAAGTAGTTAATCATCGTTCAACTTGTTTTGTGATCTTTTAGGAAACTTTAAGAAAAGCAGATGAGATATTTGGGTCAGATAACAAAGATCTTTACCTATCTTTTCAAGGATTGCTTAACCGGAATGTACGTTAGCTAATACTGAAAGCAGCATGGCCTGGAATTGTTTATATGAGTTGGTATGCCGGTCCTTGGTCACCATTACTCTCTTTGTTGGTCTGTTGCTATGCACCCCTTTTGTTTTTTTTGAAATGTACATGAAATTGCACCTGTTGGCAGACAATTAATAAGCTAGCATTTATATTGCCACTGCCAGCAAAGTCCTGATGCGTATTTCACGAATCAGTTCAAACATGCTGCCCCATGCTGATAAACCCCCTAAAATAGCTAAAGTCTACATTAGGAGAAGGAAGGGGAGCAGTGTATTAGGGGATCAAAACCTAGTACGAGAAAGAAGGGGGTGGATGCACAGTTAGGGTTGGATCAGAAAGATCAATGAAAGATGGGAAAAGTCTCAAGAAATGGTGTTAATTCACAGGGATCTTGGTCAATACGATCAAAGATCCACGAATGTAGGGCTGAAGGGTTTGTTTGAGAGAGCCTTCCTAACTCTCCACAATCTCAGTCAACTTCTAAACTGACTGCTTTTCCCTCCTAATGGAAATAGAACAAGTAAATAATGATAAATGTACATTGGAACTAGAGGATGCATGTACATAGGAGCTAGCTCACATAGGAAATGTGCACTCATTTATTGGAAATAATTGTTGCAATAATTAGTGCATGAATATGTATAGTATCTGCCGAGTCCTGTGGATTCATTTTTTCAGAAAACACTCACTAGTCTTATCTCACATATTTTCAACTTTATTCTCAATTTAGTATCAGAGTGGGCACAGTCCCACTTCTGCTCTGCCTCTCGGCCTTTCAGTTCTGCTTCTGGTCCTGCAGAACCACATCCAAACTCTCTTGTTTTGTATCTGGTCGAGTTTTGTATCTGGTCAAACAAAACACCTACCTGCTTCATATCACTCAAATGCAAAACCTGCGAAAACAACAATGACTTTTTACCTTCACCATAAACAGAGAAGTCTGAAACTCTCAACTTCCATCACACCTATCCTCAGAACAGCTTGTTGGACCATCATCTGTCCTCGGGCCAGCCAGTTCTTGAACGGGTGTCGCTGGAAAACAGCTCATGCACTGTCACTGGTGCCTCCATTTGTGGGTGTGTGTAACTCGCGCCTCCATCCAACCTTCTATTTGTTGCGAGTTTGCCATAGCTATGTTCGCCGGAGCCTTTTGATTCCATTTCTAGGGTTGGTTTCTCCCACTGCAAAGACCACTTTAACCTGTTGTTTTGCTTCCTGTTTCTTGAACGTTGCAAACTGGTGCCTCTGTTGCAGTGAACTGTACCCATATTCTTTGGATGCTGTGATTTAATATTCTCCACACTAAAATGGAGTCTGAAATTAGTAATGGATCCTCTACATTCTCTATTTCAGGCACTCCTATTATAACTACAGAAAAGTTGAATGGGAAAAATTAGGTCTTCATTTGTGGAGCTTTGGCTTCTTGGCCAGGGCCAGAGTGACCATCTGAAAGAGTCTTTTGATAAAATTCCTGAGAAAGATTGCAGTCAATGGGAGAAACTTGATTGTCAACTCTGTGCACTACAATGGCAGTTTATTGAACCAAACATTTTTGGCTAATTTCAGAACCTTTAAGACCTGCCATACCTTTTGGGAAAAAGCTAAAAGTGTTTTTGCTAATGACATTCAATGATTGTATGATGCTTTGCTCCAAAATCGATTGCTCTTAAGCAAAATGACCATGATATGATTTCTTATGTCACTAAAGAACAGCTGTGGAGGAGTTAAAACTATTCTTGGAGGTAGATACTCTTGAAGGGATTAGATCAAAACTTGATAATCTCTATGTGGTGTTTGTACTTTGAAGGATGAATTCAGACTTTGATCATGTTCGCGATCAGATTTTGACTGGTCAATCTGTCCCTACTATGGAAAACTTATTCACTCAACTTCTTTGAGTTCCTTCACCTAAAGTAAGAGAGGACTGAGCTGAATCGGTTGCAATCTCTGCAATGGTATCAAATCATGGAGGATGAGGAGGCTGTGGAAACCGTGGTGGACGAGGTGGTTATCCTCAATGCTTATATTGTAAAAGGACAGGTTACGCTCAAAAGGCTTTTTACTCTCTTCATGGATTTCCTGGAAAATCTGTCAATATTTCAAAGACTGAAATGCATGATCAGAAATTCTCAGGATGACTATCAAGAGTATCTCCGACTAAAGGCCGGCAAACAATCTCAGGTTTCCACTGTTATTGGTACTTCCACAGCTTACATATCTCAATCTAGTAATACTCAAAATCCATGGATTATTGACTTAGGTGCCTTTGATCACATTGCTGGTAATAGTTCCTTATTCTCCCCTGTTTCATCTCCTAAATCTCCTCTAGCTGATGGCTCAAAAATCGTTGCTAAAGGAATTGGTCATGCTTCACCCACTTCTATGCCCTTAAAATCTGTTCTATTTATACCCAGATGTCCAATTAGTTTGATTTCTTAGTCAAACCTGTTACTGGTACTTCCACAGCTTACATATCTCAATCTAGTAATACTCAAAATCCATGGATTATTGACTTAGGTGCCTTTGATCACATTGCTGGTAATAGTTCCCTATTCTCCCCTGTTTCGTCTCCTAAATCTCCTCTAGCTAATGGCTCAAAAATCGTTGCTAAAGGAATTGGTCATGCTTCACCCACTTCTATGCCCTTAAAATCTGTTCTATTTATACCCAGATGTCCAATTAGTTTGATTTCTTAGTCAATTGACTCATTCCCTTAATTGCTCAGTTACCTTTAATGTTGATTCCTTTGTCATACAGGAATGTGGTTCGAGTCAGATGATTGGAGCTAGAAATGAATCACATGGTCTCTACTACCTTTAGTCAGCTCCTTCCAGAATTTGTGCTGCTATTGCTGTTTCTGTAAACCTTCTTCATCAATGAATAGGTCACCCACGCTTGTTCAAATTAAGAAAAATGGTGCTTGGTCTTGAGAAAATAAAAACCTTGAATTGTGAGTCATGCCGGCCTTGTAAACATGTTCGATCTTCCTTTCAAAGTCAAAATGTAAGTCTGGTGGATTCCCCATTTTCTATTATACATTTTGATATTTGGGGTCCAAATCGGGTGTCTTCCTCTTTGGGGTTTAGGTATTTTGTTACTTTCATCAATAAATTCTCCCAATGTACTTGGGTATATTTAATGAAAGAATGGTCTGAAATTCTTCCTATCTTCACTTCCTTTTGTAATGAAATTGACACCCAATTTGGTAAGGAAAGGAAAGTCCTTTGCATAGTAGTCAATCACCGGATAGCAGACGGAGCGGTTGGCCAGGGAAAATCTTTATAGTGGGATAGCGGATAGCGGGATAGCCACTATTTTAATAAACATAGATGACTATTATGTAATTTATACAGCATACTTATAAATGTTCAAAAATGAGAAATTATCCACAATTAAACTCATTTATCATTAATAATCAGAAGTCATAATTCATGCTCTAAAAACACATAATCACCATCAATCTAATGCACAAAAAACAAGTTGATAAAAAACCTGAAGCTCCTTGTGATTGAGATGATGTCATGGATAAAATTTTAAATTAAATAAATTTTATAACTTTATAAGCTATGACGGTTCAGAATAGTGAATAAAGAAACACCAAACAAATGGAATAGACATTGAAAAAGGAGGGGCAGCAGGCCATTGGGAAAAAAATTGAGTTAAAAACAGCTAAAAAAATGAAAAAGAAAAAGACAAAAGAACAAAGAAACTACAGGGGATAAAAAACAAAGAAATGAAGCAGGAGAAATGAAGAAAAGAAATAGAGAAAGAAAGGGAGGAGCATAGGAAAAAAGTAGGCCATCATTGATCGCCAGAAAATATTGTCACCGAAACTAGTCACCGACATTGCAAGCTTGTTGTTGAAGGGTGGTCGCCAAAAGTCGGAGTAGAGAAAGGTTGGGGCAGTGAGGAGTTTAAATGTGAGAAAGAAAGGACAAAGCAAAAATAGTAGATTAAAATAGGGGACAAAAATACCATTATGCCCTTATACTAACTTAGCAACAAAAGAAAATTGAGGGCGACGTAGGGCTTTCCTTCACTGCAACGAAAAGTGGCCGCAAAATTTGTGATTTCAGCTGTGAATTGTTGCGATTCGTGTCCACTACAGCTGCACCTACAAAATGCAACGCCCACATCCTTTCATGGCCACCCTTCGCGACACATTGCTGTGGCGCGATAGGATTGTTATAGCACGCGATTGATTACTATGGTCCTTTGCAATGATAATGCAAAAAAAAAAAAAAACCTCTCTCTCTCTCTCTCTCTCTCTTTCCCTCAATAGGGAATCATACATCAATCTGCTTGCCCCCCATACACCTCAACAAAATCGAATTGCAGAGATGAAGTACCCGTCTATCATTGGGGAGAAGCAATTCTAACGGCTTGCTTCTTATCGCTGGATAATAAGGTTTCTTATTCCATTCTATTTCCTAATGATCCATTATTTCATGGTGCACCTCGTGTTTTTGTATGTACTTGTTCTGTTCATGATCTCTCTTCTAGTTTGGATAAATTATCTCCTCGTGCTATCAAATGTGTTTTTCTTGGGTACCCTAAGTTACAAAAGGGATACTGTTGTTATTCTCTTGTCAATAATCTTGACTACATAAAAATCTTTGGTGAGTGTTAGGTGTGTCTTGCAGCCTTAGATCAATTCTTGTTGACTAGTTTTGCTGGTTTTGGGAGAAGAAAGGAGGTGAAATCTCTATGGCAATGTGCCGTATCTGCCATTATTTGGAGTATATTGGTTGGAGCATAATTCTTGCACTTTAAATGATAGATTTTAGACAAGCAAATTTTGTGGGATAGGGTAAGGTGTTTGGCCTATGTTTGGTGTAAAGCTTTGGATCTTTTTAGAGGAATTTCCCTTTTAGACATGTTAAGAGAATGGAAAGCCATGCTTCATTGATATTTTTTTTCTTTTGTTTGTTTTTTCTCTTGTAAGAAGGATTTCTTATCCTCTCATCTTGTATCATTCTTCTTTTTTTGATAATATTCTTTTATCAAAAAAAGAAAATATTACTGCATGACTGCGGATGTGACATTCTTTGAAGAGTGTATTTCTCTCCTTTAAAAGTCTAACACGATCCTTGATGTTAAATTAAAAAAGAGGAATAATAATTTTCATGTTAGCATAAATTTTTGTAAACATACTCAAATTCACTTTTCATATTTATTATAGAATTTCCATTGATAATAGGTATAAATTTTTTTTTTTTAAAAAAAAAAAGCAAAAATTGTAAAATATAATTAGAAGTATTTGAAAGTATCCATAAAGTATTCCATGCGATATGTATTGGATACAGATATGGTGACTATTTTGAAGTAATCATGTTATATAGGCTCGCACATACCAGGACAGACTTGGCATATGTTTGTGTGATTAGCCGATTCATGCATGACCCAAAGATGAGACACATGCAAGTAGTGGATAAAATATTACATTGCCTTAAGGCTACACTTGGGAGGGGATTGTTATTTAAAAAGGTGAAAGGCTATCCATGGAAATCTACATTGATGCCGACTATGATGGTTCTATTATTGATAGAGGATCAAGTGCGTGTTTGGTTCTGTTTTTATAGAATTGATTCTAGATAGAATTGATTTGGTTAGAATTGATTTTGAGGTAAAGTGATTTATATTTAGTAGTTCATTTAAAAGTGATTCTGACAGAAAGTAAAAAATTTTCACTTATCCCAGAATCAATTCTAGAGGCAAGCATTGATTTTGATCCAAACATCATCAAAATTTGAAAGAATCAATTCTAGGGGGTCAGAATTGATTCTAGAGGCTACAAACAGGTTTTCAAACATGCCACAACATTAGGATATTGCATGTTGTTGGGAGAAAATTTTGGTGACGTGGAGAAGTAAGAATGAAAATGTGGTTGCTAGATCTATTATCGAGGTAGACTAGGTCTATGATAGACTGAGCCCAAGGTGATATAACTGTCTCAATCAGAGCTTCTTCAATAGACTTCTTCATAGTTCTTGGTCAATGTGATCCAAGAACCATAAATTGTACAAAGATAAGAGATAATTCGAGAGTCCACTCTACTCTCCCCGGGACTCAGTCGATCACTCATTTTTTGGCTTCCCTTTTTTGTCTTTTCCCTTTGACTTATACTTGATTGATATCATTTTCTGTTGCAACTACCAATTTTGTTACTACCAAAACCCTGTAACAATGGGTGTGTCAATAGGCTGGATCCATATCAAGGTTCTGAGAAACCATAACTCGAAGTAGTTGTGCTTTTTATTGTTGTCGATTGCATATTTCAAGGATAAATTGTTTGCAAATTGTTAAGATAAAAAATCAGTTATTTGCCCCTACCTAATAGCACGGGTTTGATCCTTGCTACTTCCGTTCTTCTAATTAAGTTTAATTTCACCACAAGATAGGTGGGTTTATGCATTGTTCATACTTCAAACAAGAGCTCGAATGTGAGAGGGCTTATTAAGATATAAAATCATTTGGGTGAGATGTTTCTTGACACAATTCAATGAAGACTAATTCATATACGGAACTATTTTGTTTTAAAAATTCAGCCTTCCAAGATTGTAAGCAGAAAAGAGATGCATTGATTTGTGTGAAAGTTATTTATTTATCTTTTTTTTTTTTTTTTTTTTTTGAAAAAAATTCTAGCATTGGTCAAAATTAATTTTCAAGTGTGAAGGGAACTAACACAAAATGCAAAGCCAGAAACATTCTACCGATATAATTTTGTATGATCCATGTTTTTGACAGTCGTCTTCCCTGTCTCAGTTAATGGGTCATGCCAAGCCCTTTGTATAATTACTGCTTCCTTTCTCTATTGAGACTGATCAACTGCACCGATTAATTGTCGTTTCACTATTTTTCAGGTTTCTGACGCAACTCAGCCTTGGACCTTTTGACTCATTCATCATTGATCCAAATCCAATTAAGCACTAGTCCGAGTCATTGAATTCCAGATTCATATATTACTTTACCTAGGCTTCCCACCCCCCCCCCCTTTCCACCCCCCAAAAAAAAACCAAAAAAAAACCAAAATTGATGGATGTTTCCCTGCATGCTATGTATGTTAGGAACTCTTAATTTTCTGAATGGCATGAGCAACCACTAAAATCTTGAGTTACAGATTGAAATTTTCAAGATTCATCTAAGCACGTAAGCTCTTGATTTTACGATTTGAAATACTGAAGTAAACAATGAAAGCACGTATAGTGCAAAATATGAGCTGTGTCCTGGTCAAAACTTAATTCTAATGGGGGACACTTGGAAGGTCTACTTTGCCAATAATACTAGTTCATTAAGTCTAGGCAAGTTCAGGCTGTAAGTATTGATGACCTTGGGCTTTGTATGTCGGTGGGATTGATCTGGCAAAATTAGTGCTCTTTTCAAATCAGCAGATTCGTAGCATAGTGCAGCTGGAGCTTTAACACTAGCATATTTTGTGCAATTGTACAGCTATAACTTTGTAAATATATTATTCTCATTAATTAGGATAGCCTAGCTATAGGATAAATATGTATGATAGTTTAGCTAATTTATAGGGCTAAATATCAGCTTGTATTAACAATATTTAAACAACTCTCCAACAGGAAAAGACTACCAACCAACTTGCGATACAAAATTGGGTCTATTAGAAGTTAACCTTCATCTTGTCTATATTTCACGTTAATTTTCATGGTGATGTCGACAGAATTTGCATTAGGTGATGGTGTGGGCATGCCAGTAGGAAGTTTGATGTAAACTTTCTCCTTGAGGTTGCCATGTAGGAATGTGTTCTTGACATCCATTTGATATAATGGCCATGATTGGGATGTAGTAATGGAAAGAGTAGTGTGCACCGTAGCCATCTTGGCGAAGAGTACAAAGGTCTCATCATAGTTTAGTTCATGCACTAGCTTATTTCCAAGAACAACTAACACCACAAGATGCTGGCAACACAAGTGCTATACAAATTGTGGCAAATCTAGTTTACTATGAAAGAATGGAGCACATAAAGGTTGATTGCCACTCTATCAAGGAAGCCTATGACCATAGAGTTATCAATCTACCTCATGTCTCAACAACTATTGGCATTGCTATCTTCCCCTAATCCTTAACATGTCTGCACCATAATTTCCTTGTTAGCAAATTAATGCTTGTAGATTTACCAGCATCATTTTGAGGGGGGATGTCAGTGGGATTGATTTGGCAAAATCAATGCTCATTTAAAATTAGTAGGTATTACAATTAGAATATTAGGAACCCACATTTTACAGAGTGCTTGGAAGAAAGGGCAAATTAGGAAATAGATATAGAGAGAATTAGGGAGTAGTGGAGGGTGCACAATTGTAACTTACTTGTTGAGCTGGCATAGAAATTGAAGGGAGGGAGGATTCACGGGGTGTGGGAGAGAGAGCCTTATATGTAGGGGTGTGAGAGAGTGGGGAGGTCAGGAAATTAGTGGGAAAAGAATTGGGAGAGTTGTGGCCTCTCTAAGTGCTACATTGGGAGAGACTTGGCCTTTACAAGAGCCAAACCCTTTTCTATTTTAGTTCTTTTGCTGGATTCTCCATTTCCCTTGTACATTCATCATCCAGAGGCTGTTTCCACCTTGGATTCGGCTCAAACAATTCAATATACAAGTGTTTTTTAGTTTATTCCTTCTCTATGACTACTGTGTTTCTTACAACATTAAAGCTTGCATACCTGTGCAATTGTATAGCTCTAACTTTGTAAATATATTATTTTCTCATTAATTAGGATAGCCTAGCTATAGGATAAATATGTATGATAGATTAGCTAACTTATAGGGTTAAATATTTAAATGACAACTCTCCAGTAGGAGAAGATAGTTTTATGTATAATTTTTTTGAGTCTAAGATTGTAATCCATTTCTACTTTGTCAAGAAGTTGCAACAAATATTTTTTAGCTAATCATGTTGCAGTGGACTATTGACACATCTATGCTGTAGTATAAGGCTTTGTCTTGCATGCTCACAAATAGCCACAATTGTAGGTACAATTGTAATATCATACTAGTTAATTAATAATTTATCTTTTTTTAATTATCTAATTAACAATTAACTAGCATGCGTGACCAATTTCTTTCTCATTTTGTTAACATATGAGAGCTATTCGGTTTTAACTCAATTTTCCTTTAATACATGCCTTGGGCATAAATTCCCTCCTATTAAGTGGCTTCTACTTCCTAGTAATTTATGTAATCAATCCTTGATTAAGTCATTTGGCTAATCTAAGAAACGTTAATTACCATAGTCATTATGCATAAATAAATTGATAGGTTCGTTTGCTACAATAATCCTAACATATAAATATATAGCTCTATGGTCATGCTCAGTAATACAATACTTATATATAACACTACTAATTTAATTATCATTCTAATTGTGTATATCTAGTTAATAACTAAACTAGCATGTGTGTTACATTGTCCTTTAAAATTTTTTTCTTCTTTTTTTTTTTTGGGGTTCATCTCAATAATGAATAATCGTGATGATAAGGCAGATAACATAATAGTTAGAAGTAGGCATATTTAAGCATGTTACTTGGGACTTTATGTATCTATGCATAGTAGTTGAATTAAAGATATATCTTACAGTAACAATTTAAACATGTGTCTCAAATGACTTGTATAGAATAATAGGTACTTAACTAAAATAGAATTGCTAGCTCTTGAGGATTGTAACTTTGGTGACCAACAATCAACTATGTGAGATAGTATGGGGTTTAGAGAGAGGAAAGAAAGGTTTAGAGGGTAGGAACTATTTAGATTGGGGAAAGAAAGAAGAAATATCAGAGAGGGAACACATACCATAATTTCCTTATGCCCCCTTCCCCCTGCTCTCTTTTGTCCTTAATACCTTTAGCTGCCTTCAAAATGTCTTCGGCCCATTGGGCCTATTTTGGTTCATTACATTACCTCCCCCATAAAATAGACCTTGTCCTTAAGGTCTGAAATGTGATAATGGTTCATCCCAAAACCAAAAACCTTTCCAGCACTTTGCATGCCTGTCCATGAGTTCTTGTAAGCATCATCTGCATAAATCCCCATCAGTGTACAACTTAGTAGGTACATGTAAAACTCAAATTGTATTTTTTCTTTTTGTGCCAAGCTAGTCCCTTGCCCTTTTGGTGCCAACAAAACAAGGCCATGCCATGTGTCTCTAAAACCAACTACCTCACATTCACATGTGCCATCATTCACATTATAATACCAAACATAAAATAAGGTTTAAAGATTGAGTCCACCATAGAAACTACACAACTTGAGGCAAACCATCGGCCATATGCTGTGAGTTATTACCTTTGCCAATTGAGCAATATTTCTTGATGGTGACTGATGTAGAGAAGCACAAAAGCATCCTTGTCTACCCCCTTCTTCGGATAGGCCCTTGAAGCAATATGCCTATTGATAATACCATCTCTACCTTTAAAAATCATTCGCAATCTATTTGAATTTTAGTAGCAAAATTATCTCCATTGTGCTTAAGCTTTTCTAAAATGACAAAATGTTGTGCCTCAAAAATTGAGAGAGCATCATGGATCATGGGTACTATTCTTGTATGGACTATCAATGGGGAGATCTTGGAGACAATGAAGAGGCTTTAGAATTCTTTCTAGAAGGATAGGCTTAGTAGCACAGTACATTCCCCATACTTCAAAGTTCAAAATAAATTCTATTACGAGACATATGAATAGGAGCCACGATGTTCTAAGGATCATGAATTTAATCCACCAAACATAGTCACTACCAAGAATATAATCACAAACATTTTCATGCCACAAAGCAATGACCATAATCATTCCAACCAGCCAAGTAATCCTACTCCCAAATCCTATCATTACTTATTCTAAAGCATTTTCACCCTCTTCATCATCATCTTTGTGGTCTTCAATTAATTGCTAGTAAGTCCAAAATTGGAAGAGGAGGTAAGGAAAATAAGTACTCAGCATCACAAGGCTAGAAGCTCTAAATAAATGGAAGGATGAGTCTGCAGTGATAGCAGTTGAGGCATCGCCATATCTAAATAGCATTGGGAACAATTGGCACAACAATGTTAGTAGCATAAGCGAGTTCACATCGGCCTCTCTTATGTCATATTTTTGCTGCTATCTAAGATTTGCATTGGTTCCTTTGCCTTGATGTCGTAGCGAAAGAATACTAGCTGTCGGCATGTTGTGCAAGCATTCTTGAAATTTTTCATTAGAGGTTATACTTGAATAGCCAATGTGGAACCTCTCATGTGACATCGATGCCCAACCTGTATAGCCTAAATGATTTCTTTTCTTTATGAAATAAAGAATGGAACTGGATTCTTTCTCAGACAAGTGAATTGTAAACCAAGTTATAACACATTTTAGTAACCCAAGTGGCATCATAGTGGGCAAGGAGAGATGGGCAGGCAGCTAATGCAGGACAGATATCAGATATTAGGCTTGGCAATAGATGCTTTGATATGTGTTATACAGATGCCCTTAGAACATTGAATTGGCTCACTTCGATGGTCCTTCGCTTGCTAAAATGTTGACGTGAATACACTTGCTGGTTGTGATGTGTTCCTTACTATATTGCTATGCTTGACTTTTGATCTTCCTTCCATGTAGGGAAAGGCTTATGTCATTCGGATGGGAAGGCATGGGGCTTGTTTGGTTTGAGAAGAAGTAGTTCTTAATAGCAAGCATAGAAGGTTGTTGGCATTGAAGCAAGCAAACGTCTCATTTTGTTTGTTGGCTCACCACCAAAAGTGCGTGGTGGGGAGTGGGTGGTGCCTCAGGTCTGGTACTATATGCAGTGGTCTTTGTCTTGAGGGGAATCATCCAGGAATTTCTTATTTGTGATAGACGCATAGTTTTGCTTTTTATTTCTACTCGGCAGCGAACAAAGAAGGGATGATCTCTATAAGCTAAATAATTTACTCTTTGTTTGCGATTCTTTCGAGGAAGGCTTGGATCCAATATCAGTAGCAGAAGAATTAGACTTTTGTAAGCCTGAGGCCTGGACCAGAAAGCTTGGATGGCGGGGAGAAAGCGAGCGGGCATGGATAGAAGTGTAAGCTCCAATACCCTTCTAAAACCGTCTTATAGCTTAAGATGTTTTAATTTTTAAGGTTTCGATGAACACCAAATCAAGCTAAGTGAATCTTTTGTCTGTGAATGATTTGTTGAGGTTAAACATATTCTTTCGAAGCAAAATCATTTATCTCGTGCTTAAACAGTTTTGAACCAAACAAAGTGTCTTAATTCATAGTACTTCTCTTGAATATACTTATATTGGAACAAACGCTTTATGGTTTATATGATTTCTCACTTAAAAAGCAGATAGAAAGTTCAGAAGGATGAAATTATAGCATAAGAAAGGAAAATGTATCACGACAAGGATCACCATTTATTTAGAAGGATGACTTCGTCTAGAAGGGTAATCATAAAAACATGCTTGTCATGAAGTATCTCACCTTCAAAGCTTCTTCTACATGATTCATTGATAAATTCAAAAAGACAAACATGATTTGACAAGATGCAAAAGAAGCGCTAACAAGTTTGAAAATTTGGTGAACACTTCAATGGCTATTTTTCCTATTCTGTGCCATTTCTACTTGTTGAAGAAGAAAACCATATTTTTCTCTTTCCAACCATAGACTAGTGGATCAAAGAGACACAAGGCTCAAGATCTGCAAGTTTCAACGATCATATCTTGAAGTCTATATAAAGCTGAAAATCAAAGAAGAGATAGGTTACACTATTTGAATATTTCCGATGCTTCAAAAGTTTCCATCTTTCAACCTTCTCAACTTTCTGAGTTTGTAGAAAGTTACATATTTAAGCTTCTATTTAAGAATCTACTTTATTGATTTGTAATAGATAATATTATCATATTGAGAATATAGAGAAGTCACACACACTATACATCATTGATCATACTTTGAAGAGAGATTTAGTGTGAGTGCTCAAACATAAACAAATATATCAACTTCTTGTAACTAGACCCGATAGTGGTTAGTGTGAGCTTGGAGGGGCTAGGATAAATACTACTTGTTTAGCTTGGAGAGGCTTGAGAAAGATTACTCAGTTGTAAAAGCTTGGACAAACAACACGGTCTATAAAAACTCTCAACAAAGTGTTGAGGACTAGACGTAGGTAGTTGGTTGGCTGAACCAGTATAAACTCTGCTGTGTAATCTCTCTATCCCTTCTATTTTATTTGTTATCTTCACCTCATATATAAATTTGTGTGCATAAGATAATCTTGCTAGAATAAATTGTGTAAGTAAAACAACTTTTATTACTAACCACCGCTTCCGCATTCCAAGTCCTGGACTTGAGAAAGTTGTTTTATCAAAGTTTCAGGTATAGAAATTTTTATCCAAAGCATGATTCAACCCCTATGCTTGTGCTACCATTTCCAACAATTGGCATCAAGCAACTCTGGGGTTGAGCTTCCTAACAGTTGCAGAGAATAAAGATCCAACAAATGGCACAACAGATAAACCATATTGCTGAGGGATACTCTATCAACCGCCCTTCATATTTTAATGGTGAAGACTATCCATACTGGAAGGACAGAATAAGACTCTTTGTTGAGTCCACAAGCTTGGATATGTGCGAGATCATAGAAAATGGTGATTTTATACCTACAATTGAGTAACTAGTGCCTTAAGAGGTGGCTGATCCTGATCAACCTCCACCTGTAGTGGTCAGAATCATTCCAAGGAATGAATGCACTAATCAGCAAAAGGCCAGAGTTCAAATGAATGGTAAGGCAAAATATCTTCTCATATGTGCCTTAAGCAATAGTGAATATGACAAAATAATATCTTGTGACTCTACAAAGGAAATCTAGGATAAACTTTAAATTCTTCATGAAGGAGTTGATTAGGTCAAGGAGACTAAGATTAGCATGTTGGTTCATCAATATGAGATGGTCAAAATGCTGGAGCATGAGAACATTGATGAAATGACGACTGACTCGAGTGCCGAACTCGGTCAAATTATAAAATCGAATTACCTAAACTTGCAGTGTAGTGTGCAACTCGGATCGTCTTCCAAAGATGTCAATGCTATGTGATCAAAATTTTCAGGGGTTTTGTTTTATAATTCAAGATTAAAACGAAATAGACAGAATATAAACGCAGGGAATTAAAATGAAATTAAACAAAATCTGAAATTCTGATCCAAGAATTAAGAAGAATAATGACTCCTCTATCACTGGACTCTAAATATGCACCAACACTTCAATTCAGTGATTAAATTTGGGTTGAATGAAACCTCAATCCAAACCCAGCATTCACACGAAAACCTTCATACATTCAATTAACACTTAATCTAGAGACCTTTAGAATCTATTTGATTTGTGTTAATTTCAATTACCAGTGCAATTAATCTTAGATTTTAGACCTGAAAATCTAATTCACACTCTTTCAACAACTGAATTACATAAATCAATCAATTAATATGTAACCAATCAAATTTTTAATAAACAATTCAGAATGAAAAACTTCAATTCAAAATAAGATAAAAAATAAAAGAAAGAGTAGATGAAACTGAATAAATGTTGAATCCGAGTAAATTGATCCTCAAGAACGCCAATGCCTCTTTGAATCCTTGGATCAGATGAGAACCTACTCATCCATGGATGGAGGAGAACGAAAATTCAGAAAATGAAGGGAAGGGGTGAGAGAAAGAGAGAGAAGGAAAATTGAAAATATGATTGTAATTCCAAAATTTGTTTGATTCCTTACAAGGTTCTGGCCTCTACTTTTACTCAACCATATCCTATTGATGAATTATATATTTTCCTTCATATTTAATTTATTAATTCTCTTTTGTGATTAATTGGATTGATTTGAACCATTTTATGCCGATTAGATTTTGGTTGGGCTTGATTTAAATTTTCTAGCATTAGGCCAATTCTGACATTGCTTCCATTTCTGGGCCCTAACTTAAGCTATAGACCTTATTTCATTGTGATTTTTGATTTGTAGGAAAGCTAAGAGATAGGCCTACAACTCTTATGAAGAGGTCAGAGGCCAATTCTGATGTTAACGAGCTGTAATTGGGCCTAGAAGTTAGCTGAAGGGATATAGTCACAAATTCTGAGCAGGGTGTAGTGTTTGGATGATATCTCAATCCACCAAAGTACAATTGAGCGCATTCCAGTGGCATTGGAAAGCTGACACCCAAGGCTATAACTCACCTTCAGATTACAAATGCAAATGGATACAATTTCATGGCCAAAACCATAGAAAAACATCATGGATTGATCTAGGAAATTAATTAGCTATTTCAAGCATAACTACCTCTCTTGAATTCAGAATTTTCCAAATAAGGTGTCCAGATTTAGATAAGCAACAGAGGATTAATGTATTTAATGACTATTGAATTAGTTTTTATGTTTTTATTTTGTGAAGGCCGAATTAAAATTGAGAGGCCAGAACCTTCTAAGAATGGAACAGATTTTGGAATAGAAATTTTTTTTCGATTTTTTCTTTCTTTTCTCTGCATTGTTCTTCTTCCTTTCTCCTTTACCTATGAATTTTCGTTTTCCTCTATCCATGGAGGAGTAGGTTCCTATCTAATCCAAGGATTCAAAGAAGCATTGGCACTCTTAAGGATTGGTGTTTTTGAATTTTGTAACATCCTCAATTTTATGCCGTGTTAAATTACCTCAGTAACCCTGAGTAATTAGGTACTCAATGAGAAATTATGAGATTAAGACTTAATTAAGGGGTTGACTCAGGTGAGAGGAGTCAAGAGAATGCTTAATCGAGATTAGATAATCTACAATTGCTTAGTCAGAGCCTTTATAGCTTAATTAAGCACTAATTGCCCTTAATTAGCTTACCGAGTTTAATTAAGGTTAATTAAGCTTAATCATAAGATTAATTTTTGTTAATTGTGTTTTTGTGTGTTAATCACTAATCCTTGCTTAATCACCTTAATTAAGTTGTATGAGCACTTAATCATATGATTAAATTCAAATTTAGTCAACTGTATTAACAAAGTAGAGAGTGATGTCATAAAAGCAAAAAGCATTAGACAAGACTACTTTATATAAGAGTTTGACCATGCTTTGTCTCCCTATCATCCCATTTGCACCCTTAAACCTTAATTAACACAAAATTAAGAAAATATCTCCCTCCTCCCCTTTGGATAAGTGGACGCCACTTTCTCTCTCATTTTCCCTCATCCATTTTCATTTTCACTCATCCTATTCTCTCTCTTCAAGCCAAATTCTCCAACTTCTCTCTAAACACTTCTTCATCTTCTTCATCTTCCTCTTCCTTTCTCCACCACCACCACCCTAAACCACTCACTTAGCCCTTCAAAGACCTCATCTTTGGGTCTTTGGAGACAAGATCAAAACACTACAACCTGCATTTCCACAAGATTTCAAGAGCTTTTCCTTCCTTCTTGCAAAATCGCCACCATCATCATCAAGAGGAGACATCATCTTCTTCTTCCTCCTCTCTTGTTTTTGCGCCATCTTCAAGAAAGGTAGTGATCTTCATCTTTTTCATTTTGTTCACTCAAGAAAGCTTGGAGCTTGGTTCTTTCATGACCAAGATTTCTAAGTGAAAGCTTGAGAAGATCCTTCATGCTCTCCAAGAGCCAAAGTTTTCATTTTTAGTAAAATGTGTTCTTAAGTTTCCTCTTTTGAAAAAATATGTTCTTGATATTCTTCATGTGTTCTTAAGTTTTCTCTTTTAGAAAAATATGTTCTTATTGTTCTCTTGCTTAAAGTTGTTCCTTTTTTTTTATGATGAGTGAATGATTAGAAAAGCTTCACCTTTTTATGTTTTCATGATTTGATAAGACTATAAACATTCTAAAAGCTTTAAACTTTAAAAAGTTTGCTTCTTGATGCACAAAAAGTGGCGCAAGTTTTAGTGCCATCATAAAGTCTTCTTTTGTTTTATTTTGAAGACAAAGATACATGAAAAAGTCTAAACTTTTTAGAAGAACAAGCCTTTCTGAGTTATGAAATGATATTTTGTTACTTTATGTCTTAGAAAATCCAACCTTTAAGAAAAGACCTTTCATAAAGTTTCAAACTTTAATCAAGAATGAAATCTTTAAGTTATAAAAGTGTTGTTTTGTAACATTTAATTAATAAAGTTTTGATCTTGAACCAAAACAATGCAAAAAGGTGTTAACTTTTATAAAGAACAAGACTTTTTATTCAAAAAGCTAGTAACTTGTATCATTATTTCATAAAGATCCAATCTTAAGATAAGAGCTTAATGTCAAAGGCACTTACTTTCATAAAGAATAAGACTTTATGGCTTACTTTATAAAGAATGACAACTTTAATAATGTTTAAGGCAAAACCTTGGTATGTTATTAGTAAAAGTTTAAAACTTTGTAACTTGAATAAGTTAAAAGTCACCCTTGGTGATTAGTGAACATTGGTGTTGTTGGGTTCATGATATGGTTATGCGTTGTCATGACCCAAGGATTAGAGGGATCTCGAACTCCTTGGGAACAGAAGTATGATTAGGGCCTCTAAGCATACCATGAACTTAGGAATCGCTAAGTGCACTATACCAAGGAAAGGAAATAATCACTCAACTTAATTAATTTGAACAAGTGTTCCATAAGACATGTACATAAGTAAAGAATACTTCCATACAAGGACTAAATAATTAAAAGACTATAAACACATATCCTAACTATGTGATTCTCTCATGGGTAACCACGAGAAATCATATAATGATTCATAATATTCTTCGCAAAGAAAAACACAACTATAAACCCCCTTAGGATATGAATGGGTGATGCCATTTGGCATGATGAATGATGAGTTTGATTGAGCTCTGTCTCATGATTGAATGATGAGTATGATGATATGATATAGATATGGTGAATTGTTGGTTGAAAGTTTATGATTGGCATTTTGGGGAAGCTCCAGTCTAGCCATTATGCTGCCGGATTTCCGTCAAAATTATGGACTTAGTCATATCATTGCATGTGTCTAGTCAAAGAAGTATTATGCATGTAAAGTATAATGATAAACAAAGAATTAATGGGACATGACCCTTCAATCACTTTGGTAAGGGAAGTAAGACATGGCAATCCACAAAGACTTAAGGAACCTCTATGAGGGAGGTAAGGGTGACATGGAGGACCCTCAAACTTAAAGGTAACCAATATCGGCTTAGTCTGAATTGGTTAGTACTGCGTGACGACGGTCACAAAATGAGCTCATGTCCAAAAGCAATCTATTTCAAAGGAAAGTAAAGAATGTTAAGTACGTACTAAAAATGAAAGTAAAGTCAAAAGCATAACCATGGTTAAGTCTATGATGATGCATGTCCTTGCATGTACTTATGTTGCCCATTTGCATTATGAATGTTTACTCTATTTTTCAGTATGTATGTTAGATTATGATGATGTAGTTATGATGTTAAGTTTAAAAGCAACCCGTTTCGGAGTTTAAGTTTTCAAAATCTTTAAAATTGAACGTATATCTGTCCACTGCTTTTATAATTAAACCCGAAGTAGCTGGGACGATGACGATGACACTGTGTTGTCTAGTCGCGATCCTACTGAGAAATTTAGTATTTCTCACTCCTACGTTTCCGTGTCGTCTTCAGAGGATGCTGGTGTCGGGCACGGTGGTGATCTTCATTGAGTTTCCGGTGATGCATTGGCACTTCGACCCGATGCTGAATGCATCTGTGCTGACTGCTCAAGCAGCGATGTAGGTCTACATGTTCCATAGCCACCAGTTCCGTGCACCCGTGATGAGTCTGTTTTTCCGCCCTCATGAGTTGTTCGAGGACATCACTATGGATGATGTTCGCCCGCCCTTTCATCCTCCGAGGTACCCCACTAATGGAGATCCCGATTCGGACACCCGCCTGACACCGACAGTTTTGTTGGATTCAGATCCTTCGGAGCCTTCTCATCCGAGCTATCATGTGGAGACGGACCCGTCTGAGCCTTCCTACCCGTCTGTGATCCGTCTGTCATCCGACTCATCTTCTTCTTCTGTAGCCCCTCGTCACACACCACCCTCGGTTCGCGGTCGCAGGTTCATTCGTACTCATGTTGTGCCTCGTGGGAGTGGCCGTGCTCGAGGTGGAGGATGTGGTGATATTCCTCCCGGTGGATTCGGGAATGGCTACCTTCCGCCAGATGAGTGAGATGTGGACTTACATACGGAGCCGAGCATGAGGATAGCCCCTTTTGGTTGTAGCTAGGGTTATCATTTTTCTTGTGGCATGTATGGGTGTATGGGATTGTTTATGTATTTCCTTTTATCATATATTTCGTTTGGTTATTTTGTAGGGCCGACAATAGGTATCGGACCCATTGCTATCATTGTGTATGACTGCTACTATTACTACTACTACATTAACTATGTGATGGCTATGGAATGAATGTTATCTTCATCTAAGATTGTGGTTATTCTTATGATTTCTATGTATGTTAAATGCGATGTATGTATGGGATAGCGACGTTTGTATTACATGTTTACGATGCGCTCATGGCTCTCGATTTCAAAAACAGTTTACTTGTTTTATTCAAAAAAAAAATTACCCCTATTTTTGTTAAAAAGTAATTTCTAAAAGGTAATGTTAGTTCTGCGAGCAAAAGTAACAACTAATAATTCCACAATATGACTTAAGCATAGAATGGAACTATTTGGGTGTTACAAATTTCATCAATTCCAAATCAATTTTTTCTACTCCCTTCCTTTATTCTTGATTCAATTTTGGGTTTGAAGGTTTTCAATTCAGAATTGTGATTTACTTGATTGCTTGCAGATTACTCGGTTGATTAATGTTGTAATGCAATTGTTTGATGAGTATAAACATGTTTTAGGTTTGAAATTGAGATTAACTGCATTGGTATTTGAAATTAACATGAATTGGTTAGGCTCTAGATATTTATGAGTTTAATCACTTATGTGTTAATTGAATTGAATACATGCAGGTTTTCATGATTGAGGTTTCATTCGGACTCAATGTTAATCACTGATTTGATTTGTTGATATATGTCTAGAATTCGATGATTGAGTGACAATTGCTTTTTCTTTATTCTTGGGCTGGAGCTTCAAATTCTATTTAATTTTACTTTAATTCCCTGCATTCATATTCGTTTTATTTCATTTTAAATTATAAAAAGAAAATTCCCCTAGAAAATTTTAATCAGCTAGCATTAACATCATTTGGGAGATGACTCGAGTTGCACACATTGTACTATAGTTTTGTTGTTCGATTTATAATTTGATCGAGGTATGACACTCAAGTTACCTATTGAAACGTACAAAAAAATTCAATATTCTTTAATTACATTAATCCTCTGTCCATAACCTATATTTGGACACCTTATTTGCAAAATTTTGAATCTTAGAAAGAAAGTTATGCTAAAAGCACTTATGTAAGTTCCTTAAATCAATCAATGGTGTTCTTCCACGAATTTGGCCAACAAGATGCATCCGTTTGGATTTGTGGTCTGAATGTGAGTTAAAGCCTTGGATGTCAACTCTCACATGCCACTACAATGGGTTCAATCAGGCTTTTGTGGATTGAGATACGGCCTCGACACTCGACCCTATTTATGAACTGCGACTACAATCCTTGACTTCTTTTCTTGGCCCAATTCCAGCTCCAAAACCTTAGAATTTGCCCTTAACGCCTACATAAGAGTTGTAAGCCCGGCTCTCAGCTTTCTTACAAGCCAAGAATCAAAATCAAATGAGCTCTATAACTCAAGTTATGGCCAAAAAATCAAAATAGGGTCAGAATTAGCTTAATGCTGGAAAAATCAAGGCAAGTCCCAACCAAAACTCAAAAAACAAAAGTGATCCAAATCAATCCAATTAAGTACAAAAGAGGATTAATGCACTAAACATAAGAGAAAAAATATAAATAAAAACCCAATTCATCAATGATTAGATTTATGCATATCCTAAATCAGTTGAAGGCTTTGGGCAAGAAATACACAAATGTTGAAATGGTGAGAAAGATTTTGAGAAGTCTTTAAAAGGCTTGGCGTCCCAAAGTAACAGTTATTCAAGAGGCTAAGGACTTGAATGTACTTAGCTTAGATGCTCCCATTCGGTCTTTAAAGATTCATGGAGATTGAACTCAATGAAGCCACTAAAGAGTCTACCAGAGAGGGAAAGTCCATTATATTGAAATCTACTCAAGAAAGGACCAGCTCCTCTAAGGCCATGAAAGTTATAGAAGAGTCAGAAGAAGATGAAGAAGACTCCTTTGATAATGAAGATGATGATGATGAAATTGCACATTTGGCAAGGAGGATATAAGGGCATGGATGAGGAGAAAGAAGAAAGGTCTTGTTATGAAAAAGAACAAAAAGGGCAAAGCAAAGCAAGATGAGGTTATCTGCTTCGAATGTAAAGAACCTAGACATATCAGATTAGAATGTACAAGACTAAAGAAAAACCTCAAGAAGAAAGCTCCAAAAGAGAGAGCTATGATGGCCACATGGGAAGATTTGGATGAAGAACAAGAAAATATTGAATCAAAAGAAAAGAAAGAGGTTGTGGTTAATCTCTGCTTCATAGCTGATATAATTTCAAAGGAAGAAACTAAGGTCTCTCATTCTGAGCTTGAAGTTACTTATGAAAATCTTCAAAAAGCTTATGATGATATATTAGAAGACTCTCAGTTACTTGCTTCCTATTATGCCTCTTTAAAGAAAAGTTTCAGAAATTGCCCTTAGATTTTGAAAAACTCAAGAATAAGAATGAGATGCTAGGGCATAGAAATATTGAGTTTTCAAAAGAAAATAGCCTTCTCCAGGAGGATGTCTCTACCCTAAAGACTAAAATTTCTAAGATCAGTCAACACACATCTTCTGATGTTTCTGACTTGAGTGTTGAGCTCGGTCAAATTGTAAAATCGAATTACATAAACTTGCAGTGTAGTGTGCAACTCGGGTCATCTCCCAACGATGTTAATTCTAAGTGATCAAAATTTTCACAGGTTTTGTAAGTTAAGATTAAAAATGAAATATGTAGAATATAAACGCAGGGAATTAAAATCAAATTAAACAGAATTTGAATTTCTGACCCAAGAGTCAAGAAGGACAATGATTACTCTATCATCGAATTCTAATTATGCACCAGCACCCTAATTCAGCGATTAAACTTGGGTTTTGAATGAAACCTCAATCGAAAACCAGCATTCACACGAAAATCTTCCTACATTTAACTAACACGGAATCAGTTAATGCTCAAAGACCTCTAGAACCTAATTGATTTGTGTCAATTTCAAGTGCCAATACAGTTAATCTTAGATTTCAGACCTGAAAATCTAATTCACACTCTTTCAACAATTGAATTACATACATCAACCAATTAATATGCAACCAATTAAATTCTCAATCAACAATTCAGAATGAACAACTTCAATTCAAAACGTGATCAGAAATAGGAGAAAGAGGAGATGAAACCAAATTTGTGTGCTGAATCCGTGTAAACCAATCCTCAAGAGTGTTAATGCCTCTTTGAATCCTTGGATCAGATGAAAATTTACTCCTCCATAGATGGAGGTGAAAGCAAATTCAGAGAAGAGAGGAGAGGGAGTTCGTGGATAGAGAATAGTGGTACAGAGAAAGAAAAATCGAAAAAAATTCTATTCAAAATCTGTCTCCTCCAACAAGGTTTTGGCCTCTCATTTAACTCGGCTTTCTCCTATTAAAACATAAAAACTAATTCAATAATCTTTAGTTACATTAATCCTCTGTCTCTCAGCTAGGGATGTCAACAGTAGGGGCGAAGCAAGGTGAATAGGCCCCCATCCCCCGCCCTATGATAAAAACCCGCCCCCGTCCCCCACCCAATACCCGCATGGGTACCCACATTTTAAAATCCCCACGAATATGTGGGTACTTGTAGATATCGATGGATATCCATGTAAAATTCAAAAATTTAGAAAAATAAAATAAAAACTTTGCCATTCTACAGAATATCACTAACCATAGTCTCTTTGAAATTTTTTCATGAGAAAAAAAGTTTTTCGCTTCTTAGAAATTACCTTCTAACATGATTCTCAAAATCAAATGCCAACAATAAGCTAGTTCTCCCAATTTACATAGCCAATCAAGCAGAAACAATGGTAGCACAATTTACTTAAGCAAGTAGATTCATTCTAAGACAGTTCAGTAAATTAGCAATTCCAATCAATTAATCAACATGAAATCAAACATGGAAATAGCAAAATATAAAGGAAAGAAAATGTTTGCATCTATATATTAAGAATACACGTCTTAACAACCAAACACCTAATATTTCAGCTTGTTCTCTGCAAAATCAAACCAATATCGAAACCCAAACAAAAATTTCAAACTAGTGAGTGCTTCACACATTCCAAAAGTGTTTGATGTTTCAACACTTTTGTAATTTGTCACAATATTAGTTAAATATAGTACATTGGTGAAGGGAATGGCTCTGAAAATTACACAAGTTACTAATTAACAAAGGTTTCACTTGGGATTTGTTGAAGGTTATTTCTCTAAGACTTATGGTGTGGATTGGTATACTCTCTGCATGTGTTTAATGGTTGATTGATGTTGCTTAATTCATTAAAATGACAAGTGGATAATTTGGATTTGAAGTTGTTGCATGTATTTCTTATCTATGCTATTTGGAATGTAAGTATGTGAGAAAGGAAAGAGTTGGAAGTTTAGAGCAATGCTAGTCAAACATACCAGATGAATCATATTTCACAAGGCTTAGATTGCCAGTCACGCCACAAAAAACTTCAGAATAATTTAATTATGTATGATGTGAAAAATGAAAAGATAAAATTCAACTAAGGAAACAGAAAAGTTGCATAAGAAACAACTAACTTTCTCAGCCTTGGCAACAACTTTTGCAGATTTTCCATATAATTCTTCTTTAATATCTAGTTGACTCTTGAGCTTTTTATCTTTCAAATCCTGCGAATAACAGTTGACAAATTAAGATTAAACGATAGCATAAATGAGCAACAACATCTTGATTCTAGAAAGCAACAAACTTTATACCTCCAAGTTAGCAACTTCTCTTTTGAAATACTTCTTTATTTTCAGATCTAGCTCATCAGAAATGTCGTGCAAAGCAACACAATATATTAAGAATCAAAAACTCTGAAACAAACATCACACAGATATAACACCACACAGATATAACACCACACAAGAAGCATTCAACATGCTCCATCTTCAAAAGATGGAAACAAAATTATTCCAAAATATTAAAACCCACAATTACATAAAAATGAGTCAATAACCAATTTCGATGGAATCATTGAACAATTCCTAATTATGATCCTAGAGCATAAAAGTGTAACAAATCACGTTCAACCAAACTCTAGGCATGAAATGCAATATAACAAGAAGTTCTCTATGAAATGCAATATAACAGTATAACAACAAGAATATCGTAGTGACAGAGATTTAGTTAAGCTTGTGCAGGTTCAAGCAATAGTTGTTAGCTCCAATGCTGTTCAGAAATCATTTTATGGTTGTGAACCAGAATGAGCATTAAGGTTTTGATGAATGCCAAATTAGAGTTTAAGCTAATCTTGTTATATATGAATGATTTGTTTCTAGAAATGATTTCTTTCGTGAAAAAAAGATCTTAATTGTGAGCATTAACTGGTTGAGAATCAACAAAGCCTTGTTATACATCGTTCTTTTATTTGAAATACTTGATATGGAATATATACTTTGTATACTTCTTGATTTATCACGAAAAAAAACAGAAAGAAAGATTCAAAAGGATAAAATTGCAACATAAGAAGGGAAAATCGTGCCTCAAGATCAAACATTGTTTATCCAGAAAGATGACTCTATCCAGAAGGGATATCTCCAAAGACATGCATCTCATGAAGTACTATACCTTCAAAGCTTCCTCGGCATGCTTCATAGACAAATTTAAAAAGTCAAAAAGTTGATTTGACAAGATGCAAAAGAGGCGTTGACAAGTTTGAATAGTTGGCAAACCAACAAATGACTACTTTTCCACTTGTGTATGTTTTGAAGAATGGGAAAAAGGAAGGTTATTTCTTCTCTATCCAATCGTAGACCAGCAGACCAAAAGAATCAAAAGGATCAAGGCCTGTGAGCTTCAATGGTCATATTTCGAAGTCTATATAAGGTTGGAAGTCGAAGAAAAAATAGTTAGACTGTTTGAATATTTCTTATGCAAAAAGAGTCATCTTCTTTCATTTTTCTCAATTGCCTATAGCACCAGAAAGTTATTCATTGTAACTTTTGTCCAAAAAAAATCTTCGCTTCTATTCTATATTAGATAATATTTTCTCGTTGAGAATTTAGAAAAGTCACACACATAGAGTTTTATTATTTATTCACTGTCAAGGGAGTTAGTGTGAGTGTTCAAACAAAAACACATTGTTTATATAAATTGTATCTGGACCAGTAGTGGTTAGTGTGAGCTTGGAGAGGTTAGGAAAACACTACTCGTTTATAAATCTTGGAGAAACTTGGGAAAAGACTACTTTCTTGTAAAAAGTGTAACATCCCCATTTTCATCTAAGCTAATTAGTTCGGTGTCTCCAACTAATTAGAGGGATTAGCGATTAATTGAGAACTAATCGGCTAATTTTGAGAGCAAGGGCTTAGTAAATTAAAGGCAAGTCAACAAGATTAGTGAAAGTCAACAATTTAAACATAATGCATTAAAAGTTACAATTAGAAGCCTAATTGCCCAATCCATGTTAATTCATGATTTAGAACATAAAATCAAGGTAACCCAACCTTATTAACTAAGAGCATACAATCATCACATCTTAATCACATAAAAAAAAAATTAACCCTTACACCTTCTTTACATAATTAATGAGAAAAATCCTTTTCATTGAAAATGTGTTAAAGTGTAATTAAACCAATTGAATTAATTAGCATTTAGATAATTGTAACAATTGTAAAAATTTAGAAACTTCCCTTTAATTATTGTTTGAAAGTTTGGTCAAGACATGAGTCATATCCAACTATCCATTTGCCTTCTCATCATACACCATTAGATCAAGAGTCCATGTTAGTAGATTTCTTGAGTCAAGACAAAAGATGTACTCTCCTCCATCAAGATTGTGACACTTGGAGTGATCATATTCACCCAATGCCAATCCTAAGATAGATCATGCTTTTAACCACTTGAAAAACACTACATGGTTCTTACCCAAGTGCCAAGCTCAAAGGAAACACAAGTCCTTCTTTTGCCCCAAGGTTTTTCCCCACTCTCTTGCTTGTTGTAAGAAGCAAAATCACATCACTCTCACCCCCCTCATTTGCGCCATCAGCCCACTCTCTCTCCCCCTCACTTCATTTTTCATTTCCTCTCTCAAGACACAAAGCTCTCTCCTCTCTCCAAGTCGCATTTCTACTCTCTTGTTCTTCCAATCCTCCTTATTCTTCTTCCAATCTCCTTACTACTTCTCACCTCATTTCCATCACCACCCTCACAATCCCTTCAAGGGCCACCATTTTTGGTCTTTGAAGAAACAAGATCATCCATACACAAGCCCCATTTCCAAGCTTTCAAGTAGGAAGGCTCTCTCCAACCTTTTCCACATTCAAAATCCTTCAAGAAGCTCTCTTTGGTAGTGATTCTAACCCTTCTTTTTCATGTATTTTTCAAGCTCTAGAACTCCTAAGCTCTTCATAGCTAGGTGGTTTTAGGACTTGCTTCAAGGTCTCATGACCATATCTTACTCTATGAGTTTTTCTTGTCTTGTTGAAAATGTTGTCTTGAAATGAGATTATATGGCATAATGGTTTTTATGTATCTTGCTTTATTTGCCTTAAAATACTGATTTGGTGACTAAAATCTTGAATATGATGGTGAGATAAAACATAAAAATGGTGATTTGAAGTGGTATGACAATATCTCCACAAGTTTGATATGTAAAACATAAAAACTAGTTAAGCTAAAATTCTGATAGTCTGTAATCCGTGTAGTATAACTCGTTCTACAAAACCCAAAATGTAATGAAACTAATTTTCTGTGAAAATAGACTCAAAGAGCTTTCCAAACATATAAAATACGTGAAATTTGGATTTAAAATAAGGGAGATATGATTTTTCAAAGTTGGCTGTTCCCAAATAGATTTCTGTTTGGGCAGTCTGCACTAAAAATCTTATAACTGGAGCTACAAAAATTATTTTTTAGTGGGACCAAGTTTTTTAGAAAGCTAAGACATATAGGAACACCCCCATAAAACAGTTTTGTCAGATTCTATGTGATGAACTCCCAGTGGAGTTGATAAGTCACTGAACCGAGTTGAACTTTCAAGTCTGAACAGTTAGAATAAAATGTGATAACTCAAGTTACAAAATGAATTTTTGAGTGGGGCTTATTTTGTTTAAAAATAGACTCAGAGAAGTATAATCATACCAAAATTCGAAGCAAAAGAATAAAAGGTGAGATTATGGTGAATTTTTGAAGTTACTGCCCCACTGTAAAAGTAAAAACTGGTTATGGTAAAATTCAAAGGATAATGAGAAATAAGCTTTAAGACATTAAAATCCCTACATTAAGTATTAGAAAAACCTTCATAATTCAACTTAAAAGTTTCAAGTAGGATAATAGATAAAATTGGCCCTACGCCTAATAAAAGTGTTTACACAAGAGACAATCTCATTTAAAAGCTTGCACCAAATCTATTAAGCTAAGCTCATAAAATTTTGCTTGAGAATATGTCTATGTTTATGTGCAAGCATGATGCTAGAATGATGATGATATGAATATGATATGTTGATGATATGATGCTTAATGGTATGTGATATTGGATTTCTCTGTTTGGCAAAATTTTGGGAAGCTTAGTCCTAAATTGTTATCTTTGCCAAAATTCTGCAAAAATTATGGACTTAGAAATATTTTGCATCATAAGCTTTAATAAGCAGAGATTTAATTAAGTGTATGATCCTTCAAAAGAGAAGGCGACCTAATTTAAGCTCCCCTCACCCATGACTCACATGAGGCATGGCATGACCTAGCTAGCGTTAGTACCGAAATTCTATGGTGGCGACGGCCACGGTATGAGCTCATTACCACTTATGTTTAGTGGTTGAAAAGAAAAGACTTAAGATAAAGTCAAGTTAAGAAAAGAAAAGGGACTTCGGTCCAAACCCTAAAAGGGGGAAGAAGTTAAGAGAATCTTATAGCATAGTCATGCATGTTTTATGTAATTATATTTGTGCTTATGTATATTATGATATAAATGATTAGAGGGTATGTTAAAAATTGAATCCGCTTCGGATATTCATGTTTTCGAAAATCTAAGAATTGGACCTTATGCATGCTCACTGTTTTCATTTATAAAAGCCGAAGTGGCTGGGACGATGACGATGGCACTCTCGTGTCAGGTTCGAGTCCTACTGAGAAATCTTATTTCTCACTCTAGTTATTTTCCCTCTCGTCACCAGATACCTATGGCGTACCCGGTGGAGTGGAGCATGGATCCTCCCTACCATGAGTGGACCTACGACGTTGATCCGCAAACTATCGTGGCTACGACCACCACAGTAGTCCACACCTACTTTCTGCTAGCCCCAGTTGACATTTCTTCTGCATACCTTGGACAGCCGCTAGGTCCTTGGAATTTTCCCCCTGAGCTCTTGCTGGACATCGAGACGGAGCTGATGTCTCTGGACTTGCTAGCAGCCGAGCCCGTGCCACAGCCTGTGATTCCCGTGATCGACGTGAGCTTTATGGCCACTCCGAGGACCGCAGCCGCTTCGTCGCCACTCCTTGAGTATCACCTCGTTACGTCTGAGGAGGACCCTTCTGAGGAACGTTCTTCGGTAGCCAGCTGTACTCCGGGTCATCGTGTTCATCGCATAGAGGTGATCACCAGGCACCCTCGTATCATCCGTACTCCTCACGTTCCCTGAAGCCGAGGAGTGAGGGGAACCAGGCACTAGAGGACCTGATTTTCATCCGATCGAGGGGCGTGGAAGGGGCAAGGAAGCCAGAACGTGTCCACTTGGGTCTATTTTATTATTGTCCCTTATCCTATGTATTTCATTTTGTGACTAACTTTGTCATATTTGCTTATGTTTGATATTTTGGGGCCATGGCATGACCATGAGTCTCCTTTTTATGTATTATTAAATATTATGAGACTTTATTTACGTATGGTTGTTTTAGTAAGGTGAATATATTGCATTTCTACTTATCCATTGTTCCTTTATTTTACGACTTGTATTTATGCGACATGCTAGTTTATAGCTATCTTCTCGCTCGAGGCTTTACTTTCCAAAACTCTGCAAAACGACGACATATTTATTTCAAAAAAAAAAAAATTACCATATTTTCCGCGTAACTTAACTTATAAATGAAGTTTAGTTTTCCATGAGCATAACTAACAACTAATAAAATGCCGTGATGCGACTTAAGCGTAGTATGGGTTTATTAGGGTGTTACAAAAAGCTTGGATAGGCTTGGGAAAAGACTATTCGCTTGTAAGACGCTTGGATAAAGAATACTCGTAGTTTATAAAATCTCAACAAAGAGTTGGGGACTGGAAGTTGGCAAGTAGTTTAGCTGAATCGGTATAAAAATCTCTTGTATGATTTTTCTATCTCTTATCTTGTTATTTGATTTTATAATTAAAGTTCTTTTCTGTTTAAACTTTATTTGAAATAAAACTTATTTCTGTTCTATATAGAATTGAACAATTTTATAAACTCACAAATCGCTTCTGCAATCCAAGTCTTGAACTTGAGATAAATTGTTTTATTAAATTTTTTAAATTATAAAGTTTCTTGAAAGCACGAGTCAGCCCCCCTTCTCGTGTTATCCCATCCAACAAATGGCATTAGAGCCTAACTCAGTGGTTGAGCTTCTTAACGGTTGTAGAGGTCAAAGATCCTATCAAGTGGCTTAACAGATAAATCACATTGAAGAAAATCACTTTATAAATCGCCCTCCTTACTTTAATGGTGAAGATTATCCATATTGGAAGGATTTAATGAGACTGTTCATCGAGTCTGGATATGTGGGAGATAATAGAAAATGGTGACTATATACCTACAGTTGAGCAATCAGCACCTCAAGTAGTTGCTGATCCAGAGCAACCTCCACCTATTATAGTCAACCATCTCTACAAATGAATCGACTGATCAACACAAAACTAAGGTTCAAATGAATGCCCAGGCAAAGTACCTTCTCACATGTACCTTGAGCAAAAGTGAATATGATAAGATCATATCCTGTGATTCAACTAAGGAAAGCTAGGATAGAATTCAAGTGCTGCATGAAGGAATGGACCAGGTCAAAGAAACCAAGATTAGTATATTAGTTTATCAATATGAAAAGTTCAAAATGCTAGAGCATGAGAATATTGATAAAATGATAACTAGACTTTTGTATATCATAAATCAGCTGAAGGCCTTAGGCAAAAGGTACACCAATGCAAAGACAGTGAGAAAGATTCTGAGGAGTCTTTCAAAGGCTTGGAGGCCAAAAGTCACGGCTATTCAAGAAGCTAAGGACTTGAATGTGCTTAGCTTAGATGCTCTCATTGGGTCATTAAAGCCTCATGAGATTGACCTTATGAAGCTGCTGATGAGGATGTCAAGGAAGGAAAATATATTGCTTTGAAGTCCACTCAGAAAAGAACTCAATCTTCCAAAGTCTTGAAAGCCTCAGAAGAATCTGAAGAAGAAGAGGAGGATTCCTGTGATGATAATGATGATAGTAATTAAATTGCTCACTTAGCGAGGAAGATCTAGAAGCATCTCTTTCTTCATTAAGTTCTTTTTTCATTGAATGGGTACAAGTATTAATCCTTAAGGAATCAATTTCACTTCTCTCTTCAATGGTATATTACATTGAATGGAAGAAAGTCTTAATCCTTATGGAATCGGTTTGTCTTTTTTCTTTATGTTCGTTCTTTCAATGAACGGAAGCAAGTCTTAATCGTTAAGGAATTGGTTTCCGTTCCTTCTTCAAGTGGTTTATTACATTGAATGGAAGAAAGCCTTAATCCTTATGGATTTGGTTTTTCTTTCTTCTTTAAGTTCTTTCTTTCATTGAATGGAAGCAAGCCTTAATCCTCAAGGAATTGGTTTCTCTTTCTTCTTTTAGTTCTTTCTTTCATTCAATAGAAGCAACTCTCAATCCTTAAGGAATTTGTTTCACTTTCTTGTTTAGGTGTTTTATTACATTTAATGGAAGCAAGTCTTAATCCTCAAGGAATTGGTTTCCTTTTCGTCTTTAAGTTCTTTCTTTCATTGAGTGGAAGCTAGTCTTGATCCTTAAGAAATTTGGTTTCCCCTATGTCTTAGCTTTCAGAAAAACTTGGTCCCACTCAAAAATGTTTTGTATAACTTGAGTTATGCATGTTTTAGTACCAACTGCCCAGACATAAACACATATGGAGACAGCCCACTTCAAAAATTCATATCTCCCACATTTCAAAGCCAAAGTTCACGTATTTTATATGTATGTAAAGCTCTCTGAGTCTACTTTTACATAAAATTAGTTTCATCACATTTTGAGTTTTGTAGAACGAGTTACATAGTATGAATTACAGACTGCTAGAATTCCAGCTCAACTAATTTTTATGTTTTCCATATAAAACTTGTGGAGTTCCCACTTCAGATCCCTATTTTTATGTTTTATCTCACCATCATATTCAAGGTTTTAATCACCAAATCAGTATTTTAGAATAAAAATAAAGTAAGATACATAAAAACCATCATACCACATAATCTCATTTTAAGACAATATTTTCAATAAGGCAAGAAAAGCTTATAGAATAAGATATGGTCATGAGACCTTGAAGTAAGTCCTAAAACCACCTAGCTATAAAGAGCTTAGGGGTTCTAGTGCTTGAAAAATATATGAAAAAAAAGGGTTAGAGTCACTATCAAAGAGAGCTTCTTAAAGAATTTGGAGTGTGGAAAAGGTTGGAGAGAGCCTTCCTCCTTGAAAGCTTGTATATGGGTTGTCTTGTTTCTTCAAAGACCAAAAATGGTGGTCCTTGAAGGGATTGTGAGGGTGGTGATGGAAATGAGGTAGGAGGTAGTAAGGAGATTAGAAGAAGAACAAAGAGGGTTGGAAGAACAAGAGGGTGAGGATGAGACTTGGAGAGAGGAGAGAGCTTTGTGTCTTGAGAGAGTAAATGAAAAATGAAATGAGGGGAGAGAAGGGGCTGATGGTGCAAATTGAGGGGGAAGAGTGATGTGATTTTGCTTCTTCCAATAAGCAAGAGAGTGGGGGAAAACCTTGGGGCAAAAGAGGGAGTTGTGTTTCCTTTAAGTCTTGGCACTTGGATAAAGACCATGTAGTCTTTTTCAAGTGGTTAAAAGCATGACCATTTTCGGGATTGGCTTGGGTGAATATGATCACTCCAAGTGGCACAATCTTGATGGAGGGGAGTACATCTCTTGTCTTGACTCAAGGAATACTACTAACATAGACTCTTGATCTAGTGGTGTATGATGAGAAGGCAAATGGATGGTTGGATATGGCTCTTGCCTTGACCAAACTTCAAACAATACTTAAAGGGAAGTTTCTAAATTTTCACAATTGTTACAATTATCGAAATGCTAATTAATTCAATTGATTCAATTACACCTTAACAAATTTTCATTGAAAAGGATTTTCCTCTTTAATTATGTATAGAGGGTATGAGGGTTAATTTGTCATGTGTGATTAAGATGTAATGCTTGTCATGCACTTAGTTAATAAGGTTAGGTCACCATGATTATATGTTCTAAATCATGAATTAACAAGGATTGGGCAATTAGGCTCTTAATTGTAACTTTTAATGCATTATGCTTCAATTGTTGAATTTTCTAATCAATCGTTGACTTTCAATTATCTTGTTGACTTGCCTTTAATTTACTAAGCCCTTGTTCTCGAGATTAGTCAATTAGTTGTCAATTAATCGCTAACCCCTCTAATTAGCCGGAGACACCGAGCTAATTAGCTTAAATGAAAATGGGGATGTTACACTTTCGATCATTGAATGGAAGCAAGTCTTAATCCTCAAGAAATTAGTTTCTCTTTCTTTTTTAATTTTTTTCCTTCATTCAATGGAAGCAAGTCTCAATCCTTAGGGAGTTGGTTTATGTTCCTTTTTTAAGTTCTTTTTTTCATTGAATTGAAGCCAATCTTAATGCTTGAGGAATTGGTTTCTCTTTTTTCTTTAAGTGGTTTATTATATTTAATGGAAGCAAGTTTTAATCCTCTTGGAATTGGTTTCCCTTTCTTCATTTAGTTTTTTCAGTCATTCAATGGCAGTAAGTTTTAATCCTCAAGGAATTGGTTTCTCTTTCTTCTTTAAGTTCTTTCTTTCATTCAATGAAAGCAAGTCTTAAGCCTTAAGGAATTACTTTCTATTTCATCTTTTAGTACTTTTGATCATTGAATGGAAGCAAGTATTAATTCTTAAGGAATTAATTTCTTTTTCTTCTTCTAGTTTTTTTGGTCATACAATAGAAGAAAGTCTTAATCCTCAAGGAATTGGTTTCTCTTTCTTCATTAAGTTCTTTTTTCATCGATTGGAAGAAAGTATCAATCCTTAAGGAATTAGTTTTACTTCTTTCTTCAATGGTTTATTACATTGAATGGAAGAAAGTCTTAACCTCATGGAATCAGTTTCTCTTTCTTCTTTATATTCGTTCTTTCAATGAATTGAAGCAAGTCATACTCTTTAAGGAATTGGCTTGTGTAACACCCTACTAATACCATACTATACTTAAGTCATTTTATGGCATTACTAGTTGTTTCTCTTATTTAACGGAACTTCTTATCTTTGAAGTTAGCATAATATACAAAAATAGCACCTAATTTTTTTTTCTTGTAAAATCTTTATGCTTGAAAACTGAGCCCTTAAGCGCTTACTTACTCGTATACATATGAACATTGTTCTTCATGTCACTGAGTTACTAATAAGACATATGACAAAATGGAAGTAACATAACACAATACATTAAGCCAAGAATGTAATCATAGATAATCAAGGTCATCATTACATTTAATGAGTATCACATATGTAATAGGTCAAATTAAACAACATGACTTCCTGCATGCTCTTAATTACACATAAACTGCCCAACTAGGGCTCTTAAGAAAATAAAAAAAACTATGCTACTACCTCGATCCTCCATAGCTAGGTGAAGAAATATGGCAGCTCCTCGTCTTATCTAGTCAGGTACCATCAGAAGTGCTACCGTGGACGCTATCAGCTCCATATGAAATGACACGGAAACGTAGGAGTGAGAAATACAAGATTTCTCAGTAGGATCACGATGAGACAAACATTGTGTTATCGTCATCGTCCCAACCACTTCGGGTTTAATTATAAAAATAGTGGACAGATATAAGTTCAATTTTAATGATTTTGAAAACTTAAACCTCGAAGCGGGTTGCTTTTAAACTTAACATCATAACTACATCATCATAACTAAATATACATATTAAAGCATAGAATAAACATTCATAATGCAAATGGACAATATAAATACATGCATAGACATGCATCATCATAGACTTAACCATAGTTATACTTGACTTTACTTTCGTTTTTAGCACGTACTTAACATTCTTTACTTTTCTTTAAAATAGACTACTTTTGGACATGAGCTCATTCCGTGACCGTCGCCACGCAGTACTAACCAAATCAGACTAAGCCAATATTAGTTACCTCTAAGTTGGAGGGTCCTCCATGTCACCCTTGCCTCCCTCATAGAGGTTCCTTGTGGATCGCCGTCTCTCACTTCTTGGAAGCGATCCAGGCGTCATATCCCATTCTTTCGTTTCTTATCATTATACTTTATATGCATAGTTCTTCTTTGACTAGACACATGCAATGATATGACTAAATCCATAATTTTGACAAAAATTCGGCAGCATAACGGCTCCCCAAAATGCCAATCATCAACTTTCAACCAACAGTTCATCATATCTATATCATATCATTATACTCATCATTCAATCATGAGACAAAGCTCAATCAGACTTGTCATTCATCATGCCGAATGGCATCATACATTCATACCCTAAAGGGGGTTCCTAGTTATGTTATTCTTTGTAAAGAATATTATGAATCATCACATGATTTCTTGTGGTTACCCATGAAAGAATTACATAGTTAAGATGTATGTATGTGGTCTTTTAGTTACTTAGTTCTCATATGAAATTATCCTTTACTTGAGTTCACGTCGTATGGAACACTTGTTCAATTTAATTAAGTTAAATGATTATTTCCTTTCCTTGAGATAGTGCACTTAGTGATTCCTAGGTTCATGGTATACTTAGAGGCCCTAATCATACTTGTGTTCCTAAGGAGTTCGAGATCCCTCTAATCCTTCGGTCATGATAACGCATAACCACATTATGAACCCAACAACACCATGCTCACTAAACACCAAGGGTGATTTTTAACTTAACCAAGTTACAAAGTTTCAAGCTTTTATTAGTAACATAACAAGATCTTACCTTAAGTATTATAAGAGTTATCATTCTTTATAAAGTAGTCATAAAGTTTTATTCTTTATGAAAGTAAGTGCCTTTAAGATTAAGCTCTTATCTTAAAGATTAGATCTTCATGAAATAATGATACAAGTTACTAGCTTTTTAACTAAAAAGTCTTGTTCTTTATGAAAGTTGACTCTTTTAATTATTCTAAAGCCATCAAGGTCTCAACTTTATGATTTAAAGTTGTCTCTACATTAAAAAGGTTCCTACTTTATCAACTATGATATAAGACATTAGCTCTAAAGTTATAAAGTCTTGATCTTTATAAAAGTTAACATTTCTATGATCCAAAAGTGACCTTTTTGATTTCAAGTTTCAAACTTTATGAAAGGATTTGCTCCAGGGATCAATTTTGAAACATAAAGTGACAAGACATCATTTTTAACTCAAAAAGGCTTATTATTCCAAAAAGCTTAGACTTTTACATGTAGTCTTGTCTTCAAAACAAAACAAAAGAAGACTTTTATGAAGGCACTAAACTTGCGCCACTTTTTATGGTTCAAGAAGCAAACTTTTTAAAGTTTTAAGCTTTTAGGATGTTCATAGTCTTATCAAATCATGAAAAGTATGTAAAGATGAAACTTTTCTAATCATAAACTCATCATAAGAAAAAGAACAACTTTAAGCAAGACACCACCAAGAACATCAAGAACATGCAAGAAGAAGAACATAAATATATTTTTTCAAAAGTAGAAACATTAAGAACACTTGAAGAACAACAAGAACATATTTTGCCAAAAATGGAAACTTTTGCTCATGAGGAGCATGAAGGATCTTCTCAAGTTTTCACTTAAAGATCTTGGTCATGAAAAGAACCAAGCTTCAAGCTTTCTTGAGCACACAAAATAAAAAGATAAAGATCAGCACCTTTCTTAGAAATGGCGCAAAAACTAGAGAAGAAGAAGATGATGATGGTGGTTCCTTTCCTTGAAGATGGTGGTGGTTTGGCTTGGTGGAAGGAGAAGCTCTTGAGATCTTGTGAAAATGGAGGTTGTAGTGTTTAGATCTTGTCTCCAAAGACCCAAAGATGAGGTCCTTGAAGGGCTAAGTGAAGAAGATTTGGTTATGGAGGTGGAGAATGATGAAGAAGATGAAGAAGAAGAAGAAAGGATGTAGAGGGAAGTGAGAGGATTTGAGAGACTTAGAGAGAGAGTGAAGAGTCACAAAATGAAAATGAATATGCATGAGGGGGGAGAGGAGGTCGTAGCCTTCCTGTGGGCATGGAGAGGATATTTTCTTTAATTTGTTATAATTAACGGAATAAAATGGTTAATTAAAGGGTTTACTTTAGACAAGACTTAATACTTTTCTTATATAAAGCAATATTGTCTTCTACTTTTTCACTTTAGTGATGTCATCAATGCTTTATTGTCTAATTGACTAAATTTGAATTTAATCATGTGATTAAGTGCGCTTGCAATTTAAGTAACATGATTAAGCAATGATTAGTGATTAACATACAAGAATATGATTAACAAAAATTAGTCTTGTGATTAAGCTTAATTAACCTTAATTAAACTCAATTAAGCTAATTAAGGGCAATTAGTGCTTAACTAAGCTATAAGGGCTCTGACTTGCTTAATTAGAGATTATCTAATCTCGATTAAGCATTCTCTTGACTTTTCTCACCCGAGTTAACTCATAAACTCTTCGTTAACCCTTTAATTAAGCCTTAATCTCATATTTCTCATTAAGTGTCTAATTACCCAGGGTTACTGAGGTAATTTAGCACGACAAGAAATTGAGGATGTTACAGTTTGAGTTTCCTTCTTCAAGTGGTTTATTACATTGAATGGAAAAAAGCCTTAATCCTCATGGAATTGGTTTCCCTTTCTTCTTTTTGTTCTTTCAAACATTGAATGGATGGAAGTCTTAATCCTCAAGAAATTGGTTTCTCTTTCTTCTTTTAGTTCTTTCGATTATTGAATGGAAGCAAGTCTTTATCCTCAAGGAATTGGTTTCTCTTACTTCTTCAAGTTTTTTGTTCGTTGAATGGAAGCAAGTCTTAATCTTTAAGAAATTGATTACTCTTTCTTTTTTAATTTCTTATTTTATTGAATGGAAGCAAGTGTTAATCCTTATTAAGTAATTAGTTTCACTTCTTTCTTGAATGGTTTATTTCATTGAATGGTGGAAACTCTTAATCCTCACAAAATCGATTTCTCTTTCTTCATTATGTTTGTTCTTTCAATGAATGGAAGCAAGTCTTAATCCTTAAGAAATTGGTTTGAGTTCCTTCTACAAGTGGTTTTTTACATTGAATGGAAGAAAGCCTTAATCCTCATGAAATTGGTTTCTCTTTCTTCGTTTAGTTCTTTTGATCATTGAATGGAAGAAAGTCTTAATCCCTGAGAAATTGGTTTCTCTTTCTTCTTTAAGCTCTTTCTTGCATTGAATGGAAGCAAGTCTTTCATCCTTAAGAAATGAGTTTCTTTTTCTGCTTCTAGTTTTTTCAGTCAATCAATGGAAGCAAGTCTTAATCTTCAAGGTATTGGTTTCTCTTTCTTCATTAAATTCTTTTTTCATCGATTGGAAGCAAGTATTAATCCTTAAAGAATTAGTTTCACTTCTTTCTTCAATGGTTTATTACATTGAATTGAAGAAAGTCTTAATCGTTATGGAATCGATTTCTCTTTCTTCTTTATGTTTGTTCTTTCAATTAATGGAAGCAAGTAATACTCCTTAAGGAATTGGTTTGAGTTCCTTTGTCAAGTGGTTTATTACATTGAATGGAAGAAAGCCTTAATCCTCATGGAATTGATTTCTCTTTCTTCTTTTAGTTCTTTCAATCATAGAATGAAAGCAAGTCTTTATACTCAAGGAATTGGCTTCTCTTTCCTCTTTATGTTCTTTCAGTCATTAAATGAAAGCAACTCTTAACCTTCAATAAATTGGTTTGTCTTTCTTCTTTTAGTTCTTTCTTTCATTGAATAGAAGTAACTCTTAATCCTTAAGGAATTGGTTTCATGTTCTTGTTCAGGTGTTTTAATACATTTAATGGAAGCAAGTCTTAATCCTCATAGAATTTGTTTCTTTTTCTTCTATAATTTATATCTTTTATTGAATGGAAGCAAGTCTTAATCCTTAAGGAATTGGTTTCTCGTTCTTCAAGTATTTTATTACATTTAGGGGAAGTAAGTCTTAATCCTCATGCAGTTGGTTTTGGTCATTGAATGGAAGCAAGTCTTTATCTTCATGGAACGAAGTCTCGAATGGAAACAAGTCTTTATCCTTATGGACTTGGTTTCTCTTTCTTCTTTTTGTTCTTTCATTCCTTAAATGGAAGCAAGTCTTAATCTTCAAGGATTTGGTTTCTTGTTGTTCTTTTTGTTTTTTTGGTTATTGAATAGAAGCAAGTCTTTATTTTCAGGGAATCAAGTCTTGAATGGAAGCAAGACATTGAATGGAAGCAAGTCTTTATCCTCATAGACTTGGTTTTTCTTTTTTCCTTTAGTTCTTTCGTTCCTTTAATGGAAGCAAGTCTTAATCTTTAAAGAATTGGTTTCTATTTGGTTTTTCTTCCTACTTTAACCTCTTTCTTTTGTTGAATGGAAACAAGTCTTAATCCTTAAGGAATTGGCTTCTCTTTTTTCTTTTTGTTCATTCTTTCATTGAATGGAAGCAAGTCTTTATCC
This sequence comes from Pterocarpus macrocarpus, assembly GCA_031439585.1. Classification (NCBI taxonomy): domain Eukaryota; kingdom Viridiplantae; phylum Streptophyta; class Magnoliopsida; order Fabales; family Fabaceae; genus Pterocarpus; species Pterocarpus macrocarpus. The sequence continues at coordinate 36,933,358 of CM062522.1, read as the reverse complement.
TCAAGGAATTGGTTTCTCTTACTTCTTCAAGTTTTTTGTTCATTGAATGGAAGCAAGTCTTAATCCTTAAGGAATATGTTTGCCTTTCTTTTTTAATTTCTTTATTTCATTGAATGGAAGTACATTTTAATCCTCAAAGAATTGGTTTCTTCTTCTTCATTTATTTCTCTCGGTCAGTAAATGGAAGCAAGTATTAGTCCTCACGGAATTGGTTTCTCATTTTCTTCTTTAAGTTCTATCTTTCGTTGAATGGAAGCAAGTCATAATTCTGAAGGAATTGATTTCGCTTTCTTGTCTTAGTGTTTTATTACATTGAATGCAAGCAGGTCTTAATCCTTGTGGAATTGGTTTCTCTTTGTTCCTTTAGTTTTTATGGTCATTGAATGGAAGCATGTCTTTATCTTGATCGAACCAAGTCTTGAATGGAAGCAAGTTTGTACTTGGTTTCTCTTTCTTCTTTTTGTTCTTTCATTCCTTGAATGGAAGCAAGTATTAATTTTCAAGAAATTGGTTTCTCATTGTTCATTTAGATTTTTTGGTCATTGAATAGAAGCATTTCTTTATCTTCATAGAACCTAGTCTTGAATAGAAGCAAGTTATTGAATGGAAGTAAGTCTTTATCCTCATGGACTTGGTTTTTCTTTCTTCTTTCAGTTTTTTCATTCCTTTAATGGAAGCGCTTCCCTTGAGTTCTTGGGCAAAGAACTAATATGATCTTATCAAGGCAACTTGTGGCGATCAAAACCTTCATGACTTATCACTCACCTTCTCATCTTTCTTGAGTGTGGCATCAATATCCTTCCCTAAAACTGAATTTCAATGTGATCCGTTTCCGAGTTTCGTATCATTTGGTATCAGAGCTTCGGCTCCTTGATTTTCAGGTTTGTGTTTTCTTTGTCAATTCCAAAAAAAAAAAGTTTCTATTTTTGTTGTTGTTCATCTTTGTTGATCTCTGATCCATAGTATTCCATTAGTGTCTTTTCATTCTCCATCTCTTTTTGTCACCAATTTATGTTCTCTATTTGGGTCCTAAACTCAAAAAAAAAAAAAAAAAAGTGTTACTAGAGTCATTGTGTTTCTGATTAAAAAAAAAAAGAGAAGCAAAATTCGAAAAAAAAAAACGAAAATTCTGGGTAGAATAAAAAAAAAAAAAATGGATTTGTGAATTAAAAGGACTCAATACTCTTTCTTTGTGAAATTTGAATTCAAAGATATTCCTTTCATTGCTCTTGATCTTTGTTGAATTTCTTGTCCTATCCGGTTATGTCTCTTGTTCCATTCATATTTTCTTGTTGGTTTCTTGCTCACTTGATTGTCTACTTGCTATCTTGAGAAAAAAATCATTGATAAGGTTCTTTTCTTAAGAGCTTATAAAGGAAGTTGAGTGGTAAAAGGCAAGAGTGAACATTACACAAAAGCCTATTTGAGTGCAAAACACGAGTGGATAAATTTGAGTGCAAACACGTGAGTAGAGTGGTGAGGCCTTCTAACATTTCTTTTGTAATTTTCCTTGTCATCTTCTTTTTGTTGCAAGCATGAGTGGGGAAAGATCACCTAATTCCCCTAGGCAAGATCTTAATAGGCTTCAAATGGAGGCACTTACTCAACACTTTGAGAGAATGCTTCAAAGACAACTTGAAGGATTACACGAAAGGATGGACCGACTTGAAGGAGGACGAGTTTCCAACCAAGGGGGCAATTCTAATCATGAATCTCATCAAGAAAGTGACCCATTCTATGATTCCCCAAGTGAAAGAAGGAGGCGTGAAGGGGGAAAAAGACATGAAAGAGGAGGTAGAGACCATAGACGTGATCATGATCTAAGAGGTGTGAAAGTCAAGGTACCTTCCTTCCAAGGGAGGAATAATCCCGAAACATACCTTGAGTAGGAGATGAAAATAGAACAAATCTTCTCATCCACAATTACAATGATGCAAAGAAAGTGAAGGTGGCTGCCCTTGAGTTCACCGATTATGCCTTAATTTGGTGGGATCAAGTGCAAAAAAAGAGAAGAAGATATGGAGAGCATCCTATCAACACTTGGGATGAAATGAAGACTTTGATGAGAAGGAGATTTGTGCCTTCCCATTAACATAGGGAATTGCACAACAAATTGCAAAGACTCACCCAAGGGAGTAGGAGTGTGGATGAGTATTACAAAGAGATGCAGGTGGCATTGATTAGGGCCAATATTATGGAGGATAGGGAAGCAACCATGGCTCGATTTCTCCATGGCCTAAATCGAGATATTGGAGACATTGTGGAGTTACAACATTATGTGGAGCTTGAAGACTTGGTTCATCAAGCAATGAAAGTGGAGCAACAATTAAAGAGGAAGGGTACTATGAAGAAATCATCTTCTTCAAACTACTCTTTAAGTTGGAAGGACAAGCCAAAGAAGGAGGGTTCTTCTTCTAATTCTAAGGAGGTAGCAAGCACTAAGAAGCATATTCCTACTACTTCTTCTTCTACTTCTAAGAGTAGGGATATCAAGTGCTTTAGGTGTTTGGGAAATGGACATATTGCATCCGAATGCCCGAATAAGAAGACTATGGCGGTGAGGGATAATGGGAGTATCTCTAGTGAAGAAATTTCTTCTCATTCCTCTTCTTCAAGCAATGAGGAAAATGATGGAGCAGCCTATGCACAAGATGGAGATCTCTTGGTGGTTAAGAGGTTATTGGGAAGTCAAGCCAAGGAGCATGAGGAGGACCAAAGAGAAAATATTTTTCATACCCGCTGCCTTATTCAAGGTAAAACATGCTCTATGATCATTGATAGTGGGAGTTGCACCAATATGGCAAGTACTTGGTTGGTCACCAAACTCAACCTAAAGACTACACCACATGCAAGACCATATAAGCTCCAATGGCTAAGTAATAGTGGTGAATTGGTAGTGAATCAGCAAGTGTTGATTAATTTCTCCATTGGCAAATATGAAGATCAAGTTCTATGTGATATTGTGCCTATGGAGGCAAGCCACATTCTTCTTGGAAGACCTTGGCAGTTTGATAGGCGAGTTCACCATGATGGATTCTCCAACAAGTTCTCTTTTGTTCACAATTCTCGCAAAGTCACACTTGTACCATTATCACCTAGGGAGGTTTGTGAGGATCAAATAAAAATGAGAGAGAAAAGAGAAAAAGTAAAGCGAGAGCTTAAGAAAGAGAAAGAGTGTGTGAAAAAGAAAATACTTGATTTTGAGGATAAAACTCAAAAGAAAGGGGGGAAAGAAAAGAAAAGAGAGAATGAGGAAAAGAAAGAGAGGAAAATAGAAAATTTGTTTGCAAGTGGAAGTGAGGTGAAGAGAGCTTATTTGACAAGGCAGCCTATATTTCTTCTTTTGTGCAATGAATCCTGCTTGGAAGCTAATACTAACTCCTTGCCTAGTGATGTTGTTGTTATTTTGCAGGAATTCAAGGATGTGTTTCCCAACGAAATGCCTCACGGTTTGCCACTAATGAGGGGGATAGAACACCACATAGACCTCATTCCTAGTGCTTCTCTACCTAATAGGCCAGCCTATAGGAGCAACCCTCAAGAAACAAAGGAGATTGTTTATGGATTCAATCCACTAACACCTCTTGATTTGCTTCCTTTACCTAACACTTCTTCTTTAGTTCACAAGGATGGCAAAACAAAGGCAGAATATGTGAAGAAGCTTCATGAGCAAGTTAAAGCTCAAATTGAGAAGAAAATGGAGCAATATTCAAATAGAGCCAATAAAGGGAGAAAAAGAGTTGTCCTTGAACCCGGTGATTAGGTGTGGGTTCAAATAAGGAAGGAAAGGTTTCCTGCCCAAAGGAAATCAAAGCTTCAACCAAGAGGAGATGGACCATTCCAAGTGTTGGAAAGAATCAATGACAATGCTTACAAAATTGACTTGCCCGGTGAGTATGGTGTTAGTGCAACATTTAATGTGGCTGATTTGTGTCCTTTTGATGTAGGTGATGAAAACCTAAATTCGAGGACGAATTCACCTAAAGAAGGAGGGAATGATCTGAGCCAAGGAGGGGTTACAAGCTTCCAAGACAAAGCCAAGGAGGAAAAGGTATTGAAGGGAATTGGAGAACCTATGACAAGGTCCAAGACTAAGAGAATGAAGCAAGCTTTGGAAGGCTTAATAATGGAGCTCAAGGAAAAGGAGGATCAGTGCACAATGGAGGCAACAACTAAATGGATCACATTCCTTCAACTTGAAAGTCAAATTGAGCCAACATGAAGACATAATTGTGAAGGCCCAAATCTGCATGATCAAAGGTGCATTCATGGGCTACAAGTGTCCAATTCAGTCGGTTAAGAATCTTGGACCTTAGTGAAAAATAAATAAGTCCAGTTTTTATTATTTTCTTTGTATTTTCGTATGTATTTTTGGGGGCTTTTTCTGAAGTGGGTTTTTAATGTCTTTTGTGGGTTTTCAATGTCTTTTGAGAGTTACTAAGTTATTATTAGGATTAGTGGACTCTTATGGCTGCATTAGTGGAAAATAAATGTCACATGCATGAATGCATGAGAGTGGTGCAGGATACTAGCTTAGTGGGTCTTAGTGGATATTAAATGCTTAGTGGGAAGTGTAGTAGAGGTTCAATGTTTCAGCCCTTCACTAAGCCTATAAATAGGAGAACTCTTGTATTGCTAAAACATCTTGAATTTGAATGAAATCTGATTGTCCTTTAAGTTCTTTTGGCTAATGATTGGAAACCTGTCTTAATCCTTAATGAATGGGTTTCTCTTTGTCCTTTAACTTCTCATCGCCCTTGATTTGAAACAAGTCTTCATCCGTGATAAATTGATTTCTCTTTGTCCTTTGAGGTATTTTTGCCATTGATTAGAATCATGTCTTAATCCATAATGAATGGGTTTCTCTTTGTCCTTTAAGTTCTTTTGGCCATTGATTGGAAACATATCTTAATCCTTAATGAATTTGCTTCTCTTTGTTCTTTAAGTTTTCTTGGCCCTTGATTGGAAACAAGTCTAAACCCATAATAAATTGGTTTATCTTTCTCTTTTAAGTTCTTGTCGCCATTGATTGGAAACATGTCTTAATCCTTAATGAATTGGTTTCCCTTTGTCTCTTAAGTTCTTTTGGCCATTCATTGGAAGCGTGACTTCACCTTTAATGATTTGATTTCTCTTTATTCCTTAAATTTCTTTAGCCCTTGATTGGAAACAAGTCCTAATTTGCAATGAATTGATTTCCCTTTGTCCTTTAAGTTCTTTTGGCTATTGATCGGAAACATGTCTTAATCCTTAATGAATTGGTTTCTCTTTGTCCTTTAAGTTCTTTTGGCCCTTGATTTGAAATAAGTCTTTATCCGTAATGACTTGCTTTCCCTTTGTCCTTTAAGTTCTTTTACCCATTGATTGGAAATATGCCTTAATCCTTAATGAATTAGTTTCTCTTTATCCTTTAATTTCTTTTGGCGAATGATTGGAAACATGTCTTAATCCTCACCGAATTGGTTTCTCTTTGTCCTTTAAGTTCTCTTGGCGCTTGATTGGAAACAAGTCTTAATCCGTAAAAAATTGGTTTCTCTTTGTCCTCTGTGGTCCTTTCGCCATTGATTGAAATAATGTCTTAATCCTTAATGAAGTGGTTTCTCTTTATCCTTTAATTTCTTTTGGCCAATGATGGTAAACATGTCTGGATCCCTAATAAATTAGTTTCTCTTTGTTCTTTAAGTTCTTTTTGCCATTGATTGGAAACATGTCTTAATCCTTAATGAATTGGTTTCTCTTTCTCCTTTAAGTTCTCTTGGCGCTTGATTGGAAACAAGTCTAAATCCGTAATAAATTGGAAACATGTCTTAATCCTTAAGTTTCCCATTGTCCTTTAAGTTCTTTTGGCCATTGATTGGAAATATATCTTAATCCTTAATGAATTGGTTCCTCTTTGTCCTTTAAGTTCTTTTGCCCATTGATTGGAAACATGTCTTAATCCTTAATGAATTGGTTTCCCTTTGTCCTTCAAATTTCTTTGGCACTTGATTGGAAAGAAGTCTTAATCCATAAAATTGGTTTCTCTTTGCCCTTTGAGGTCTTTTTCGCCATTGATTAGAAGTGTGCCTTAATCCTTAATAAATTGGAATTTCTTTGTCCTTTAAGTTCTCATTGCCATTGATTGAAAACATGCCTTAATCCTTAATGAATTGGTTTCTTGTTGTCCTTTCAGTTCTTTTCACCATTGATTAGAAACATGTCTTAATCCTTAATGAATTGGTTTCCCATTGTCCTTTAAGTTCTTTTGGCCATTGTTTTGAAACATATCCTAATCCTTAATGAATTGATTTCTCTTTGTCCTTTTAGTTTCTTTGGTCTTTGATTGGAAACAAGTCCTAATCCATAATGAATTAGTTTCTCTTTGTCCTTTAAATTCTTTTGGCCATTGATTGGAAACATGTCTTAATCCTTAATGAATTGGTTTCCCTTTGTCCTTTAAGTTCTTTTGGCCACTGATTTGAAACATATCCTAATACTTAATGAATTGGTTTCTCTCTGTCCTTTAAGTTTCTTTGGTCTTTGATTGGAAACAAGTCCTAATCCGTAATGAATTAGTTTCTCTTTGTCCTTTAAGTTCTTTTGGCCATTGATTAGAAACATGTCTTGATCCTTAATGAATTGGTTTCTCTTTCTCCTTCAAGTTCTCTTAGCCATTGTTTGGAAACATGTCTTGATCCTTAACGGGTTGGTTTCTCATTGTCCTTTAAGCTCTTTCGGCCATTGATTTGCAACAAGTCTTAGTCATTAATGAATTGGTTTCTGTTTGTCCTTTAAGTTCTTTTGGCCATTGATTGGAAACATGTCTTAATCCGTAATGATGAATTGGTTTCTATTTGTCCTTTAAGTTCTTTTGGCCATTGATTGGAAACAAGTCTTAATCTTAATGAATTGGTTTCTCTTTGTGCTTTAAGTTTCTTTGGCTCTTGATTGGAAACAAGTCCTAATCCGTAATGAATTAGTTTCTCTTTCTCCTTTAAATTCTTTTGGCCATTAATTGGAAACATGTCTTAATCCTCAAAGAATTGGTTTCTCTTTGTCCTTTAATTTCTTTTGCCCATCGACTGGAAACATGTCTTAATCCTTAATGAATTGTCTTAATCCTTAATGAATTGGTTTATCCTTGTCCTTTAAGTTCTTTTGGTCATTGATTTGAAACATATCCTAATCCTTAATGAATTGGTTTCTCTCTGTCCTTTAAGTTTCTTTGGTCATTGATTGGAAACAAGTCCTAATCCGTAATGAATTAGTTTTTCTTTGTCCGTTAAGTTCGTTTGGCCATTGATTGGAAACATGTCTTGATCCTTAATGTATTGGTTTCTCTTTGTCTTTTAAGTTCCCTTAGCCATTGATTGGAAACATGTCTTGATCCTTAATGAGTTGGTTTCTCATTTTCCATTAAGTTCTTTTGGCCATTGATTGGAAACATGTCTTAATCCTTATTGAATTGGTTTCCCTTTGTCCTTTGAATTCTTTTGGCCATTGATTTGCAACAAGTCTTAATCATTAATGAATTGGTTTCTCTTTGTCCTTTAACTTCTCATCGCCCTTGATTTGAAACAAGTCTTCATCCGTGATAAATTGATTTCTCTTTGTCCTTTGAGGCATTTTTGCCATTGATTGGAATCATGTCTTAATCCTTAATGAATGGGTTTCTCTTTGTCCTTTAAGTTCTTTTGGCCATTGATGGGAAACATGTCTGGATCCTTAATGAATTGGTTTCTCTTTGTCCTTTAAGTTCTCTTGGCCCTTGATTGAAAACAATTCTAAACCCATAATAAATTGGCTTCTCTTTCTCCTTTAAGTTCTTGTTGCCATTGATTGGAAACATGTCTTAATCCTCAATGAATTGGTTTCCCTTTGTCCCTTAAATTCTTTTGGCCATTGATTGGAAGCATGTCTTCATCCTTAATGATTTGGTTTCTCTTTGTCCCTTAAATTTCTTTAGCCCTTGATTGGAAACAAGTCCTAATCCGCAATGAATTGATTTTCCTTTGTCCTTTAAGTTCTTTTGGCTATTGATTGGAAACATGTCTTAATCCTGAAGGAATTGGTTTCTCTTTGTCCTTTAAGTACTTTCGGCCATTGATTGGAAACAAGTCTTAATCATTAATGAATCGGTTTCTCTTTGTCCTTTAAGTTCTTTTGGCCATTGATTAGAAAATGTCTGAATTCATAATGAATTAGTTTCTCTTTCTCCTTTAAGTTATTTTGGCCATTGATTGGAAACAAGTCTTAATCCTTAATGAATTGGTTTCTCTTTGTCCTTTAATTTCTTTTGGCGAATGATTGGAAACATGTCTTAATCCTCAGTGAATTGGTTTCTCTTTGTCCTTTAAGTTCTCTTGGCGCTTGATTGGAAACAAGTCTTAATTCGTAATAAATTGGTTTCTTTTTGTCCTTTGTGGCCCTTTCGCTATTGATTGGAATTATGTCTTAATCGTTAATGAATTAGTTTCTCTTTGTCCTTTAATTTCTTTCGGCCAATGATGGTAAACATGTCTGGATCCCTAATAAATTAGTTTCTCTGTGTCCTTTAAGTTCTTTTTGCCATTGATTGGAAATATGTCTTAATCCTTAATGAATTGGTTTCTCTTTGTCCCTTAAGTTCTCTTGGCGCTTGATTGGAAACAAGTCCAAATCTGTAATACATTGGTTTCTCTTTGTCCTTTAATTACTTTTCGCCGTTAGTTGGAAACATGTCTTAATCCTTAAGCTTCCCTTTGTCCTTTAAGTTCTTTTGGCCATCGATTGGAAACATGTCTTCATCCTTAATGAATTGGTTTCTCTTTATCCTTTTGGTTCTTTTCACCACAATGAATGGGTTTCTCTTTGTCCTTTAAGTTCTTTTGGCCGTTGATTGGAAATATGTCTTAATCCTTAATGAATTGGTTTCTCTTAGTCATTTAAGTTTCTTTAACCCTTGATTGGAAACATGTCCTAATCCGTAATGAATTGATTTCCCTTTGTCCTTTAAGTTCTTTTGGCCCTTGATTGGAAACAAGTCTTAATTCCTAATGTCTTGGTTTCTGTTTGTCCTTTAAGTTTTTTTGGCCCTTGATTGGAAACAAGTCTTAATCCTTAAAGAATTTGTTTCTCTTTATTCTTTATGTTCTTTCGGCCATTGATTGGAAACATGTCATAATCCTTAATGAATTGGTTTCTATTTGTCCATTGTGTTCATGTCTTAAACTTTCATGAATTGGTTTCTCTTTGCCCTCTAAGTTCTTTGGCCGATGATTGGAAACATGTCTTCATCCTTAATGAAATGGTTCTCTTTGTCCTTTAAGTTCTTTTGCCTATTGATTGGAAACATGTCTTGATACTTAATGAATTGGTTTCTCTTTGCCCTTTAACTTCTTTTCGCCATTGGTTGGAAACATGTCTTAATCCTTGATGAATTGGTTTCCCTTTGTCCTTTATGTTCTTTTGGCCATTGATTGGAAACATGTCCTAATCCTTAATGAATTGGTTTCTCCTTGTCCTTTCAGTTTCTTTGGACCTTAATTGGAAACAAGTAGTAATCCGTAATGAATTGGATTCTCTTTGCCCTTTAAGTTCTTTTGGCCCTTTATTGGAAACAAGTCTTTATTCGTAATGACTTAGTTTCTCTTTGTCCTTTTAGTTCTTTTGCCCATTGATTGGAAACATGTATTAATCCTTAATGAATTGGTTTCTCTTTGTCATGTCTTAATCCTTAATGAATTGGTGTCTCTTTGTCCTTTAAGTTCTTTTGGCCAATTTTTAGAAACCTGTCTTAATCCTCAACGAATTGGTTTCTCTTTGTCCTTTAAGTTCTCTTGGCGCTTGATTGGAAACAAGTCTTAATCCGTAAAAAATTGGTTTCTCTTTGTCCTTTGTGGTCCTTTCGCCATTGATTGGAATCATGTCTTAATCCTTAATGAAGTGGTTTCTCTTTATCCTTTAATTTCTTTTGGCCAATGATGGTAAACATGTTTGGATCCCTAATAAATTAGTTTCTCTTTGTTCTTTAAGTTCTTTTTGCCATTGATTGGAAACATGTCTTAATCCTTAATGAATTGGTTTCTCTTTCTCCTTTAAGTTCTCTTGGCGCTTGATTGGAAACAAGTCTAAATCCGTAATAAATTGGAAACATGTCTTAATCCTTAAGTTTCCCATTGTCCTTTAAGTTCTTTTGGCCATTGATTGGAAATATATCTTAATCCTTAATGAATTGGTTCCTCTTTGTCCTTTAAGTTCTTTTGCCCATTGATTGGAAACATGTCTTAATCCTTAATGAATTGGTTTCCCTTTGTCCTTCAAATTTCTTTGGCACTTGATTGGAAAGAAGTCTTAATCCATAAAAAATTGGTTTCTCTTTGCCCTTTGAGGTCTTTTCGCCATTGATTAGAAGTGTGCCTTAATCCTTAATAAATTGGTTTTTCTTTGTCCTTTAAGTTCTCATTGCCATTGATTGAAAACATGCCTTAATCCTTAATGAATTGGTTTCTTGTTGTCCTTTCAGTTCTTTTCACCATTGATTAGAAACATGTCTTAATCCTTAATGAATTGGTTTCCCATTGTCCTTTAAGTTCTTTTGGCCATTATTTTGAAACATATCCTAATCCTTAATGAATTGATTTCTCTTTGTCCTTTTAGTTTCTTTGGTCCTTGATTGGAAACAAGTCCTAATCCATAATGAATTAGTTTCTCTTTGTCCTTTAAATTCTTTTGGCCATTGATTGGAAACATGTCTTAATCCTCAATGACTTGGTTTCTCTTTGTCCTTTAAGTTCTTTCGCCCATTGATTGGAAACATGTCTTAATCCTTAATGAATTGGTTTCTCTCTGTCCTTTAAGTTTCTTTGGTCTTTGATTGGAAACAAGTCCTAATCCGTAATGAATTAGTTTCTCTTTGTCCTTTAAGTTCTTTTGGCCATTGATTAGAAACATGTCTTGATCCTTAATGAATTGGTTTTTCTTTGTCCTTTAAGTTCTTTTGCCCATTGATTGGAAACATGTCTTGATCCTTAATGAATTGGTTTCTCTTTCTCCTTCAAGTTCTCTTGGCCATTGTTTGGAAACATGTTTTGATCCTTAACGGGTTGGTTTCTCATTGTCCTTTAAGTTCTTTCGGCCATTGATTTGCAACAAGTCTTAGTCATTAATGAATTGGTTTCTGTTTGTCATTTAAGTTCTTTTGGCCATTGATTGGAAACATATCTTAATCCTTAATGAATTGGTTTCTCTTTGTCCTTTAAGCTCTTTTGGCCATTGATTGGAAACAAGCCTTAATCTTAATGAATTGGTTTCTCTTTGTGCTTTATGTTTCTTTGGCTCTTGATTGGAAACAAGCCCTAATCCGTAATGAATTAGTTTCTCTTTCTCCTTTAAATTCTTTTGGCCATTGATTGGAAACATGTCTTTATCCTCAAAGAATTGGTTTCTCTTTGTCCTTTAATTTCTTTCGCCCATCGACTGGAAACATGTCTTAATCCTTAATGAATTAGTTTATCCTTGTCCTTTAAGTTCTTTTGGCCATTGATTTGAAACATATCCTAATCCTTAATGAATTGGTTTCTCTCTATCCTTTAAGTTTCTCTGGTCTTTGATTGGAAACAAGTCCTAATCCGTAATGAATTAGTTTCTCTTTGTCCGTTAAGTTCTTTTGGCCATTGATTGGAAACATGTCTTGATCCTTAATGTATTGGTTTCTCTTTGTCCTTTAAGTTCCCTTAGCCATTGATTGGAAACATGTCTTGATCCTTAATGAGTTGGTTTCTCATTGTCCATTAAGTTCTTTTGGCCATTGATTGGAAACATGTCTTAATCCTTATTGAATTCCTTTCCCTTTGTCCTTTGAATTCTTTTGGCCATTGATTTGCAACAAGTCTTAATCATTAATGAATTGGTTTCTCTTTGTCCTTTAACTTCTCATCGCCCTTGATTTGAAACAAGTTTTCATCCGTGATAAATTGATTTCTCTTTGTCCTTTGAGGCATTTTTGCCATTGATTGGAATCATGTCTTAATCCTTAATGAATGGGTTTCTCTTTGTCCTTTAAGTTCTTTTGGCCATTGATGGGAAACATGTCTGGATCCTTAATGAATTGGTTTCTCTTTGTCCTTTAAGTTCTTTTGGCCATTGATTGGAAATATGTCTTAATCCTTAAGGAATTGGCTCCTCTTTGTCCTTTAAGTTCTCTTGGCCCTTGATTGAAAACAATTCTAAACCCATAATAAATTGGCTTCTCTTTCTCCTTTAAGTTCTTATTGCCATTGAATGGAAACATGTCTTAATCCTCAATGAATTGTTTTCCCTTTGTCCCTTAAATTCTTTTGGCCATTGATTGGAAGCATGTCTTCATCCTTAATGATTTGGTTTCTCTTTATCCCTTAAATTTCTTTAGCCCTTGATTGGAAACAAGTCCTAATCCGCAATGAATTGATTTTCCTTTGTCCTTTAAGTTCTTTTGGCTATTGATTGGAAACATGTCTTAATCCTTAATGATTTGGTTTCTCTTTGTCCTTTAAGTACTTTCGGCCATTGATTGGAAACAAGTCTTAATCATTAATGAATCGGTTTCTCTTTGTCCTTTAAGTTCTTTTGGCCATTGATTAGAAAATGTCTGAATCCATAATGAATTAGTTTCTCTTTCTCCTTTAAGTTATTTTGGCCATTGATTGGAAACAAGTCTTAATCCTTAATGAATTGGTTTCTCTTTATCCTTTAAGTTCTCTTGGCGCGTGATTGGAAACAAGTCTTAATTCATAATAAATTGGTTTCTTTTTGTCCTTTGTGGCCCTTTCGCTATTGATTGGAATCATGTCTTAATCGTTAATGAATTAGTTTCTCTTTGTCCTTTAATTTCTTTCGGCCAATGATGGTAAACATGTCTGGATCCCTAATAAATTAGTTTCTCTTTGTCCTTTAAGTTCTTTTTGCCATTGATTGGAAACATGTCTTAATCCTTAATGAATTGGTTTCTCTTTGTCCCTTAAGTTCTCTTGGCGCTTGATTGGAAACAAGTCTAAATCCGTAATACATTGGTTTCTCTTTGTCCTTTAATTACTTTTCGCCGTTAGTTGGAAACATGTCTTAATCCTTAAGCTTCCTTTTGTCCTTTAAGTTCTTTTGGCTATTGATTGGAAACATGTCTTAATCCTTAATGAATTGGTTTCTCTTTATCCTTTTGGTTCTTTTCACCACAATGAATGGGTTTCTCTTTGTCCTTTAAGTTTTTTTGGCCGTTGATTGGAAATATGTCTTAATCCTTAATGAATTGGTTTCTCTTAGTCATTTAAGTTTCTTTAACCCTTGATTGGAAACATGTCCTAATCCGTAATGAATTGATTTCCCTTTGTCCTTTAAGTTCTTTTGACCCTTGATTGGAAACAAGTTTTAATTCCTAAGGTCTTGGTTTCTGTTTGTCCTTTAAGTTTTTTTGGCCCTTGATTGGAAACAAGTCTTAATTCTTAAGGAATTTGTTTCTCTTTATTCTTTATGTTCTTTTGGCCATTGATTGGAAACATGTCAAAATCCTTAATGAATTGGTTTCTATTTGTCCATTGTGGTCATGTCTTAAACCTTCATGAATTGGTTTCTCTTTGTCCCTTAAGTTCTTTAGGCTGATGATTGGAAACATGTCTTCATCCTTAATAAAATGGTTCTCTTTGTCCTTTAAGTTCTTTTGCCTATTGATTGGAAACATGTCTTGATACTTAATGAATTGGTTTCTCTTTGCCCTTTAACTTCTTTTCGCCATTGGTTGGAAACATGTCTTAATCCTTGATGAATTGGTTTCCCTTTGTCCTTTATGTTCTTTTGGCCATTGATTGGAAACATGTCCTAATCCTTAATGAATTGGTTTCTCCTTGTCCTTTCAGTTTCTTTGGACCTTAATTGGAAACAAGTAGTAATCCGTAATGAATTGGATTCTCTTTGCCCTTTAAGTTCTTTTGGCCCTTTATTGGAAACAAGTCTTTATTAAGTAATGACTTAGTTTCTCTTTGTCCTTTTAGTTCTTTTGCCCATTGATTGGAAACATGTATTAATCCTTAATGAATTGGTTTCTCTTTGTCATGTCTTAATCCTTAATGAATTGGTGTCTCTTTGTCCTTTAAGTTCTTTTGGCCAATTTTTAGAAACCTGTCTTAATCCTCAACGAATTGGTTTCTCTTTGTCCTTTAAGTTCTCTTGGTGCTTGATTGGAAACAAGTCTTAATCCGTAAAAAATTGGTTTCTCTTTGTCCTTTGTGGTCCTTTCGCCATTGATTGGAATCATGTCTTAATCCTTAATGAAGTGGTTTCTCTTTATCCTTTAATTTCTTTTGGCCAATGATGGTAAACATGTTTGGATCCCTAATAAATTAGTTTCTCTTTGTTCTTTAAGTTCTTTTTGCCATTGATTGGAAACATGTCTTAATCCTTAATGAATTGGTTTCTCTTTCTCCTTTAAGTTCTCTTGGCGCTTGATTGGAAACAAGTCTAAATCCGTAATAAATTGGAAACATGTCTTAATCCTTAAGTTTCCCATTGTCCTTTAAGTTCTTTTGGCCATTGATTGGAAATATATCTTAATCCTTAATGAATTGGTTCCTCTTTGTCCTTTAAGTTCTTTTGCCCATTGATTGGAAACATGTCTTAATCCTTAATGAATTGGTTTCCCTTTGTCCTTCAAATTTCTTTGGCACTTGATTGGAAAGAAGTCTTAATCCATAAAAATTGGTTTCTCTTTGCCCTTTGAGGTCTTTTAGCCATTGATTAGAAGTGTGCCTTAATCCTTAATAAATTGGTTTTTCTTTGTCCTTTAAGTTCTCATTGCCATTGATTGAAAACATGCCTTAATCCTTAATGAATTGGTTTCTTGTTGTCCTTTCAGTTCTTTTCACCATTGATTAGAAACATGTCTTAATCCTTAATGAATTGGTTTCCCATTGTCCTTTAAGTTCTTTTGGCCATTGTTTTGAAACATATCCTAATCCTTAATGAATTGATTTCTCTTTGTCCTTTTAGTTTCTTTGGTCCTTGATTGGAAACAAGTCCTAATCCATAATGAATTAGTTTCTCTTTGTCCTTTAAATTCTTTTGGTCATTGATTGGAAACATGTCTTAATCCTCAATGACTTGGTTTCTCTTTGTCCTTTAAGTTCTTTCGCCCATTGATTGGAAACATGTCTTAATCCTTAATGAATTGGTTTCCCTTTGTCCTTTAAGTTCTTTTGGCCACTGATTTGAAACATATCCTAATCCTTAATGAATTGGTTTCTCTCTGTCCTTTAAGTTTCTTTGGTCATTGATTGGAAACAAGTCCTAATCCGTAATGAATTAGTTTTTCTTTGTCCGTTACGTTCTTTTGGCCATTGATTGGAAACATGTCTTGATCCTTAATGTATTTGATACGTGCTCCGGAGGAGAAATTGGACATTCTAGCATAAGGGGCCAAGATGGAGATTTTACCATGCCAGTAGGACCAATCACACGAGCAAGAGCAAAGAGGTTAAGAGAAGACTTTGGGAACTTGGCTAAAGCAATTGTGGAAGAGATGTATCAAGAATGGGCCAAGGAGCCCAAGATGCCAACTCATACTAATGGACAACCCAGGATCTTGTTATTTGCTGCGAATTGGGCTTAGAAGCTTATTTTGGCCATATTGGGCCATTAACCTATTTTGGTCTTGTTTAGTTAGTTTAAGTATTTAGGACATCTAAACTTTTAGTTATTTTATTTGGCCCATGTTTTATGTTTTATGTTTTATCGAACCCAATTCATATTATTTAGTATCAGAACACTTCTTATTGGGCTTGGACTTAGTTTAAGTGTCTAACCTAGTGTAAGAGGTTATAAATACCTCAAGGAGCACATTGTTTAGGAGTTTTGATTAATTGAAATTCTGTTTTGTTTTCTTTCAAGAAAACAGTTCCTTTGTGTGCAAGTGAGGTGAGTGATTTGCTTTGCTTGTTGCATCAAGAAATTGAGAGAATTCATCCTAAGGTAAGTTCCTTGTGATATTCAATCAATTTTTGTTCTATCTTTTCCCTGTTATTTACGTTTCCAAGGACAGGTTTCTTGGGGGTTTAGTAGGGAGGGTCTTTATTCTAAATCTTGTTTTCTATCAAAGTGTGTGCCTGGGGTTTATGGATCTTTATATCCATGGGGTTCCTTACATCAGTATTGGTTTCTCTTTGTCCTTTAAGTTCCCTTAGCCATTGATTGGAAACATGTCTTGATCCTTAATGAGTTGGTTTCTCATTGTCCATTAAGTTCTTTTGGCCATTGATTGGAAACATGTCTTAATCCTTATTGAATTGGTTTCCCTTTGTCCTTTGAATTCTTTTGGCCATTGATTTGCAACAAGTCTTAATCATTAATGAATTGGTTTCTCTTTGTCCTTTAACTTCTCATCGCCCTTGATTTGAAACAAGTCTTCATCCGTGATAAATTGATTTCTCTTTGTCCTTTGAGGCATTTTTGCCATTGATTGGAATCATGTCTTAATCCTTAATGAATGGGTTTCTCTTTGTCCTTTAAGTTCTTTTGGCCATTGATGGGAAACATGTCTGGATCCTTAATGAATTGGTTTCTCTTTGTCCTTTAAGTTCTTTTGGCCATTGATTGGAAATATGTCTTAATCCTTAATGAATTGGCTCCTCTTTGTCCTTTAAGTTCTCTTGGCCCTTGATTGAAAACAATTCTAAACCCATAATAAATTGGCTTCTCTTTCTCCTTTAAGTTCTTGTTGCCATTGATTGGAAACATGTCTTAATCCTCAATGAATTGGTTTCCCTTTGTCCCTTAAATTCTTTTGGCCATTGATTGGAAGCATGTCTTCATCCTTAATGATTTGGTTTCTCTTTGTCCCTTAAATTTCTTTAGCCCTTGATTGGAAACAAGTCCTAATCCGCAATGAATTGATTTTCCTTTGTCCTTTAAGTTCTTTTGGCTATTGATTGGAAACATGTCTTAATCCTTAATGAATTGGTTTCTCTTTGTCCTTTAAGTACTTTCGGCCATTGATTGGAAACAAGTCTTAATTATTAATGAATCGGTTTCTCTTTGTCCTTTAAGTTCTTTTAGCCATTGATTAGAAAATGTCTGAATCCATAATGAATTAGTTTCTCTTTCTCCTTTAAGTTATTTTGGCCATTGATTGGAAACAAGTCTTAATCCTTAATGAATTGGTTTCTCTTTGTCCTTTAATTTCTTTTGGCGAATTATTGGAAACATGTCTTAATCCTCAATGAATTGGTTTCTCTTTGTCCTTTAAGTTCTCTTGGCGCTTGATTGGAAACAAGTCTTAATTCGTAATAAATTGGTTTCTTTTTGTCCTTTGTGTTCTTTCGCTATTGATTGGAATCATGTCTTAATCGTTAATGAATTAGTTTCTCTTTGTCCTTTAATTTCTTTCGGCCAATGATGGTAAACATGTCTGGATCCCTAATAAATTAGTTTCTCTTTGTCCTTTAAGTTCTTTTTGCCATTGATTGGAAACATGTCTTAATCCTTAATGAATTGGTTTCTCTTTGTCCCTTAAGTTCTCTTGGCGCTTGATTGGAAACAAGTCTAAATCCGTAATACATTGGTTTCTCTTTGTCCTTTAATTACTTTTCGCCGTTAGTTGGAAACATGTCTTAATCCTTAAGCTTCCCTTTGTCCTTTAAGTTCTTTTGGCCATTGATTGGAAACATGTCTTCATCCTTAATGAATTGGTTTCTCTTTATCCTTTTGGTTCTTTTCATCACAATGAATGGGTTTCTCTTTGTCCTTTAAGTTCTTTTGGCCGTTGATTGGAAATATGTCTTAATCCTTAATGAATTGGTTTCCCTCAGTCATTTAAGTTTCTTTAACCCTTGATTGGAAACATGTCCTAATCCGTAATGAATTGATTTCCCTTTGTCCTTTAAGTTCTTTTGGCCCTTGATTGGAAACAAGTCTTAATCCCTAATGTCTTGGTTTCTGTTTGTCCTTTAAGTTTTTTTGGCCTTTGATTGGAAACAAGTCTTAATCCTTAAAGAATTTGTTTCTCTTTATTCTTTATGTTCTTTTGGCCATTGATTGGAAACATGTCAAAATCCTTAATGAATTGGTTTCTATTTGTCCATTGTGTTCATGTCTTAAACCTTCATGAATTAGTTTCTCTTTGTCCTTTAAGTTCTTTAGGCCGATGATTGGAAACATGTCTTCATCCTTAATGAAATGGTTCTCTTTGTCCTTTAAGTTCTTTTGCCTATTGATTGGAAACATGTCTTGATACTTAACGAATTGGTTTCTCTTTGCCCTTTAACTTCTTTTCGCCATTGGTTGGAAACATGTCTTAATCCTTGATGAATTGGTTTCCCTTTGTCCTTTATGTTCTTTTGGCCATTGATTGGAAACATGTCCTAATCCTTAATGAATTGGTTTCTCCTTGTCCTTTCAGTTTCTTTGGACCTTAATTGGAAACAAGTAGTAATCCGTAATGAATTGGATTCTCTTTGCCCTTTAAGTTCTTTTGGCCCTTTATTGGAAACAAGTCTTTATTCGTAATGACTTAGTTTCTCTTTGTCCTTTTACTTCTTTTGCCCATTGATCGGAAACATGTATTAATCCTTAATGAATTGGTTTCTCTTTGTCATGTCTTAATCCTTAATGAATTGGTGTCTCTTTGTCCTTTAAGTTCTTTTGGCCAATTTTTAGAAACCTGTCTTAATCCTCAACGAATTGGTTTCTCTTTGTCCTTTAAGTTCTCTTGGCGCTTGATTGGAAACAAGTCTTAATCCGTAAAAAATTGGTTTCTCTTTGTCCTTTGTGGTCCTTTCGCCATTGATTGGAATCATGTCTTAATCCTTAATGAAGTGGTTTCTCTTTATCCTTTAATTTCTTTTGGCCAATGATGGTAAACATGTTTGGATCCCTAATAAATTAGTTTCTCTTTGTTCTTTAAGTTCTTTTTGCCATTGATTGGAAATATGTCTTAATCCTTAATGAATTGGTTTCTCTTTCTCCTTTAAGTTCTCTTGGCGCTTGATTGGAAACAAGTCTAAATCCGTAATAAATTGGAAACATGTCTTAATCCTTAAGTTTCCCATTATCCTTTAAGTTCTTTTGGCCATTGATTGGAAATATATCTTAATCCTTAATGAATTGGTTCCTATTTGTCCTTTAAGTTCTTTTGCCCATTAATTGGAAACATGTCTTAATCCTTAATGAATTGGTTTCCCTTTGTCCTTCAAATTTCTTTGGCACTTGATTGGAAAGAAGTCTTAATCCATAAAAAATTGGTTTCTCTTTGCCCTTTGAGGTCTTTTCGCCATTGATTAGAAGTGTGCCTTAATCCTTAATAAATTGGTTTTTCTTTGTCCTTTAAGTTCTCATTGCCATTGATTGAAAACATGTCTTAATCCTTAATGAATCGGTTTCTTGTTGTCCTTTCAGTTCTTTTCACCATTGATTAGAAACATGTCTTAATCCTTAATGAATTGGTTTCCCATTGTCCTTTAAGTTCTTTTGGCCATTGTTTTGAAACATATCCTAATCCTTAATGAATTGATTTCTCTTTGTCCTTTTAGTTTCTTTGGTCCTTGATTGGAAACAAGTCCTAATCCATAATGAATTAGTTTCTCTTTGTCCTTTAAATTCTTTTGGCCATTGATTGGAAACATGTCTTAATCCTCAATGACTTGGTTTCTCTTTGTCCTTTAAGTTCTTTCGCCCATTGATTGGAAACATGTCTTAATCCTTAATGAATTGGTTTCCCTTTGTCCTTTAAGTTCTTTTGGCCACTGATTTGAAACATATCCTAATACTTAATGAATTGGTTTCTCCCTGTCTTTTAAGTTTCTTTGGTCTTTGATTGGAAACAAGTCCTAATCCGTAATGAATTAGTTTCTCTTTGTCCTTTAAGTTCTTTTGGCCATTGATTAGAAACATGTCTTGATCCTTAATGAATTGGTTTTTCTTTGTCCTTTAAGTTCTTTTGCCCATTGATTGGAAACATGTCTTGATCCTTAATGAATTGGTTTCTCTTTCTCCTTCAAGTTCTCTTAGCCATTGTTTGGAAACATGTCTTGATCCTTAACGGGTTGGTTTCTCATTGTCCTTTAAGTTCTTTCGGCCATTGATTTGCAACAAGTCTTAGTCATTAATGAATTGGTTTCTGTTTGTCCTTTAAGTTCTTTTGGCCATTGATTGGAAACATATCTTAATCCTTAATGAATTGGTTTCTCTTTGTCCTTTAAGCTCTTTTGGCCATTGATTGGAAACATGTCTTAATCCGTAATGATGAATTGGTTTCTATTTGTCCTTTAAGTTCTTTTGGCCATTGATTGGAAACAAGCCTTAATCTTAATGAATTGGTTTCTCTTTGTGCTTTAAGTTTCTTTGGCTCTTGATTGGAAACAAGTCCTAATCCGTAATGAATTAGTTTCTCTTTCTCCTTTAAATTCTTTTGGCCATTGATTGGAAACATGTCTTAATCCTCAAAGAATTGGTTTCTCTTTGTCCTTTAATTTCTTTCACCCATCGACTGGAAACATGTCTTAATCCTTAATGAATTAGTTTATCCTTGTCCTTTAAGTTCTTTTGGCCATTGATTTGAAACATATCCTAATCCTTAATGAATTGGTTTCTCTCTGTGCTTTAAGTTTCTTTGGTCATTGATTGGAAACAAGTCCTAATCCGTAATGAATTAGTTTTTCTTTGTCCGTTAAGTTCTTTTGGCCATTGATTGGAAACATGTCTTGATCCTTAATGTATTGGTTTCTCTTTGTCCTTTAACTTCTCATCGCCCTTTATTTTAAACAAGTCTTCATCCGTGATAAATTGATTTCTCTTTGTCCTTTGAGGTATCTTTGCCATTGATTGGAATCATGTCTTAATCCTTAATGAATGGGTTTCTCTTTGTCCTTTAAGTTCTTTTGGCCATTGATGGGAAACATGTCTGGATCCTTAATGAATTGGTTTCTCTTTGTCCTTTAAGTTCTTTTGGCCATTGATTGGAAACATGTCTTAATCTTTAATAAATGGGTTTCTCTTTGTCCCTTAAGTTCTTTTGGCCATTGATGGGAAACATGTCTGGATCCTTAATGAAATGGCTTCTCTTTGTCCTTTAAGTTCTTTTGGTCACAGATTGGAAGCATGTCTTAATCCTTAATGAATTGGTTTCTCTTTGTCTTTTAAGTTCTTTTACCCATTGATTGGAAACAAGTATTAATCATTAATGAATTGGTTTCTCTTTGTCGTTTAAGTTCTTTTGGCCATTGATTGGAAACATGTCTTAATCTGTAATGAATTGCTTTCTCTTTGTCCTTTAAGTTGTTTTGGCCATTGATTGGAAATATGTCTCAATCCTTAATGAATTGGTTTGTCTTTGTCCTTTAAGTTCTTTTAGCCATTCATTGGAAACATGTCTTAATCCTTATTGATTTGGTTTCCCTTTTTCCTTTAAGTTCTTTTGGCCATTGATTGAAAACATGTCTTAATCCTAATGAATTGGTTTCTCTTTGTCCTTTAAGTTTCTTCGGCCCTTCATTCGAAACATGTCCTAATTCGTAATGACTTGGCTTCTCTTTGTCCTTAACGTTCTTTTGGCCCTTGATTGGAAACAAGCCTTTATCCGTAATGAGTTGGTTTCCATTTGACCTTTAAGTTGTTTTGGCCTTTCATTGGAAACAAGTCTTAATCGTTTTGGAATTGGTTTCTCTTTATTCTTTATGTTCTTTTCGCCATTGATTGGAAACATGTCTTAATCTTTAATGAATTGGTTTCTATTTGTCCTTTATGTTCACGTCCTAATCCTTGATGAATTGGTTTTACTTTGACCTTTAAGTTCTCTTGGCCCGTGATTGGAAACAAGTCTTAATCCGTAATAAATTGGTTTCTCTTTGTCCTTTATCCGTAATGAATTGGTTTCTCTTTGCCCTTTAAGTTCTCTTGGCCCGTGATCAGAAATTAGTCTTAATCCGTAATAAATTGGTTTCTCTTTGTCCTTTAAGTTCTTTTGGCCATTGAGTGGAAACATGTCTTAATCCATAATAGTGAATTGGTTTCTCTTTGTCCTTTAAGTTCTTTTAGCCATTGATTGGAAACAAGTCATAATCTTAATGAATTGGTTTCTCTTTGTGCTTTAAGTTTCTTTGGCCCTTGATTGGAAACAATTCCGAATCAGTAATGAATTGGAAACATGTCTTAATCCTTGATGAATTGGTTTCCCTTTGTCCTTTAAGTTCTTTTGGCCATTGATTGAAAACATGTTCTAATCCTTAATGAAATGGTTTCTCCTTGTCCTTTTAGTTTCTTTGGACCTTAATTGGAAACAAGTCCTAATCAGTAATGAATTGGATTCTCTTTGTCCTTTAGGTTCTTTTGGCCCTTGATTGGAAGCAAGTCTTTATTCGTAATGACTTGGTTTCTTTTTGTCCTTTAAGTTCTTTTGCCCATTGGTTGGAAACATGTCTTAATCCTTAATGAATTGGTTTCTCTTTGTCAGGTCTTAACCCTTAATGAATTGGTGTCTCTTTGTCCTTTAAGTTCTTTTGGCCAATGATTGGAAACCTGTCTTAATCCTTAATGAATTAGTTTCTCTTTGTCCTTTAACTTCCCATCGCCCTTGATTTGAAACAAGTCTTCATCCGTGACAAATTGATTTCTCTTTGTCCTTTCAGGTATTTTTGCCATTGATTGGAATCATGTCTTAATCCTTAATGAATGGGTTTCTCTTTGTCCTTTAAGTTCTTTTGGCCATTGATGGGAAACATGTTTGGATCCTTAATGAATTCATTTCCCTTTGTCCTTTAAGTTCTTTTGGCTATTGATTGGAAACATGTCTTAATCCTTAATGAATTGGTTTCTCTTTGGCCTTTAAGTTCTCTTGGCCCATGATTGGAAGCAAGTCTTAATCCGTAATAAATTAGTTTCTCTTTGTCCTTTATCCTTAATGAATTGGTTTCTCTTTGCCTTTTAAGTTCTCTTAGCCTGTGATTGGAAATTAGTCTTAATCTGTAATAAATTGGTTTTTCTTTGTCCTTTAAGTTCTTTTGGCCATTGATTGAAAACATGTCTTAATACGTAATAACCAATTAGTTTCTCTTTGTCCTTTATGTTCTTTTGGCCATTGATTGGAAACAGGTCTTAATCTCAATGAATTGGTTTCTCTTTGTGCTTTAAGTTTCTTTGGCCCTTGATTGGAAACAAGTACGAATCCGTAATGAATTGGAAACATGTCTTAATCCTTGATGAATTGGTTTCTCTTTGTCCTTTATGTTCTTTTGGCCATTGATTGGAAACAGGTCTTAATCATAATGAATTGGTTTCTCTTTGTGCTTTAAGTTTCTTTGGCCCTTGATTGGAAACAAGTCCGAATCCGTAATGAATTGGAAACATGTCTTAATCTTTGATGAATTGGTTTCCCTTTGTCCTTTAAGTTCTTTTGGCCATTGATTGGAAACATGTTCTAATCCTTATTGAATTGGTTTCTCCTTGTCCTTTCAGTTTCTTTGGAGCTTAATTGGAAACAAGTCCTAATCCATAATGAATTGGATTCTCTTTGTCCTTTGAGTTCTTTTGGCCCTTGATTGGAAACAAGTCTTTATTCGTAATGACTTGGTTTCTTTTTGTCCTTTAAGTTCTTTTGCCCATTGATTGGCAACATGTCTTAATCCTTAATGAATTGGTTTCTCTTTGTCCATTAAGTTCTATTGGCCATTGATTGGAAACATGTCTTAATCCTTAATGAATTGGTGTCTCTTTGTCCTTCAAGTTCATTTGGCCAATGATTGGAAACCTGTCTTAATCCTTAATGAATTAGTTTCTCTTTGTCCTTTAACTTCTCATCGCCCTTGATTTGAAACAAGTCTTCATCCGTGATAAATTGATTTCTCTTTGTCCTTTCAGGTATTTTTGCCATTGATTGGAATCATGTCTTTATCCTTAATGAATGGGTTTCTCTTTGTCCTTTAAGTTCTTTTGGCCATTGACGAGAAACATGTCTGGATCCTTAATGAATTGGTTCCTCTTTCTCCTTTAAGTTCTTTTAGCCATTGATTGGAAGCATGTATTAATCATTAATGAATTGGCTCCTCTTTGTCCTTTAAGTTCTCTTGGCCCTTGATTGGAAACAAGTCTAAACCCATAATAAATTGGTTTCTCTTTCTCCTTTAAGTTATTGTCGCCATTGATTGGAAACATGTCTTAATCCTTAATGAATTGGTTTCCCTTTGTCTCTTAAGTTCTTTCAGCCATAGATTGGAAGCGTGACTTCATCCTTAATGATTTGGTTTCTCTTTGTCCGTTAAATTTCTTTAGCCCTTGATTGGAAACAAGTCCTAATCCGCAACGAATTCATTTCCCTTTGTCCTTTAAGTTCTGTTGGCTATTGATTGGAAACATGCCTTAATCCTTAATGAATTGGTTTCTCTTTGTCCTTTAAGTTTCTTTGGCCCTTGATTGGAAACATGTCATTATCCATAGTGAATTGGTTTCTCTTTGTCCTTTAAGTTCTTTTGGTCCTTGATTCGAAACAAGTCTTTATCCGTAATGACTTGCTTTCCCTTTGTCCTTTAAGTTCTTTTGCCCATTGATTGGAAATATGTCTTAATCCTTAATGAATTGGTTTCTCTTTGTCCTTCAATTCCTTTTGGCGAATGATTGGAAACATGTCTTAATCCTCAATGAATTGGTTTCTGTTTGTCCTTTAAGTTCTCTTGGCGCTTGATTGGAAACAAGTCTTAATCCGTAATAAATTGGTTTCTCTTTGTCCTTTGTGGTCCTTTCGCCATTGATTGAAATCATGTCTTAATCCTTAATGAATTGGTTTTTCTTTGTCCTTTAACTTCTTTTGCCCAATGATGGTAAACATGTCTGGATCCCTAATAAATTAGTTTCTCTTTGTCCTTTAAGTTCTTTTGCCATTGATTGGAACCATATCTTAATCCTTGATGAATTGATTTCTCTTTGTCCTTTAAGTTCTCTTGGCCCTTGATTAGAAACAAGTCTAAATCCGTAATAAATTGGTTTCTCTTTGTCCATTAATTACTTTTCGCCATTGATTGGAAACATGTCTTAATCCTTAAGTTTCCCTTTGTCCTTTAACTTCTTTTGGCCATTGATTGGAAATATATCTTTATCCTTAATGAATTGGTTCCTCTTTGTCCTTTAAGTTCTTTTGGCCATTGATTGGACACATGTCTTAATCCTTAATGAATTGGTTTCTCTTTGTCCTTTAAATTTCTTTGGCCCTTGATTGAAACCAAGTCTTAATCCATAAAAGATTGGTTTCTCTTTGCCCTTTGAGGTCTTTTCGCCATTGATTAGAAGCGTGCCTTAATCCTTAATGAATTGGTTTCTCTTTGCCCTTTAAGTTCTCTTGGCCATTGATTGGAAACATGTCTTGATCCTTAATGAATTGGCTTCTTATTGTCCTTTAAGTTCTTTTCGTCATTGATTAGAAACATGTCTTAATCCTTAATGAATTGGTTTCCCTTTGCCCTTTAAGTTCTTTTGGCCCTTGTTTTGAAACATGTCCTAATCCTTAGTGAATTGATTTCTCTTTGTCCTTTAAGTTTCTTTGGACTTTGATTGGAAATAAGTCCTAATCCGTAATGAATTAGTTTCTCTTTGTCCTTTAAATTCTTTTGGCCATTGATTGGAAACATGTCTTAATCCTCAATGAATTGGTTTCTCTTTGTCCTTCAAGTTCTTTCGCCCATTGATTGGAAACATGTCTTGATCCTTAATGAATTGGATTCTCTTTGTCCTGTAAGTTCTTTTCGCCATTGATTAGAAGCATGTCTTAACCCTTAATGAATTGGTTTCCATTTGTCCGTTAAGTTCTTTTGGCCATTGATTTGAAACATATCCTAATCCTTAATGAATTGGTTTCTCTTTGTCCTTTAAGTTCTTTTGCCCATTGATTGGAAGCTTGTCTTAATCCTTAATGAATTGGTTTCTCTTTGTCATGTCTTAATCCTTGATGAATTGGTTTCTCTATCCTTTAAGTTCTTTTGGCCAATGATTGGAAACATGTCTTGATCCTTAATGAATTGGTTTCTCTTTGTCCTTTAAGTTCTTTTCGACATTGATCGGAAATATGTTTTAATCCTTAATGAATTGGTTTCCCTTTGTCCTTTAAGTTCTTTTGGCCATTGATTTGAAACATGTCCTAATCCTTAATTAATTGGTTTCTCTTTGACCTTTAAGCTTCTTTGGGCCTTGATTGGATACAAGTCCTAATCCATAATGAATTACTTTCTCTTTATCCTTTAAGTTCTTTTGATCATTGATTGGAAACATGTCTTAATCCTCAATTAATTGGTTTCTCTTTGTCTTTTAAGTTCTTTTGCTGATTGATTGGAAACATCTCTTGATCCTTAATGAATTGGTTTCTCTTTGTCATGTAAGTTCTTTTCGCCATTGATTGGAAACATGTCTTCATCCTTAATGAATTGGTTTCCCTTTGTCGTTTAAGTTCTTTTGGCCATTGATTTGAAACATGTACTAATCCTTAATGACTTGGTTTCTCTCTGTCCTTTAAGTTCATTTAGACCTTGATTGGAAACAAGTCCTAATCCGTAATGAATTAGTTTCTCTTTATCCTTTAATTTCTTTTGGCCATTTATTGGAAACATGTCTTAATCATTAATGAATTGGCTTCTCTTTGTCCTTTAAGCTCTCTTGGCCCTTGATTGGAAACAAGTTTAAACCTGAAATAAATTCGTTTCTCTTTGTCCTTTAAGTTCTTGTCGCCATTGACTGGAAACATGTCATAATCCTTAATGAATTGGTTTCTGTTTGTCCTTCAAGTTCTTTTGGTCATTGATTGGAAACGTGTCTTTATCCTTAATGATTCGGTTACTCATTATCCCTTAAATTTCTTTAGCCCTTGATTGGAAACAAGTCCTAATCCGTAGTGAATTGATTTCTCTTTGTCCTTTAAGCTCTTTTGGCCATTGATTGGAAACATGTCTTAATCCTTAATGAATTCGTTTTTCTTTGTCCTTTAAGTTTCTTTGGCCCTTGATTGGAAACATGTCATTATCCATAATGAATTGGTTTCTCTTTGTCCTTTAAGTTCTATTGGCCCTTGATTCGAAACAAGTCTTTATCCATAATGACTTGCTTTCCGTTTGTCCTTTAAGTTCTTTTGCCCATTGATTGGAAACTTGTCTTAATCCTTAATGAATTGGTTTCTCTTTGTTCTTTAAGCTCTCTTGGCGCTTAATTGGAAACAAGTCTTAATCCATAATAAATTGGTTTCTCTTTGTCCTTTGTGGTCCTTTCACCATTGATTGGAATCATGTCTTAATCCTTAATGAATTGTTTTCCGTTTGTCCTTTAAGTTCTTTTGGCCATTGATTCGAAGCATGTCTTAATCCTTAATGAATTGTTTTCTCTTTGTCTTTTAAGTTCTTTTGCCCATTGATTGGAAACAAGTCTTAATCATTAATGAATTGGTTTCTCTTTGTCGTTTAAGTTCTTTTGGGCATTGATTGGAAGCATGTCTTAATCTGCAATGAATTGGTTTCTCTTTGTCCTTTAAGTTGTTTTGGCTATTGATTGGAAACATGTCTTAATCCTTAATGAATTGGTTTCTCTTTGTGCTTTAAGTTTCTTTGGCCCTTGATTGGAAACAAGTCATAATCTGTAATGAATTGGTTTCTCTTTGTCCTTTAAGTTCTTCTGGCCATTGATTGGAAACATGTCTTAATCCTTAATGAATTGGTTTCTCTTTGTCCTTTAATTTTCCTTTGTCGTTGATTGGAAACATATCTTAATCCTCAATGAATTGGTTTCTCTTTGTCCTTTAAGCTCTCTTAGCGCTTGATTGGAAACAAGTCTTAATCTGTAATAAATTGGTTTCTCTTTGTCCTTTGTGGTCCTTTCACCATTGATTGGAATCATGTCTTAATCCTTAATGATTTGGTTTCTCTTTGTCCTTTAATATCTTTTTGGCCATTGATGGAAAACATGTCTGGATCTCTAATGAATTAGTTTCTCTTTGTTCTTTAAGTTCTTTTCGCCATTGATTGGAAACTTGTCTTAATCCTTAATGAAATGGTTTCTCTTTGTCCTTCAAGTTCTTTTGGCTATTGATTGGAAACATGTCTTAATCCCTAATGAAATGGTTTCTCTTCTTCCTTTAAGTTCTCTTGGCCATTGATTGAAAACAAGTGTAAATCCGAAATACATTGGTTTCTCTTTGTTCTTTAAGTTCTTTTTGCCATTGAATGGAAACATGTCCTAATCCTTAATGAATTGGTTTCTCTTTGTCCTTTAAGTTGTCTTGGCCCTTGATTGTAAACAAGTCTAAATCCATAATAAATTGGTTTCTCTTTGTCCTTTAAGCTATTTTGGCCATTCATTGGAAACATATCCTAATCCTTAATGAATTGGTTTCTCTTTGTCCCTTAAATTTCCTCAGCCGTTGATTGGAAACAAGTCCTAATCCATAATGAATTGGTTTCTCTTTATCCATTAAGTTCTTTTGGGTAATGATTGGGAACATGTCTTCATCCTTAATGAATTGGTTTCTCTTTGTCCTTTAAATTTCTTTGGCCCTTGATTGGAAACATGTCCTAATCCGTAATGAATTGGTTACTCTTTGCCTTTAAGTCCTTTTGGCCTCTAACTGGAAACATGTCTTAATCCTTTGTGAATTGGTTTCTCTTTGTCCTTTAAGTTTCTTTGGCCTTTCATTTGAAACATGTCCTAATCCGTGATGACTTGGTTTCTCTTTGTCCTTTAAGTTCTTTTGGCCCTTGATTGGAAACAAGCCTTTATCCGTAATGAGTTGGTTTCTCTTTTTCGTTTAAGTTGTTTTGGCCCGTCATTGGAAAGAAGTCTTAATCATTAAGGAATTGGTTTCTCTTTATTCTTTATCTGTGATGACTTGGTTTCTCTTTGTCCTTTAAGTTCTTTTGGCCCTTGATTGGAAACAAGCCTTTATCCGTAATGAGTTGGTTTCTCTTTTTCGTTTAAGTTGTTTTGGCCCGTCATTGGAAAGAAGTCTTAATCATTAAGGAATTGGTTTCTCTTTATTCTTTATCTTCTTTTCGCCGTTGATTGGAAACATGTCTTAATCTTTAATGAATTGATTTCTGTTTGTCCTTTATGTTCATGTCATAATTCTTAACGAATTGGTTTCACTTTGACCTTTAATTACTTTTGGCCAGTGACTGGAAACATGTCCTCATCCTTAATGAATTGGTTACTCTTTGCCCTTTAAGTTCTCTTGGCCCGTGACTGGAAACAAGTCTTAATCCGTAATAAATAGATTTCTCTTTGTCCTTTATCCTTAATGAATTTGTTTCTCTTTGCCCTTTAAGTTCTCTTGGCCCGTCATTAGAAACAAGTCTTAATCCATAATAAATTGGTTTCTGTTTGTCCTTTAAGTTCTTTTGGCCGTTGATTGGAAACATGTCTTAATCCTTAATGAGTTGGTTTCTCTTTGTGCTTTAAGTTTCTTTGGCCCTTGATTGGAAACAAGTCCTAATTCGTAATGAATTGGTTTCTCTTTGTCCTTTAAGTTTTTTGGCCATTGATTGGAAACATGTCTTAATCCTTAATGAATTGGTTTCTCTTTGTCCTTTAAGTTCTCTTGGCCATTGATTGTAAAAAAGTCTTAATCCATAATAAATTGGTTTCTCTTTGTGCTTTGAGGTTTTTTTGCCATTGATTGGAAACATGTCTTAATCCTTAACGAATTGATTTCTCTTTGTCCTTTAAGTTCTTTTGGCCATTGATTGGAAACATGTCTTGATCCTTAATGAATTGGTTTCTCTTTCTCCCTTAAGTTCTTTTCGCCATAATGAATTAGTTTCTCTTTCTCTTTTAAGTTCTTTTGGCCATTGATTGGAAATATGTCTTAATCCTTAATGAATTGGTTTGTCTTAGTCCTTTAAGTTTCTTTTGCCCTTGATTGGAAACATGTCCTAATCCATAATGAATTGATTTCCCTTTGTGCTTTAAGTTCTTTTGGCCCTTGATTGGAAACAAGTCTTAATTCCTAATGTCTTGGTTTCTCTTTGTCTTTTAAGTTGTTTTGGCACTTGATTGGAAACAAGTCTTAATCCTTAACGAATTGGTTTCTTTTTATTCTTTATATTCCTTTGGCCATTGATTGGAAACATGTCTTAATCCTTAATGAATTGGTTTCTATTTGTCCATTGTGTTCATGTCTTAAACGTTAATGAATTGTTTTCTGTTTGTCCCTTAAGTTCTTTTGGCCAATGATTGGAAACACGTCATAATCCTTAATGAATTGGTTTCTCTTTGTCCTTCAAGTTTTTTGGCCATTGATTGGAAACATGTCTTAATCCTTAATAAATTGGTTTCACTTTGTCCTTTAAGTTCTTTTGGCGGCCATTGAATGGAAACATGTCTTAATCCTTAATGAATTGGTTTCTCTTTGTCCTTTAAGTTTCTTTAGCCCTTGATTGGAAACAAGTCCTAATTTGTAATGAATTGGTTTCTCTTTGTCCTTTAAGTTCTTTTGGCTGTTGATTGCAAAGATGTCTTAATCTTTAATCAATTGGTTTCTCTTTGGCCTTTTATGATTCTTTGGCCCTTGATTGGAAACATGTCCTAATCCGTATTGAATTGATTTCTTTTTGTGCTTTAAGTTCTTTTGGCCCTTGATTGAAAACAGGTCTTAATCCATAATGACTTGGTTTCTCTTTGTCCTTTAAGTTGTTTTGGCACTTGATTGGAAACAAGACTTAAACCTCATGGAATTGGTTTCTCTTTCTTCTTTGTGTTCTTTTGGCCATTGATTTGAAACATGTCTCAATCCTTAATGAATTGGTTTCTCTTTGTCCTTTAAGTTCTTTTGGCCATTTATTGGAAACATGCCTTAATCCTTACTTAATCTGTAATGAATTTGTTTCTCTTTGTCCTTTAAGTTCTCTTAGCCCTTGATTGGAAACAAGTCTTAATCCTTAATAAATTGGTTTCTCTTTGTCCTTTAAGTTCTTTTGGCCATTGATTGGAAACATGTCTTAATCCTTAATTAATTGGTTTCTCTTTGTCCTTTAAGTTCTTTCGGCCATTGATTGAAAACATGTCCTAATCCATAATGAATTGGTTTCTCTTTGTCCTTTAAGTTCTTTTGGCCTTTGATTGGAAACTAGTCTTCATCCGCAAAGACTTGGTTTCTCTTTGTCCTTTAAGTTATTTTAGTCCTTGGTTAGAAATAAGTCTTAATACTTATCGAATTGGTTTCTGTTTATTCTTTGTGTTCTTTTGGCCATTGATTGGAAACCTATCTTAATCCTTAATGAATTGGTTTCTCTATTTCCTTTATGTTCATGTCTTAATCGTTAATAAATTAGTTTCTCTTTGTCCTTTAGGATCTATTGGCCAATGATTGGAAAAATGTTGTAATCCTTAATGAATTGGTTTCTCTTTGTCCTTTATGTTCTCTTGGCCCTTGATAAAAGAGAAGTCTTAATCCTTGAGTTCTGTTGGCTCATGATTGGAAACAAGTCTTAATCCGTAGTAAATTGGTTGCTCTTTATCCTTTAAGTTCTTTTGGCCCTTGATTGGAAACATGTCTTAATCTTTAAGGAATTGGTTTCTCTTTGTGCTTTAAGTTTCTTTGGCCCTTGATTGGAAAGAAGTCCTAATCCGTAATGAATTGGTTTCTCTTTGCCCTTTAAGTTCTTTTGGCCATTGACTGGAAATATGTCTTAATTCCTAATGAATTGGTTTCTCTTTGTCCTTTAAGTTCTTTCGGCCATTGATTGGAAACATGTCTTAATCCTTAACGAATTGGTTTCTCTTTGTCCTTTAATTTTCTTTGGCCCTTGATTGGAAACATGTCTTAATCTTTAATAAATTGGTTTCTCTTTGTCCTTTAAGTTCTCTTGGCCTTTGTTTGGAAAGAAGTCTTAATCTGTAATAAATTGGTTTCTCTTTGTGCTTTGAGGTCTTTTCGCCATTGATTGGAAGCATGTCTTAATCCTTAATGAATTGGTTTCTCTTTGTTCCTTAAATTCTTTTGGGCATTGATTGGAAACATGTCTTGATCCTTAATGACTTGGTTCCTCTTTATCCTTTATGTTCTTTTCGCCATAATGAATTAGTTTCTCTTTGTCCTTTAAGTTCTTTTGGCCATTGATTGGCAATATGTCTTAATCCTTAAGGAATTGGTTTCTCTTAATCCTTTAAGTTTCTTTGGCCCTTGATTGGAAAGATGTCCTAATCCGTAATGAATTGATTTCCCCTTTTCCTTTAAGTTCTTTTGTCCCTTGATTGGAAACAAATCTTAATTCCTAATGTCTTGGTTTCTCTTTGTCCTATAAGTTGTTTTGGCCCTTGATTGGAAAGAAGTCTTAATATGTAATAGATTAGTTTATCTTTGTCCTTTGAGGTCTTTTGGCCATTGATTAGAAATATGTCTTAATCCTTAAGGAATTTGTTTCTCTTTATTCTTTATGTTCTTTTGGCCATTCATTGGAAACATGTCTTAATCCTTAATAAATTGGTTTCTATTTGTCCATTGTGTTCATGACTTAAACCTTAATGAATTGGTTTCTCTTTCTTCTTTGTGTTCTTTTGGCCATTGATTGGAAACATATCTTAATCCTTAATGAATTGGTTTCTCTTTGTCCTTTAAGTTGTTTTGGCCATTTAATGGAAACATGCCTTAATCCTTACTTAATCCGTAATGAATTGGTTTCTCTTTGTCCTTTAAGTTCTCTTAGCCCTTGATTGGAAACAAGTCTTAATCCGTAATAAATTGGTTTCTCTTTGTCCTTTAAGTTCTTTTGGCCATTGATTGGAAACATGTCTTAATGCTTAATGAATTGATTTCTCTTTGTCCTTTAAGTTCTTTCGGCCATTGATTGGAAGTATGCCCTAATCCATAATAAATTGGTTTCTCTTTGTCCTTTAAGTTCTTTTGGCCTTTGATTGGAAACAAGTCTTCATCCGTAAAGACTTGGTTTCTCTTTCTCCTTTAAGTTACTTTGGTCCTTGATTGGAAACAAGTCTTAATCCTTATCAAATTGGTTTCTCTTTATTCTTTGTGTTCTTTTGGCCATTGATTGGAAACACGTCTTAATCCTTAATGAATTGGTTTCTCTATCTCCTTTATGTTCACGTCTTAATCGTTAATGAATTAGTTTCTCTTTGTCCTTTAGGTTCTATTGGCCAATGATTGGAAAAATGTTGTAATCCTTAATGAATTGGTTTCTCTTTGTCCTTTATGTTCTCTTGGCCCTTGATTGGAAGGAAGTCTTAATCCGTAATAAATTGGTTTCTCTTTGTCCTTTATCCTTAATGAATTGGTTTCTCTTTGCCTTTTGAGTTCTATTGGCCCGTGATTGGAAACAAGTCTTAATCCGTAGTAAATTGGTTTCTCTTTGTCCTTTAAGTTCTTTTGGCCATTGATTGGAAACATGTATTAATCCTTAACGAATTGGTTTCTCTTTGTGCTTTATGTTTCTTTGGCCCTTGATTGGAAACAAATCCTAATCCATAATGAATTGGTTTCTCTTTGTCCTTTAATTTTCTTTGGCCTTTGATTGGAAACATGTCTTAATCTTTAATGAATTGGGTTCTCTTTGTCCTTCAAGTCCTCTTGGCCCTTGAATGGAAAGAAGTCTTCATCCGTAATAAATTGGTTTCTCTTTGTGCTTTGATGTCTTTTCGCCATTGATTGGAAGCATGTCTTAATCCTTAATGAATTGGTTTCTCTTTGTTCTTTAAGTTCTTTTGGGCATTGATTGGAAACATGTCTTGATCCTTAATGAATTAGTTCCTCTTTGTCCTTTAAGTTCTTTTGGCCATTGATTGGCAATATGTCTTAATCCGTAAGGAATTGTTTTCTCTTAGTCCTTTAAGTTTCTTTGGCCCTTGATTGGAAACATGTCCTAATCCATAATGAATTGATTTCCCTTTTTCCTTTAAGTTCTTTTGGCCCTTGATTGGAAACAAGTCTTAATTCCACATATCTTGGTTTCTCTTTGTCCTTTAAGTTGTTTTCGCCCCTGATTGGAAAGAAGTCTTAATCCATAATAAATTGGTTTCTCTTTGCCCTTTGAGGTCTTTTGGCCATTGATTGGAAACATGTTTTAATCCTTAAGGAATTTGTTTCTCTTTATTCTTTATGTTCTTTTGGCCATTCATTGGAAATATGTCTTAATCCTTAATGAATTGGTTTCCATTTGTCCATTGTGTTCATGCCTTAAACCTTAATGAATTGGTTTCTCTTTATCCTTTAAATTCTTTGGGCCAATGATCGGAAACATGTCTTAATCCTTAATGAATTGGTTTCTCTTTGTCCTTTAAGTTGCTTTGGCCCTCAATTGGAAACAAGTCCTAATCCGTAATGAATTGGTTTCTCTTTGTCCTTTAAGTTCTTTTTGCGACCATTGATTAGAAACATGTGTTAATCCTTAATGAATTGGTTTCTCTTTGTTCTTTAAGTTTCTTATGCCCATTGATTGGAAACATGTCTTAATCAGTAATGAATTGATTTCTCTTTGTCCTTTAAGTTCTTTTGGCCCTTGATTGAAAACAAGTCTTAATCCGTAATGACGTGGTTTCTCTTTGTCCTTTTAGTTGTTTTGGCCCTTGATTGGAAACAAGACTTAATCCTTAAGGAATTGGTTTCTCTTTATTCTTTGTGTTCTTTTGGCCATTGATTGGAAACATGACTTAATGAATTGGTTTCTCTTTGTCCTTTAAGTTCTTTTGACCATTGATTGGAAACATTCCTTAATCCTTACTTAATCCGTAACGAATTGGTTCCCCATTGTCCTTTAAGTTCTCTTAGCCCTTGATTGGAAACAAGTCTTAATCTGTAATAAATTGGTTTCTCTTTGGCCTTTAAGTTCTTTTGGCCATTGATTGGAAACATGTCTTAATCCTTAATGAATTGGTTTCTCTTTGTCCTTTAAGTTCTTTCAGCCATTGATTGGAAAAATGTCTTAATCCTTGAGAAATTGGTTTTACTTTGCCCATTAAGTTCTTTTGGCTATTGATTGGAAGCAAGTCTTAATCCATAATGAATTGGTTTCTCTTTGTCCATTAAGTTCTTTTGGCTCAAGATTGGAAAGAAGTCTTAATCCGCAATGACTTGGTTTCTCCTTTTCCTTGAAGTTCTTTTGGCCATGGATTGGAAACATGTCTTAATACATAATGAATTGGTTTCGCTATGTCCTTTTAGTTCTTTTGGCCCTTGACTAGAAACAAGCCTTCATTTGTAATGAATTGGTTTCTCTTTGTCCTTTATGTTATTTTGGCCCTTAATTGGAACCAAGTCTTAATTCGTAATAAATTAGTTTCTCTTTGTCCGTTATATTATTTAAGCCATGGATTGGAAACAAGCCTTAATCTGTAATGAATTGGTTTCTCTTTGTCCTTTAAGTTCCTTTGGCCCTTGATTGGAAACAAGTCTTAATGCTTAATGAATTGGTTTCTCTTTGTCCTTTAAGTGCTTTGGCCATTGATTGGAAACATGTCTTAATTCTTAATGAGTTGGTTTCTCTTTGTCCTTTAAGTTCTTTTGGGCCTTGATTGGAAACAAGCCATAATCTGTAATGGATTGGTTTCTCTTTATCCATTATGTTCCTTTGTTTGATTGGAAATAAGCCTTAATCTGTAATGACTTGGATTCTCTTTGTCCTTTAAGTTATTTTGGTCCTTGATTGGAAACAAGTCTTAATCCTTATGGAATTGGTTTCTATTTATTCTTTGTGTTCTTTTGGCCATTGATTGGAAACATGTCTTAATCCTTAATGAATTGGTTTCTCTTTGTCCATTATGTTCATGTCTTAATCGTTAATGAATTTGTTTCTCTTTGTCCTTTAGTTTCTATTAGCCTATGATTGGAAACATGTCTTAATCCTTAATGAATTGGTTTCTCTTTGTCCTTTAACCCATAATAAATTGGTTTCTCTTTGTGCTTTGAGGTCTTTTCGCCATTGACTGGAAACATGTCTTAATCCTTAATGAATTGGTTTCTCTTTGTGCTTTAAGGTCTTTTGGGCATTGATTGGAAACATGTCTTGATCCTTAATGAATTGGTTTCCCTTTGTCCTTTAAGATCTTTTCACCATAATGAATTAGTTTCTCTATGTCCTTTAGGTTCTTTTGCCCATTGATTGGAAACATGTCTTAATCCTTAATGAATTGGTTTCTCTTTGTCCTTTAAGTGCTTTTGGCCATTGATTGGAAGCATGTCTTAATCCTTAATGAATTGGTTTCTCTTTGTGCTTTAAGTACTTTTGCCCATTGATTCCAAACATGTCTTAATCATTATTCAAATGGTTTCTCTTTATCCTTTAAGTTCTTTTTGTCATTGATTGGAAACATGTCTTGATCCTTAATGAATTGGTTTCTTTTTGTCCTTTAAGATCTTTTCACCATATTGAAGTAGTTTCTCTTTGTCCTTTAAGTTCTTTTGCCCATTGATTGGAAACATATCTTAATCCTTAATGACTTGGTTTCTCCTTATCCTTTAAGTGCTTTTGGCCATTGGCTGGAAACATGTCTTAATCCTTAATGAATTAGTTTCTCTTTGCGCTTTAATTTTTTTGGCCATTGATTGGAAACATGTCTTGTTCCTTAATGAATTGTTTTCTCTTTGTCCTTTAAGTTCTTTTCACCATAATGAATTAGTTTCTCTTTGTCCTTTAAGTTCTTTTGCCCATTGATTGGAAACATGTCTTAATCCTTAATGAATTGGTTTCTCTTTGTCCTTTAAGTACTTTTGGCCATTGATTGGAAACATGTCTTAATCCTTAATGAATTGGTTTCTCTTTGTCCTTTAAGTTCTTTTGGGCCTTGATTGGAAACAAGCCATAATCTATAATGGATTGGTTTCTCTTTGTCTATTAAGTTCCTTTGCCTTGTGGAAATAAGCCTTAATCCGTTATGACTTGGTTTCTCTTTGTCCTTTAAGTTCTTTTGGCCATTAATTGGAAACATGTCTTAATTCTTAATGAATTGGTTTCTCTTTGTCCTTTAGGCTCTTTTGGCCATTGATTGGAAACATGTCTTAATCCTTAATGAATCGGTTTCTCTTTGTCCTTGATGTTCTTTTGGCCCTTGGTTGGAAGCCAATTCTTAATCTGTAATGAATTGGCTTCTCTTTGTCCTTGTAAGTTCTTTTGGCTATTGATTAGAAAAATGTCTTAATCCCTAATGAATTGGTTTCTCTTTGTCCTTTAAGTTCTTTTGGCCCTTGATTGGAAACAATCCTTAATCTGTAAGTTCTTTTGGGCATTGATTGGAAGCAAGTCTTAATCCGTAATGAATTAGTTTCTCTTTGTCCTTTAAGTTCTTTTGGCCCTTGATTGGAAACAAGTTTTCAATCCTTGATGAGAAACCCTGTAGATATAAAGATCCAAAAACCCCAAGCACACACTTTGATTGAAAGCAAGATGTAGAATAAAGACCCTCCCTACTAAATCCGTAAGAAACCTGTCCTTGGAAACGTAGATAACAAGGAAGAGATAGAAGATTCTGCATCACACAGAACAAAATGAGGAAAACCTCATAACTTATTGGTAGTCGAACTATGATTCTGCATCACACAGAACAATATGATAAAATTCTCTGTTGTCTATAGGCCATGTTGCCTATTTATACATAAATCCTAAAACTAGAAATTATCTAATCCTATCTAAAAGATTTGATTTGAAATTAAAACTTAAAATTAAAGATATGATTCTATTCTAAAAGATTTATTCCTATCTAATTTAAAATCAGATTTGATCTTTGTAGATTAGATCAGATTTGATTTAAATCTTAAAAGATAAACTAATTCAATTCAAATCTAGACTAAGTCAAAACTAATCAAAAACAAATTTAGACACAATCTAAACATATTTCCAACATAATCAGATTGCTTGCTCTCCAAGTTACTTTATTTAAACTTGATTACTTGATCTCCAAGGCAGAACCAACTTGCTAGAAACAAGCTCTTTTCTGTTGAAACCAAATTACCGTCTTGAGCATGTATCACTGATGTCCCCGGATTTACTTGCCGCCGAGCCCCTACCACAACCAGCGATTCTAGTCATTAAGTTGAACTCCATGGCCACCTCTAGGGCCGCAACCACCTCGCCGCCATACCCTGAGTATCATCTGGATACTTTGAAGGAGGATCCTTCTGGGGAGTGGTCCTCAACAGCCAGCTGTGACCTAAATCAGGCCCGCCCGAGTCGCTGCATTCGTCAAATTGAGGTGATTCGTAGGCACCCCGTCATCTTACGCATGCCTCATGTTCCCCGAGGGCAAGGAGCTAAAAGGAGCCGTATTGCTAAGCCGCAACATCAGTAGCACTGAGGGTGCGTTGTTGGAAATTGATCTTAGGGTTTGGTATGGAGCCAAAGGCGCTTAGATTTTTGAGATCCTTGCTTCATTGTGTATCTCTTTTGCTTTAAAGCTTACTGTGTTAATTTGCATTCGATATGTAATGATGACTTAATTATGAGTACCTTTATATAATGAATATTATGAATTATATTTATGTGGTATGAGTATGTAAGAATTTCTATGTATTATATATATTATATTGCTTTTATTCCACTTATGATTTGGACTCTTGTACGTCACGCTCGTTTATATCTATCTTCTCGCTCAAGGCTTTACTTTCCAAAATATTGCAATGCGACGACGTACAAGAGCATAAGTAACAACTAATAAAACGCCGTAATACGACTTAAGCGTAGTATGGGTTTATTAGGGTGTTACATTATGGTATCAGAGCAGTTCATCCTGTTAAAGCTTGAGGTTGGACTGACTATGCTTCCAAGCATAACTCTACGTTCGCTATGTTAAGTTGTGCTATGGATCCTGTCTGTATGATGGGATGTAGGACTTAGAATGCATGGCCGTCATGTAAGATTGCCTTTAGTTGTCCCCACGCTTATGCTTGATATTGGGCCTGATCAACTCGATATTTTTGTTTTGGTGTGTTCAGGAACTAATGGCAACTTGCAGGCGTACCGCCAATGAGCCTGACAACAGTATGAACATTGCTGACTTTATGAGAACTTTCCAGCAAATGGCGAATACAATGCAAGCTCAAGCAACGGCCGCCAAGCATATGATGGACCAGCTGAAGTGAAGGTCCGAAGAGTCCATTGGTGGAATTGGAGCAGATACCAAGTATCAAAAGTTCTCAGAATTCCGAAAGGCAAACCCGCTTAGTTTTAAAGGGGCTTTTAACCCCGACGAAGTTGATGAGTGGGTCAAGGAGATTGAGAAGATCTACTCTGTACTGCCTTGCTCTGAGACCTAGAAGGTGGCCTTTGCCACTTACATACTGAAGTCGGATGTAGAGTTCTGGGAAGGGAGAAAAGAGCTTGATGGAGAGCGACCAAAGAGAAATTACATGGGATGCCTTTAAGGTGGCTTTCTATGTGAAATACTTTCCGATGTCGGTAAGGAATGCGAAGGAAATGGAATTCCTAAGGCTCTATCAAGGAGATATGAGCATTGCAGAATACACGGCAAGGTTTGAGGAGCTGTGTAAGTTCTCCACACTATATCAGCGGAACCTCGACGAGCACTAGAAGTGCATGAAATATGAAGGAGGTTTGAGGGCTGACATCTTGGCATCCGTGGCCCCATTGGAAATTCGGAACTATGTGACCTTTGTCAATAAGAGTCATGTAGTGGAGGAATGCAATCGAAAGCTAGCTATCCAGAGGTCGGAGGCCCATAAGAGAAGACAGGTGTCTCAAGGGCAACACTTGAAGCAACCCCTGCAAAGGAAACCATACCATGGCGAAGGTTCTAAGGGTAAATAGCCACAAAAGCCCCTTGTCAACCATTCGAACCTTGCCATTCACACCCCGAAGATGGTGACCAACCCCGCTTGCCCGAAGTGTGGGAAGAACCACAAGGGAACTCGCCTCACCAGTCAGAACGTCTGTTTCAACTGCAGACAGCCTGGCTATTTTGCCAAGAATTGAACTAAGGATGCACCTACCCCCAAACCGTAGCGCCAAGGGAGAGTCTTCACCATGAACATTGAAGGGACCACGAAATCTGATGATCTCATTTGAGGTAAGTGCGAAATCGATGGTAACACCTTAATTGTACTGTACGATTTCGGTGCAACATACTTTCATTTCTCATGATTACATAGGTAGACTAGGACTATTTGCTTTTGAAATGCCTTATACATTGCTTATTTCTACCCCCACTAGTAAACCTGTTAAACTTGTCTATGCTATTTGAAATGTCAATTTAGCATTAATGATAAAACCTATGAGTCTAATTTGATCTGTCTCCCTTTATCTGGTTTAGATCTAATCTTAGGCATGAATTGGCTTTTGACCAACCATGTTATGTTAGACTATGCTGCCAAGTCGATTATATTCCTTTCTGTTCCTTCTAAACCTGTTAGTTTAAGTGTGAAACCCGTTGTGTTATACTGTTGTAAGACTTAGAATCAAGAATATGTTCTCTTACCGGCTAGTGAGGCTGAACTCAAGCAAGCTTTGGATGATATTCCTGTGGTGAAGATGTACCCTAAAGTTTTTCCTGAGGATATCCCTGAGTTTCCCCCAGAGAGAGAAATAGAGTTTTCCATAGGATTGGTGCCAAGACTGGACTGATATCTATTACACCCTACCAAATGTCCCCTTTGGAGTTAGCAGAGCTAAAAACCCAACTAGAGGAGTTGTTGGAAAAGAAGTTTGTGAGACCAAGTGCCTCACCCTGGGGAGCCCCGGTGTTGTTTGTCAAGAAGAAAGCTGGAAGCATGAGGCTGTGTGTGGATTATCGATAGTTGAATAAGGTCACAGTCAAGAATAAGTACCCCCTGCTTAGGATAGATGATGTGATGGACCAACTTAGAGGAGAGGAGGTGTTTTCAAAGATAGATCTGAGGTCGGGATACCATCAGATTAGAGTGAAGGAGGAAGATATTCCCAAGACAGCCTTTAATACTAGGTATGGGCATTATGAGTTTAGTGTAATGTCGTTTGGATTGACCAATGCCCCGGCCGTGTTTATGGATTATATGAACAAAATCTTTAGGCCGTATCTGGATAAGTTTGTGGTGGTCTTTATAAATGACATCCTTATTTATTCAAAGACGAAGGAGGAACACGAAGAGCACCTTAGGATTGTGTTGGAAATCTTAAGGGACAAGAAGCTTTATGCAAAGTTGTCGAAGTGTGAATTTTGGCTGGAAGAAGTGAAGTTTTTGGGTCACGTCGTGTCTAAGGGATGGATATCCGTAGACCCAAGCAAAGTGGAAGTTGTAATCAACTAGGAGAGACCTACGACAGTGACAGAGATTCGGAGTTTTCTTGGCCTAGCCGGATATTACTGGAGGTTTATTAAGAGATTTTCTCAGATATCCCTACCCTTGACTAAACTCAATAGAAAGAATGCTGCTTTTGTTTGGACTGCGGAATGTGAGAAAAGTTTACAAGAGTTGAAGGCGAAGTTGACTTCCACACCTGTACTAGTTCTGCCTGACCCTAAGGGAGCCTTTGAGGTTTACTGTGATGCCTCTGGAAGAGGTTTAGGTTGTGTTCTGATGCAAGATCGTAATGTGGTAGCATATGCCTTTAGGCAATTGAAACCTCATGAAGTTAATTACCCAACTCATGACCCAGAGCTAGCGGCTGTGGTGTTTGCATTAAAGATATGGAGACACTACTTGTATGGAGTTAGGTTTAAGGTATTCTCAGATCACAAGAGTTTGAAATACCTGTTTGACCAAAAGGAGTTAAATATGAGACAAAGAAAATGGATGGAGTTTTTAAAGGACTATGTTTTCGGATTGAACTATCATCCCGGTAAGGCCAATGTGGTGGCAAATGCGCTAAGTCGCAAGTCATTACATATGGCATGGATGATGGTTAAGGAAGCGAAGTTAGTCGAGAGTTTCAGAGACTTGAACCTTGGAGTCATCCTAACCCCACATAGCATTAGGTTGAATCAGATGAAGGTGATGAGTGACTTTAAGCGCCAGATTGCTCGAAGCTAGTTGGAGGATGAAGAGTTTTTAAGGATAGTAGGCCAAGTGAAGGAAGGGAAACTCAAAGGGTTTGCTCAAGATGCTGAAGGAATGTGGAGGTATCAAGGGAGGATCTGTGTACTTGCTAAGGATGACCTGAGGAGGATGATTGTAGAAGAAGCTCACAAAGGTCATTCATCATGCATCCTGGCATGACGAAGATGTACCAAGACCTCAAGAGGATGTTCTGGTGGCCGGGTATGAAACAGGGCATAGCAGATGTGGTGAACAAGTGCTTAGTTTGTCAAAAGGTGAAAATTGAGTACCAAAAGCCCTCAGGCATGCTGTAGCCATTAGAGATCCCTAAATGGAAATAGGATGGAATCTCTATGGATTTCGTGATGGGTTTACCCCGACACAAGCTGGGTTTGATGCCATATGGGTTGTTATGGACAGATTGACAAAGTCTGCTCACTTTTTACCTATAAGAGTGAATTATCCTTTGGATAAGCTAGCCCAGTTATACATCCAAGAGATTGTACGACTGCACGGAGTACCTGCAACCATTGTATCTAATAGAGACCCAAGGTTTACCTCTAGGTCCTAGGGAGCCTTGCAAAAGTCATTTGGGATGAGACTTTGTCTAAGTATAGCTTACCACCCCTAAACTGATGGACAATCGGAAAGAACCATACAAACCTTAGAGGATAAGTTGAGAGCATGTGTTATAGACCGACCCGGAAGTTGGGGCAAACACCTACCCCTCATCGAGTTCGCCTACAACAATAGTTTCCATGCTAGCATTGGGATGACACCTTATGAAGCCCTGTATAGCAGAAAGTGCCAATCTCCACTTTGTTGGTATGAACTAGGTGAGCAAAGCCTCTTAGGACTTGAGCTGGTTAGACAAACCACCGAACAAATTAAGAGTATAAAGGAAAGGATTCTCACTGCACAAAGCCGTTAGAAAAGCTATGCGGATAAGAGGAAAGCCAATCGAGTTCCTAGAAGAAGAAAACGTATTCTTGAGAATCACTCCTACAACGGGGATAGGTAGAGCCATTAGAGTCAAAAAGTTAAGCCCTGGTTTCCTTGGTCCATTCCAAATCTTGAAATGAATAGGGACAGTTGCCTACCAAATTGCCCTACCACCTCAATTGTCAAACCTTCACAATGTTTTTTGTGTATCCCAGCTAAGAAAATATAACTCCGATCCTAGCCACCTGCTCGAACCTGAAAATGTTCAGTTAAGGGGAGACCTGACTTTCGACCTGTCACCTATGAGAATCATGGATTGGAAGGTCAAACAGCTTAGGAGTAAGTCTGTGCCCTTGGTAAAAGT
Source organism: Pterocarpus macrocarpus (assembly GCA_031439585.1). NCBI lineage: Eukaryota > Viridiplantae > Streptophyta > Magnoliopsida > Fabales > Fabaceae > Pterocarpus > Pterocarpus macrocarpus. The sequence continues at coordinate 36,890,153 of CM062522.1, read as the reverse complement.
GGCCTGGGGAAGAGGAAACTTGGAAGAGCACATGTGGAAACTCGAGGCAGAGATGCCAAGAGATTACCCCTGCCTGTTTTCAGGAAACGAATTTTGAGGGCAAAATTCTTTTCAAGGAGGGGAGAAATGTGACATCCCCATTTTTATCTAAGCTAATTAGCTCAGTGTCTCCAGCTAATTAGAGCGGTTAGCGATTAATTGAGAACTAATCGACTAATCACAAGAGCAAGGGCATAGTAAATTAAAGGCAAGTCAAGAAGATAATTGAAAGTCAATAATTAATTAAAAAATTCAACAATTGGAGCATAATGTATTAAAGGTTATAATTAAAAGCCTAATTGCCCAATTCTTGTTAATTCATGATTTAGAACATATAATCAAGGTGACCTAACTTTATTAACTAAGTGCATAACAAGCATTATATCTTAATCACACATGATAAATTAACCTTCACACCCTCTATACATAGTTAATGAGGAAAATTTTTTCAATGAAAATGTGTTAAAATTAAACCAATTGAATTAATTAGCATTTAAATAATTTTAACAATTGTGAAAATTTAGAAACTTCCCCTTAATTATTGTTTGAAAGTTTGGTCAAGGCAAGAGCTATATCCAACCATCCATTTGCCTTCTCATCATGCACCCTTAGATCAAGAGTCTATGTTAGTAGTATTCCTTTAGTCAAGACAAGAGATGTACTTCCCTCCATCAAGATTGTGCCACTTGGAGTGATCATATTAACCCAAGCCAATCCCAAAAGTGGTCATGCCTTTAACCACATGAAAAACACTAAATGGTCTTTACCCAAGTGCCAAGACTTAAGGGAAACACAACTCCCTCTTTTATCCCAAGGTTTTCTCCTACTCTCCTGCTTGTTGGAAGAAGCAAAATCACATCACTCTCCCCCTCCTTTTTTGCGCCATCAGCCCCCTCTCTCTCCCCCCTTATTTCATTTTTCATTTCCTCTCTCAAGACACAAGGCTCTCTCCTCTTTCCAAGTCTCATCCCCACTTCCTTGTTTATCCAACCCTCTTTGTTCTTTTTCCAATCTCCTTACTACCTCTTACCTCATTTCCATCACCACCCTCACAACTCTTTCAAGGACCACCATTTTTGGTCTTTGGAGAAACAAGATAACCCACACGCAAGCTCCATTTCCAAGCTTTCAAGAAGGAAGGCTCTATCCACCTTTCTCCACACTCCAAATTCTTCAAGAAGCTCTCTTTGGTAGTGACTCTAACCTTTATTTTTCATGTATTTTTCAAGCACTAGAACCCCTAAGCTCCTTATAGTTAGGTGGTTTTAGGACTTGCATCAAGGTCTCATGGCCATATCTTGCTCTATGAGCTTTTCTTGCCTTGTCGAAAATGTTGTCTTAAAATGAGATTATGTGATATGATGGTTTTTTATGTATCTTATTTTTTGTTCTAAAATACTAATTTAGTGATTAAAACATTGAATATGATGGTGAGATAAAACATAAAAATGGTGATTTGAAGTGGGATAGCAACATCGCCACAAGTTTGAAATCGAAAAACGCAAAAACTAATTAAGCTAGAATTCTAACAATCTATAATGCATACTATTTAACTCACTCCACAAAACTCAAAATGTAATGAAACTAATTTTCTAAAAGTAGACTCAGAGAGCTTTTCATACATATAAAATACGTGAACTTTGGTTTTGAAATGTGGGAGATATGAATTTTTAAAGCAGGCTATCTCCAGATCTATTTTTGTTTGGCCAATCGGTACTAAAATATGCATAACTCGAGTTATACAAAACATTTTTGAGTGGAACTAAGTTTTTATGAAATCTAAGACATAGAGGAATAGCCCCATAAAATAGTTTTGTTAGATTCCATGTGAGAAACTCCCAGTGGAGTTGATAAGCCATTGACCCGAGATGAACTTTCAATCTGAGTAGTCAGAGCAAAAAGTGTATAACTCTGGTTACAGAAGGAATTTTTGAGTGGGACTTATTTCTTTTGAAAATAGACTCAGGAATGTACAACCTACCAAAAATCAAGTTAAAATGATAAAAGATGAATTTATGGTGAATTTTTAAATTTACTGCCCTACAGTAAAAGTAAAAACTGGTTAAGATAAAATTTCTAGCACTAATGAGAATCTCACTTAAGCACACTAAGACTCTTAGTTAAGATAATGGAAACTTCATAGTTCAACTTAAGAAAGTTTAAGAAAAGTGATAGGCAGTACTTGCTCTATAATTAATTAAAGAACCGAACAAGATGCCAACCAAATAAAAAGGCTTGCGCCTAAGTTACTAAGCTAGCTCATAACAATTTAATGTGATATATCTATGTCTATGTGCAATATGATAATATGATGATTGATCATGATGACAATGATTATGTTGCATATGATGTTGATTAATACATATGATGATGTCTTGTGATTGGATTCTCTATTTGCCAAAATTTTGGGAAGCTTCGGTTTAGCTGTTATGCTGCCAAAATTCTGCAAAAATTGTGGACTTGGAATAATTTTGCATTATAAGCCTTAATAAGAAGAAATTGAACTAAGGGCGTGATCCTTCAAAAGGGAAGGTGACCCAAAGTAAGTTCCCCTCACCCACAACTCACATGAGGCATGACATCGACCCAGCTAGTGTGAGTATAGGGGATAGGGCTTACATGAGGCATGGCATGACCCAGCTAGTATAAGTACCGAAAAGTTATGGTGGTGATGGCCACGGTATGAGCTCATTACCACTTATGTTTAGTGCGTGAAAAGAAAAAGACTTAAGATAAAGGTTAAGTTAAGAAAGGAAAGGGGTTTCGGTCCAACCCAACTAAAGAATGAAACTCTCAAGAGGATCATGCATGATACGAATGGTCATATTAGCTCTTATGTTGTTATTATAATGACAATATGTACTTAAAATTGAATCTGCTTCGGATACTTATGTTTTCAAAAATCTAAGAATTGAACCTTGTGAATGCTCACTATTTTCATTTATAAAACCAAAGTGGCTAGGACGATGATGATGACACTTTCGTGTCGGGCTCGAGTCCTATTGAGAAATCTTATTTCTCACTCTAGTTATTTTTCGTATCGTCACTAGATCTCAATGGCTTACCAAATGGAGTCGAGCATGGATCCACCCCATCATGAGTGGACTTTTGATGAGGACACACAGGCCATCGTGGCGATGACCACCACGGTGGTACGCACCTACTTTTACCCTGGTCGTATTCATGAGGATATGGGGCCCGATGCTTCGCCTGCTCCTGCCGATGTTCCTACTGCCTACCTTAGACAGCCGATAGGTCCTTGGGATTTTTCGTCTGAGCCATTGCTAGACATTGTCATGGAGCCAATGTCCCTGGATCTACCTACCGCCGAGCCCCTGCCACAACCAGTGATTCCAGTCATTGACTTGAGATCCATGGCCACCCCTAGGGTCGCAATCGCCTCTGCCATACCCTGAGTATCATCCGGATACTTCAGAGGAGGATCCTTCCAAGGAGTAGTCCTCAGCAGCCAGCTGTGACCCGAATCAGGCCGGCCCGAGTCGTCGTGTTTGTCGAATTGAGGTGATTCATAGGCACCCCATCATCTTACGTACGCCTCATGTTCCCCGAGGGCGAGGAGCTAGGAGGAGCCGTATCTCTGGGCCGTGACATCAGTAGCACTGAGGGTGCGTTGTTGGAGACTGATCTTAGGGTTTGGTGTGGAGCCAAGGCCCGTAGATTTTTGAGATCCCTGCTTCCTCATGTGTCTCTTTTGCTTTAAAGCTTACTGTGTTAATTTGCATTCGGTATGTAATGATGACTTAATTATGAGTACCTTTATGTAATGATGAATATTATGAATTATATTTATGTGGTATGAGTATGTAAGAATTTCTATGTATTATATATCTTGTATTGCTTTTATTCCACTTATGATTCGGACTCTTGTACATCACGCTCGTTTATATCTATCTTCTTGCTCAAGGCTTTACTTTCCAAAACAAATCGATGATGTATATAGATTTCAAAAAAAATTCTTACCGTATTTTTCGCGTAACTTAATTTCAAAACGAAGTTTAGTTTTCCACAAGCATAAGTAACAACTAATAAAACGCCATAATTCGACTTAAGTGTAGTATGAGTTTATTAGGGTGTTACACCATTCAGCCCCCTCTCTCTCCTCATTTTCCAGTTTTCATCCTTTAACTACAAGCTCAAGCTCTCATCTCTCTCTAAACTCCATCCTAGCTCTTTTGTTCTTCCAACATTCTTCTTCTTCTTCTCACTTTCTAACCTTATTCAACCCTCTTTTCTTTCACCACCATCACAAACCCTTCAAGGACCACCTTCTTGGGTCTTTGGAGAAGCAAAGTAAACACACATTAGCCACATTCTTCCAAGCTCTAAGGAGGGAGGCCATCTTCCACCACTTCCACCCTACAAGCTTCCAGGAAAATCTTTGTGGTAGTGACTCTAACCTTTCTTCTATGTTTTCAAGCTCTAGAACTCCTAAGCTCTCCATAGTTAGGTGGTTCTAGAACTTGCTCTAAAGGCGTCATGGTTATACTCTTATTATGAGAAGTTTACTTGTGGTTGTTGCTCTTCTCTTGGAAAAATGATTTTGGTTGTGTATTTATCTTATTTTTAACCAAACTTTTTAGAACTCAAACTATTAAGTATCATCAAAATCTCAAAGTATAAAAGTAGCTTGGAAGATAAAAATGGTCACTTAAAGAAAAGACTTAATGTTTTTATAAGAAAACTAATTGAAACAAAAACTGTTGAAGCTAAGAATTTTGACAGTCTTCATTGCACGAAAAATAACTCACCCAATACAACCAGAAATGCAATGAAACCAATTTTAAATGAAAATAGACTCATAAAGCTTTTTAAAACGAGAGAGATACGAATTTTCAAAGTGGGTTGTCCCCATATGTGTTTCTGTCTGAGTGATGCATACAAAATCTTAATAACTCGAGCTATACAAAACATTTTTGGACGAAGTTTTTTAGAAATCTAAGACATAGAGGAACATCCCCATAAAATAGTTTTGGCATATTCCTTGTGAGAAGCTCCCAGTAAAGTTTACAAGTTACTGTTGCAGAATGGATCTAAGAGACTAAACAGTCAGAGTAAAACGTGCATATCTCAAGTTATAAAATGAATTTTTAAGTGCGGCTTATTTTGTTTAATAACAAATTCAGAGAAGTATAATCATACAAAATTCATAACAAAATAGTAAAATATGAAATTATGGTGAATTTTTGAAATTCTGCCCCACCATAAAAGTAAATCTAGTTATGGTTATGTTTAAAATGTTAATAAGAAACAAGCTTGAAGATATTAAGACCCTCAAATTAAGATAAGGGAAAACTTCATAATTCAACTTAAAAGTTTCAAAATGGATAATAGATGAAATTGGCCCTATGCCTAATAAAAGAATCGTCACAAGAGTCAAATTCAATTAAAAGCTTGCACCAAATTTACTAAGTTAAGCTCATAAGACTTTATGTGTTATGTATGCCTCTATATGCCAACTTGATGATGATATGATGATGATAATTTTGATATGATGATGATAATGATGCTTAATGATATGTGATGTTGAATTCTCTGTTTGGCAATTTTGGGAAAGCTTTGGTCTACCCGTCATGCTACCCAAATTCCGCAAAATTTATGGACTTAGAATCATTTTTGCATCATAAGCCTTAAAAAAAAGAGATTGAACTAAAGGTATGATTCTTCAAAAAGGAAGGTAGCCCATAATAAGAAACCTCTTCCACCAACGGACTTGCATGAGGCATGGCAATGGACCCAGCTAGTGTGAGTACCGGGGAAGGGCTTACATGAGGCATGGCAAAGGACCCAGCTAGTGTAAGTACCAGAAACTTATAGTGGTGACGGCCATGGTATGAGCTCATTACCAACTATGTTTAGTGGGTGGCAATTAAAAGAATTATGATAGAGTCAAAGCTAATGGAAGAAAGAGACTTCGGTCTGACCCAAGCAAAGAATAAAACTCTTAAGATGTTTATGCATGATACAAATTGTCATATAAACTCTTATGTACACCATGATGTTATTGTTACAATGAAAATATGTACTTAAAATTGAATCCGCTTCGGATATTCATGTTTCGAAAACCTAATAATTGGACCTTATGTATGCTCAATATTTTCATTAATAAAACTGAAGTGGCTAGGATGATGATGATGACACTTCTGTGTTAGGTTCCAGTCCTACTAAGAAATATCATTTCTCACCCTAGTTATTTTCCTTATTGTCACTAGATTTCGATGGTGCATCCGGTGGAGTGGAGCATGGATCCCCTACACTGCGAGCAGACATATGATGAGGGATGCTAGACTATGTTGTTTTGGACTTGTAGTTACTATTGCTCTGTACCTTCACATATTCTTTTTTGCGATGAACGATGTCATTTTAGTTTGTATTTTAGTTTTTGTCGTGGCACGATCATAAGCCTTCTTCTATGTATTCGTTGACATTATGAACCCACATGGGTGAAATGATTAGCTATGTATTGCAATGTAATTGTGATTACTAATCATGTTTTATGATATTGTGTTATGATTTATGTACAGCATACTCTTTCTCTATCTATATTCTTGCTTAAGGCTTCACTTTCCAAAACACTGCAAAGTGACAACATATTTCAAAAAAAAAAAAATTTACCTTATTTTCCACGTAACTTAATTTAAAAAGTGATGCTCAAGTTTTCCGTAAGCATAAGTAACAATTAATAAACCTTTGTAATGCGACTTAAGCGTAGTATGAGTTTATTAAGGTGTTACAAAACCAATTCTTTAAAGATTAAGACTTGCTTCCATTCAATGAAACAAAGAACTTAGAGAAGAAAGAGAAACAAATTCCTTGAAGATTAAGACTTACTTCCATTCAATGAAAGAAAGGACTTAAATAAGAAAGAGAAACCAATTCCTTGAGTATTAAGAATTGCTTCCATTCAATGACCGAAAGAACAAAGAGAATAAAGAGAAACCAATTTCATAAGGATTAAGACTTGCTTCCATCAAATGTAATAGACCACTTGAAGAATAAAGTGAAACAAATTCCTTAAGGATTAAAACTTGCTTGCAATGAATGAACCAAACAACTTAAAGAAAAAAGAGAATATAATTCCATATGCCTTGCTTACATTCAATGAAAGAAAGAACTTAAAGTAGAAAGAGAAACTAATTCGTTGAGGATTAAAACTTGTTTCCGTTGAACGAAAGAAAGAACTTAAATTAGAAAGAGAAACCAATTCCTTGAGGTATAACACATGCTTCCATTCAAGGAAAACCAATTCCAAGAGGATTAAGACTTGCTTCCATTCAATGTAATAAACAAACTGAAGAAGGAAGTGAAGTTAATTCCTTAATGATTAAGACTTTGATCCATTTAGTAAAATAAAGAACTTAAAGAAGAAAGAGAAACCAATTCCTTGAAGATTAAGACTTGTAAGTTGAAAGGGAAACCAAAGAGTGATCAATTCCTTGAGGATTAATGCTTGTTTCCATTTAGGGAAAGAAAGAACTTTCAGAACAAAAAGAAACCAATGTTATGAGGATTAAGACTTGCTTCCGTTCAAAGTAATAAACCACTTGAAGAAGGAAATGAAACCAATTCCTTAAGGATTAAGAAATGCTTCCATTCGATGAAAGAAAGAACTTAAAAAAGAAAGAGAAACCAACTCCTGGAGGATTAAGACTTGCTTCTATTCAATGACTAAAAGAACTTCAAGAAGAAAGAGAAACCAATTCCATGAGGATTAAGACTTGCTTCCATTAAATGTAATAAACCACTTGAAGAATAAAGAGAAACCAATTCCTTAAGGATTAAGACTTGCTCCTATTCAATGAAATAAACAACTTAAAGAAAAAAGAGATAATAATTCCATGAGGATTTAGCCTTGCTTCCATTCAATGAAAGAAAGAACTTAAAGTAGAAAGAGAAACTAATTCCTCAATGATTAAGACATGTTTTGATGAGAATTCAACCAAGGCCAATAATGCTCAAGATCAATTACAAGGCATGGATGGCCCAATGACCAGAGCTAGAGCAAAAATGTTAAAAGAAGCTTTGCAAGGCCTAGTCATGGAAGCAATCCAATTAAGCATGAGCTTCCAAAATGGACCAATCTTATTCAGCTTGAAGAATAGTCAAGTCTAACATGAAGAAGTCACTTGAAGACCCAAGATGAAGTCTAATTCGAGTGATCAAGTTGCAAACAGATTGGGCCGGAATAATTGGTTTAAATTAGGTGTAATATGTCTTATTTCCTTGTAGTTTTCATACACCTTTTAATGTCTCCAATTTCTGAAGCTTTTTAGTTGTTTTCAAAGTCAGTTTCAAGAATTTTAAGAGTTCCTAGGCAATTATGATAGATAGTGGGTAAGTTACTTGTGTTTTCAATGTTAGTAGGACTTTAATGCTTAGTGGAATGTGTAGAGGCTACAACTCAATGTGAAGAAACCTTCAGATTACAAATAGGAACTCAATGTATAAACACAAGATAGATTATGAATGGACTTTTTTTGAGTTTTCTCCCAATTGTGAGAACTTCCCTTTTGTTCTTGGGCAAAGAACTATAGATCTTATCAAGGCAACTTGTGGTGATCAAAACAAGACTTATTACTCACCTTCTCATCTTCTCTTAAGTGTGCCATCTATATCCATTTCTGATTAAAAACAAACAAAACTCAAACACAACCCTAAACTTCCACCCTGAAAGTGCAAGGCGATCTAGGTTTATGCTAGTTGTTGATTCAAAACCATTCAACTCAATCAAAGCTGAATCATATCATGTTTCTATTCAACAAAAGAAAGAACTTAAAGTTGAAAAAGAAACTAAAGAGTAACCAATTCCTTGAGGATTAACATATGCTTCCATTCAAGGAAAGAAAGTACTAAAAGAAGAAAGAGAAACCAATTCCATGAGGATTAAGACTTGCTTCCATTCAATGTAATAAGCTAGTTGAAGAAGAAAGTGAAACCAATTCCTTAACCATTAAGACTTTGCTCCATTTAATGAAACAATGAACTTCAAGAAGAGATAGAATCCAATTCCTTGAGGATTAAGGCTTGTTTCCATTCAACGAAAGAAAGAACTTAAAGTCGAAAAGGAAACCAAAGAGTGATTGATTCTTTGAGGATTAACGCTTGTTTCCATTCAGGGAGAAAAAGAACTTTAAGAAGAAAAAGAAACCAATTTTATGAGGATTAAGACTTGCTTCCATTCAAAGTAATAAACCACTTGAAGAAGGAAATGAAACCAATTCCTTAAAGATTAATAAATGCTTCCATTCAATGAAAGAAAGAACTTAAGGAAGAAAGAGAAACAAATTCCTTGAGGAATAAGACATGCTTCCATTCAATGAAAGAAAGAACTTCAGGAAGAAAGAGAAACCAATTCCTTGAAGATTAACACTTGCTTCAATTCTAAGAAACAAGGTACTAAAAGAAGAAAAAGAAACCAATTTCATGAGGATTAAGACATACTTTCATTCAATGTAATAAACCACTTGAAGAAGGAAGTGACCAATTCCTTAAAGATTAAGCCTTGCTTCCATTCAACGAAACAAAGTACTTAGAGACGAAAGAGAAACCAATTCCTTGAGGATTAAAACTTACTTCCATTCAATGAAAGAAAGCTCTTAAAGAAGAAAGAGAAACCAATTTCTTGAGCATTAAGAATTGTTTCCATTCAATGGCCCGGCCGAAAGAACGAAGAGAATAAGGAGAAACAATTCCATGAGGATTATGACTTGCTTACATTAAAAGTAATGAACCACTTGATGAATAAAGTGAAACCAATTCCTTAGGGACTAAAACTTGCGTGCAATCAATGAAACAAACAAGTTAAAGAAAAATATGAAACTAATTCCATGACAGATTAAGTCTTGCTTTCATTCAATGATAAACAAACCATAAAGTAAAAAGAGAAACCGATTTCTTGAGGATTAAGACTTGCTTCCATTCAATGATCGAAAAAACTAAGAGAAGAAAGAGAAACAATTCCATGAGGATTAAGACTTGCTTCCATTAAAAGTAATGAACCACTTGATGAATAAAGAGAAACCAATTTCTTAAGGATTAAGACTTGCTTCCATTCAATGAATCAAACAACTTAAAGAAAAAGGAGAAAATAATTCCATGAAGATTAAGCCTTGCTTCCATTCAACGAAAGAAAGATCTTAAAGTAGAAAAAGAAACTAATTCCGTGAGGATTAAAACTTGTTTCCATTGAACAAAAGAAAGAACTTAAATTAGAAAGAGAAACCAAAGAGAAACCAATTCCTTGAGGAATAACACATGCTTCTGTTCAAGGAACAAACATACTAAAACAAGAAAGAGAAACCAATTCCAATAGAATTAAGACTTGCTTCCATTCAATGTAATAAAGTACTTGATGAAGGAAGTGAAACCAATTCCTTAAGGATTAAGACATGCTTCAATTCAATGAAAGAAAGAACTTAAAGAAGAAAGAGAAACTGTAACATCCTCAATTTCATGTCGTGCTAAATTACCGTAGTAACCCTGAGTAATTAGGCACTTAATGAGGAATTTCGAGATTAGGGCTTAATTAAGGGGTTGACTCGGACAAGAAGGGTCAAGAGAATGCCTAATCAAGGTTAGATAATCTCTAATTAAGCAAGTTAGAGCCCCTGTAGCTTACTTAAGCACTAATCGCCCTTAATTAGCTTACTCGAGTTTAATTAAGGTTAATTAAGCTTAATCGTGAGATTAATTTTTGTTAATCATGTTCTTGTGTGTTAATCACTAATTCTTGCTTAATCACCTTAATTAAGTTGTATGAGCACTTAATCACATGATTAAATTCAAATTTAGTCAACTAGACAATAAAGTAGAGAGTGATGTCATAAAAGCAAAAAGCATTAGACAAGATTACTTTATGTAAGAGTTTGACCATGCTTTGTCTCCCCATCATCCCATTTGTCCCCTTAATCACTAATTAACACAAAATTAAGCAAAATATCTCACTCCCCTCCCTTAATGTAGGACGCCACTTTCTCACACACACACACACATTCACTTCATTTTCAACTTCTCATTCTCTCTCTAAAGTTCTCAAACTCTCCAACCTCTCTCTACATTCCTTCTTCTTCTTCTTCTTCATCTTCTTCATCATTTTCCACCTCCATAACCAAACCTTCCTCACTAAGCCCTTCAAAGATCACATCTTTGGGTCTTTGGAGACAAGATCAAAACACTACAAGACTCATTTTCAAGAGAACTCAAGAGTTCTCTCCTTGCTCATTCAAAACCGCCACCTTCATCATCAAGAGGAGTCATCATCTTCTTTTTCCATTTCTCTTGTTTTTGCGCCATCTTCAAGAAAGGTAGTGATCTTCATCTTTTTCATTTTGTTTGCTCAAGAAAGCTTGGAGCTTGGGTCTTTCATGACCAAGATCTCTAAGTGAAAACTTGAGAAGATCCTTCATATTCTTCATGTGTTCTTAAGTTTCCTCTTTTAGAAAAATGTGTTCTTCATGTTCTTCATGTGTTCTTAAGTTTCCTCTTTTAGAAAAATATGTTCTTCATGTTCTTCATGTGTTCTTAAGTTTCCTCTTTTGGAAAAAAATGTTCTTCATGTTCTTCATGTGTTCTTAAGTTTCCTCTTTTAGAAAAATATGTTCTTCATGTTCTTCATGTGTTCTTAAGTTTCCTCTTTTAGAAAAATATGTTCTTGATGTTCTTCATGTGTTCTTAAGTTTCCTCTTTTGGAAAAATGTGTTCTTCATGTTCTTCATGTGTTCTTAAGTTTCCTCTTTTAGAAAAATGTGTTCTTGATGTTCTTCATGTGTTCTTAAGTTTCCTCTTTTAGTAAAATATGTTCTTGATGTTCTTCATGTGTTCTTAAGTTTCTTCTTTTGAAACCTATGTTCTCATTGATCTCTAGCTTAAAGTTGTTCCTTTCTCGTTATGATGAGTGAATGATTAGAAAAGCTTCACCTTTCTATGTTTCCATGATTTGATAAAACTATGAACCTTCTCAAAGTTTTAGACTTTTTATTCAAAAGCTAGTAGCTTGTATCATTATTTCATAAAGATCCAATCTTAAGATAAGAGCTTAATGTCAAAGGCACTTACTTTCATAAAGAATAAGACTTTATGACTACTTTATAATGAATGACAACTTTAATAATGTTTAAGGCAAAACCTTGGTAGGTTATTAGTAAAAGTTTAAAACTTTGCAACTTGACTAAGTTAAAAGTCACCCTTGGTGATTAGTGAACATTGGTGTTGTTGGGTTCATGATGTGGTTATGCGTTGTCATGACCCAAGGATTAGACGGATCTCGAACTCCTTGGGAACAGGAGAAGTATGATTAGGGCCTCTAAGCATACCATGAACCTAGGAATCACTAAGTGCGTTATCTCAAGGAAAGGAAACAATCACATAATTTAATTAATTTGAACAAGTGTTTCATAAGACATGTACTTAAGTAAAGCATACTTTCATCCAAGGACCAAGTAACTAAAAGACTATAAACACATATCCTAACTATGTGATTCTATCATGGGAAATCATGTGATGATTCATAATATTCTTCACAAAGAACAACACAACTATAAACCCCTTTAGGGTATGAATGTGTGATGCCACTTGGCATGATGAATGATGAGATTGATTGAGCTTTGTCTCATGATTGAATGATAAGTGTGATGATATGATATAGATATGATGAACTATTGGTTGAATGTTGATGATTGGCATTTTGGGGAAGCTCAGGTCTAGCCGTTATCTTTGCCGGATTTCGTCAAAATTATGGACTTAGTCATATCATTGCATGCGTCTAGTCAAGGAGTTATGCATGTAAAGTATAAAGATAAGAAAAGAATCAATGGGACGTGACCCTTCAATCACTTTGTAAGGGAAGTGAGACGGCGATCCACAAGGAACCTCTATGAGGAGGCAAGGGTGTTTTGGAGGACCCTCCAACTTAGAGGTAACCAATATCGGCTTAGTCCGATTTGGTTAGTATCATGCGTGACGACGGTCACGGAATGAGCTCATGTCCAAAAGCAGTCTATTTCAAAGGAAAGTAAAGAATGTTAAGCACGTGCTAAAAATGAAAGTAAAGTCTAAGTATGACCATGGTTACATCTGTGATGATGCGTGTCTTTGCATGAAAGTATATGGCCCATTTGCATTATGGATGTTATTCTATGTTTTAGTACGGATGTTAGTCATGATGATGTGTTTATGATGTTAAGTTTAAAAGCAACCCGGTTCAGGGTTTAAGTTTTCAAAACCATTAAAAATTGAACTTATATCTGTCCACTATTTTGTAATTAAACCCGAAGTGGCTGGGACGATGACGATGACACTGTGTGTTTGCCTAGTCAGCGATCCTACCGAGAAATTTAGTATTTCTCATTCCTACGTTCGTGTCGCCTTGAGAGGATGTCGACGTCGCACGCGGTGGTGATCTACATTGAGTTCCGGTGTGGCGTGGCGCTTTGACCGGTCTTTGAACGCCTCGGTCTTTGTCGCCCAGCGGCGAATGAGGGTCTACATCTTCCACGACCGCTGGTTCTGGACTCCCATGATGAGCCCATTTTTCCGACCGCATCAGCCATTTGGCGAGGTTACTATGGATGACATTCGCCCCTACTTTCAGCCACCGAGATACCCCACTGATGATGATGAGACTGACTCGGATACCCGTTTGACTCCGACTATTTCACTGGATTCCGATCCCTGAGCCGTCTTATCCGAAGCTTCCATGTGGAGACCGATCCATCCGAGCCCATCTATCCGACTCATTCGGGGTTCTCACCGTCGGGTTAAATCGCAGCCTTCAGTGATTCGTCTATCTTCTGATTCTTCTACTTCAACTGCTGGCCCATTTTCACCCGGTTGCGGCGTAGGTTCATTCGTACCGCTACTGTGCCCGTGGGCGAGGACGTGCTCGAGGAGGGGACGTGGTAGTACTTCTCCGGTGGATATGGGAATGGTTTCCTCCCGCCTGATGCCTGATGTGACGATTGCATGCGCAGTTGAGCACAAGAATAGCCCCTTTTGGTAGTAGTTATAGGGTTATCATTCCGTTATGTGGCATGCTTGGGTAGTAGGATTCTCTCGATGTATTTCCTTTTATTATGTATTGGTAGGCTTTTGTGTAGGGCCGAAGCGATAGATATCGGACCCATTATTATCTTATGTATGAACTGGTACGACTCTTATTGTATTATCATGGTTGGCCGTGGAATGAATGTTACATTATTCTAAGAATTGTGGTTACTCTTATGGTCTCTATGCTTGTTAAATGCGATATATGTATGGGATAGCGGTGTTACTTTATATGTTCACGATGCGCTCATGGCTCTCGATTTCGAAAATGGTTTACTTGTTTTGTAGAAAAAAATTTACCCTTATTTTCGGTATAAAGTAATTTCCAAAAGGTAATGATAGTTCCGCGAGCAAAAGTAGCAACTAGTAATTCCACAATATGACTTAAGCATAGAATGGAACTACTAGGGTGTTACAGAAACCAATTCCTTGAGGATTAAGACTTGCTTCCATTCGATCAAAAAAAGAACTTCAATGAGAAAGAGAAACCAATTCCTTAAGGATTAAGACTTGCTTCTATTCAATGACAGAAAGAACTAAGACAAGCCAGAGAAACCAATTCTATGATAATTAAGACTTGGTTCCATTAAATGTAATAAACCACTTGAAGAATAAAGAGAAACCAATTCCTTAAGTATTAATACTTGTTTCCATTCAATGAAACAAACAACTTAAAGAAAAAAGAGAAACTAATTCCAAGAGGATTAAGTCTTGCTTCCATTCAATGAAACAAAGAACTTAAAGTAGAAAGAGAAACTAATTCCTTGAGGATTAAGACTTATTTTCCATTCAATGTAAGAAAGAACTTAAAGTAGAAAGAGAAACCAAAGAGACACCAATTCCTTGACGATTAACACTTGCTTCCATTCAAGGAAAGAAAGTATTGAAAAAAGAAAAAGAAACAAATTCTCTGAGAATTAAGACTTGCTTCCATTCAATGTAATAAGCCATTTGAAGAGGAAGTAAAACCATTTTCTTAAGGATTAAGACTTTTTTTCAATTAATGAATGAAAGAACATAAAGAAGTTAGAGATGCCAATTCTTTGACGATTAACACTTGCTTCTGTTCAATAAAAGAAAGAACTTAAAGAAATAAGAGAAACCAATTTCTTGAGGATTAAGACTTGCTTCCATTCAGTGACTGAAGGAGCTTAATGAAGAAAGACAAAGCAATTTATTGACGATTAAAACTTGCTTCCATTCAATGACTGAAGAACAAAAAGAAGGAGAGAAACCAATTCCATGAGGATTAAGGCTTGCTTTTGTTACATGTAACAAACCACTTGAAGAAGAAAGAGAAAACAATTCCATGAGGATTAACACTTGCTTCCATTCATTGAAAGAAAGAACCTTAAGAAAAAAGAGTAACTAATTCCGTGAGGATTAAGTCCGACATCCATTCTATGAAAGAAAGAACTTAAAGAAGAAAGAGAAACTAATTCCTCGAGGAATAAGACTTGCTTCCGCTCAATGATCGAAAGAACTTCAAGAAGAAAGACAAACTAATTCCTTAAGGATTAAAACTTGCTTCCATTCAATAATTGAAAGAACTAAGCAAAGAAAGAGAAACCAATGTTATGAGGATTAAGACTTGCTTCTATTAAATGTAATAAACCACTTGACGAATAAAGAGAAACCAATTCCTTAAGGATTAAGATTGCTTCCATTTAATGAAATAAGCAACTTAAAGAAAAAAGAGAAACTAATTTCATGAGGATTAAGTCTTCCTTCCATTCAATGAAACAAAGAACTTAAAGTAGAAAGAGAAACTAATTCCTTGAGGATTAAGACTTATTTTCCATTCAACGTAAGAAAGAACTTAAAGTAGAAAGAGAAACCAAAGAGACACTAATTCCTTGACAATTAACACTTGCTTCCATTCAAGGAAAGAAAGTACTGAAAAAAGAAAAAGAAACAAATTCTCTGAGGATTAAGACTTGCTTCCATTCAATGTAATAACCCATTTGAAGAAGGAAGTAAAACCATTTTCTTAAGGATTAAGACTTGTTTTCAATTAATGAATGAAAGAACATAAAGAAGATATACCAATTCTTTGACGATTAACACTTGCTTTTGTTCAATAAAAGAAAGAACTTAAAGAAATAAGAGAAATCAATTCCTTGAGGATTAAGACTTGCTTCCATTCAATGACTGAAGGAACTTAAAGAAGAAAGACAAAGCAATTCATTGGCGATTAAAACTTGCTTCCATTCAATGATTGAAAGAACAAAAAGAAGAGAGAGAAACCAATTCCATGAGGATTAAGGCTTGCTATTGTTACATGTAACAAACCACTTGAAGAAGAAAGAGAAAACAATTCCTTGAGGATTAACACTTGCTTCCATTCATTGAAAGAAAGAACCTAAAGAAAAAAGAGTGATATGTCGTTAAACTACCAAATTAAAAACCTTTGCTTGGTTTAGGAAAAATTAGTTTAGTAATGAGTAAAGGGTCGATCTACGAGGAATTGAATTAATTTAATTATTTAGCTTATTTTAGATTCTGATTCTAATAAACTCTAAAAAGACAAAGTAACACAAAATGGGGGGGTTTGGTTATTTCTATAAATCAAACAAAAGTTATATTAAAAAAATTACATGAAAATAAAAAATAAACAAGAGCAAATGACGTTGTTTTGTTGAAATCAATTAAAACTGGTTATGGGATCCCTTTTCCCCACCAAATTATATCATGCAATTAGTTCTCAATTTCAACCTCCAATTCTCCTTTTATAATTACCAATCTTAGGCAATGAAACATTCTATTACCTACCTTCTTTTAAATAGATTAAGGAACATCCATTAACCTATTCTAATCACTAATTGACATAAGGAACATCCACTAAGTTCAATTAACAATTGCAACTAGAAGGATAGATTGATCTAAGTTTTGGTCTTTAACATAGGACTAAGTGACTTAGGTTATATTCTCCCTTGCATACAATCAAAACTTGACCATTAAGTTTGCACACAAGTTACTACATATGGATAAAGGATAATGAACATCATAATCCTAAATCTAGTAATCAACCATAACAAGAAATATAAGGGTGGCCAATCCAAACATGTCACATTACTGCCATAATCATGAAGTGAGTAGGAGAATATAATCAACTCTCAAGAAAATAGAGGTCTGAAAATCAATTTAATTATATGATAATTTAGGGTTCAAAGTTCACCCATAACCATAAAAATAACTTAGCCTAACATTCTAAAGAAAACCATATCACAAATTGAAGAATACATGACATGAGTTAAGAAAGAAAGAAAACATGTGCAGACTAAAGGGTGAAAGCAAAGTTGCCCAAACTCTAATCTTCAGCACCGATCTCTTCTTCTTGTCCTCAATTAAATCCCTAAAAAGCAGCAAAAAGTGATGTCCACAGCTACAAGCTTCATGAAAATGTCACTTCTCTAACTCCAATATTATAACTATGGTTTCTCAGGATGAGTTGCTGAAACCTCCTTCTTTCTCCACAAAAATTTCTCTCTCTAGCAAGAGAAAAAATGCTCATCTGTTACTCCTCTCCCTTATTGTAACACCCTACTAATTTAATGTTATGCTTAAGACATAGCATGAAATTAAGTAGATTGCATTATTGTGTAAATACACTGCCTACATTTCCTTTATCCGTATCTTTATTTATTTATCTACTTATTTGAAGAAGTGGAACGCTGTATAAAGAACGTGACAGGGGTTTAATGCATCACAATAGAAAGATAAGGACAATTTACACTTATGCTGTCAACTGTATATATATATATATATAGAGCCACTGCTTCAGCTTATGTACAGGTTTCAAAATAGGATACAAGAGTGGGGCCGTGAACCAAAAAGACATAAGGCCCATGTCAGTCAACCTGATCCTATGTGGTCCTCAGAGGACATTTCAAAAACCTACCACTAGTCTATGACCCAAAGTCGCATCTTTGCCAAAAGAGGTCATGCTATGCAATATCGCTCGTGGATGACCTACTTTCAGTCAGAGTGGCAGTTGGCCATATCTCCATCATCAGTAGCTTCTGGCCCCGAGGAAGAGGATGCCGAGCTGGTGGCCTCTGGCGGTCGCTATCTGAGTCGAATGGGATGTCGCAGTACAACCTGTGGAGGTGACTCTAGTGTAGGGTCGGCAGGGGCTGCTGTAAGGTCCTACTCTATCTACTATATTTACTTAATCGTGGTATAGTATGTTAAAGTTTTTTATTTAAAATTTATTATTTATAGTCCTCGACTATGATTTACAGCGACTTAATCTTTCTTTATATTTAGCGTGCAGGTAAGAACTTAGCGTATAACGTGAAACAATAATTTCTGCATAAACCGAAATAATGAAAGGAATGCGTGAGAAATTTTTCAATTTATGCACATATCTTGAAAGGTAAATATATATATATCTGCATCCATAGAGGACATCCTCTCGATATATACACTGTAAGGAATACATGTAGGGCCAAGACATACCAAAAGATCTGGCCGATATCATAAAAGTGCAGTCCTAAGAGTCCTCATAGGACATTTAAGTACAAGTCAAAGTCCTAACAAAACTACTCCTATGGCCCAATACATCATCTCATCAAAGAGAGGCCATCATGTACAACAGCTAGCCACATATATCTACTACGGTCGGTGCGTTGGCCATACTTGAGCCCGATCGGGAGGAGTCATCAGGTCCGGATGAGGAGGACGAAGAGTCGGTAGCCTCGGACGGGTCATCCTCGGCGTCCATCGGGTCTCCGGGAACCATATGAAGAGGTGAGGCTGGTATGGGATCCGCCTGAGCCGTAGGTGCGGGAGGAGGTGCCGGGTGCGCTACGGATATGGGGAAGGCGAAATATGGAACAGTGGGGTCGAACAAGGGGTGGAAGAGTGGCACCGTGAAGTCACTGCTGCTGAAAAAGTATACCCTAAATCGGCACGAGCCGACTATGTACAACGAGTCGTAGGTGGGGCTGTAATGAAGCTGCATATGCGGGAACTCAATGAACACCACCGCTGTCGCGTCCATCGTACTGATCTAAAAGTAAAGTGGGTACTACATAGGGTGAGAATTCTTCAAACTCTCAGTAGGGTTCTATATTCCTAAAGTTATCTCATCTTAACCCCTAATGGCTTCGGTCTTTTATTATGATAACTATGAACATGGTCGAAGGTAGTGAATAAGTCTAACTATTAACAGCAGAATAGCAGATTACAAAATATACATGCATAACTCAAGTATAAAATTCAACAACATTTAATATCCTTATTGCGTGTAAAAAGGGAATATACTCATAACTTTACTCTTATCCTTCTTCTAAGTTTGACTTTTTCTTAAAATCTTTACACCCACTCAAAGATAAATGGTAATGAGCTCATCTGTAGCCGTCGCCACCTTAAATATTCGGTACTTACACTAGCTGGGTCTAATGCCATGCCTCATGTAAGACCTATCCCCTATACTCACACTAGCTGGGTCTAATGCCATGCCTCATGTGAGTCGTGGGTGAGGGGAACTTAAATAAGCTTATCCTCTTACTCGAGGATTATATATGTTCCAGCTTACACTTATAATCTCATAATCAATCATAATGCTTACCGAAATTTGGATGAAGATAACGGATCACATCCGCTTCCCCATGAATAGTGCCAAGCAGACAACAATTCCAGAAATTCTCAACAATAGTTCAATAATTTCTATAACAGTATATACAATGTTCATAACAATATAGGATTCTCATAATAATATTGGGCATGCATACTTGTTATAATCAAGAGAAGAGTAAACTAAAAATTTGGGTGCTGCCACCAAATGCTTCCTATTCTGCCCGGTTAGTGTTTTCTCTGAGTTTATTGCTACACAACTCCAATGGATCTGAAATTTTAATATGTTGAAGCCCTATGTGTCTAGTTTCTAACCTTTTTAGTCCCGTTCAATTTTGATATCTACAACTCAAGATATTGTCATTTTATTCTGGCTTGGTCTATAACTAAACTGAACAGCACTCTAAAATGTTAAAATCTGTTAAAATTCGAATCCTAAGGGTATGGCTACCAAACCTATGTTGTTTTGAAGCTAGGATATGAATTTTATCCTCCAACAAGTCCCACATCATTTGGCCAACTATAGCTTAAGTAATAAAACCTCAAATTCAGGTGTTACAAACTGCCCTGTTTTGGCCTAAGCAGAATCAGGGGTGACTTTAGAAAATTTCTGGGAGTTACTCAAATTAGGTCTGAATCCGAAATTTTTATAGCATAAACTACTGGATCTTAGCTTTCTATAGAATCTTGTTCCACCTAAATCCAAGTTATATGGAGTGAGATATGGCTCACGTAAGCTTCCCTGCCCGAAATCAAATTCTGAAACTTAGGTCAAACTTCAAAAATTCATAACTAATTCTATACTGACCCAATGACTTAATAATTTATATGTATGGAAAGTTCTGGATGTCTAGTTTCATCTAAAAATATTTTCATAGAATTTAAATGGTGGGAACTGAGGGACAGAGGGCATTTCGTATGGAAACCCTAAGAGAACTCTGTTTCCAGACTTGCTGATTTCTCTCCTTTCTTGATCTACCCCATTGATCTATCACCTCTTCACTCATCCCATCATTTTTCCACCCATATATCATCAAGATCAGCAAGAAGACAGATCAGAAACCATATCCAATCCAGATTCAATCAACAATACAAACATCTATTGAAAGCTTTAAACCCTACCTCCTTTGAGTTCCAACTTGATTCTTCAAAAGAACTTCAAATCTCCAAAGTGAAGAGTGTATGAAGTGAAGAGAGATGAAGAAGAGGAAAAGAAAAATGGAGGAGGGAGGAAGAAGGAAGGGTGGCAGATGAGATAAGGAGAGGAGAGTGAGAGAGAAGATATTTTGAAGTGTAATAATTGAAGGGGGTAAGTTGTCGCGGTGTGATTGGTCCTTTAATCTTGTGGCCTCAATTGAGCCACAAGGTGAATTGTGGATCGTCTGATGGTGGTGGGGTGGATGGCCTCCCCACCTTTGGATCCAGGGCCATTAATATTATTTTATTCCAGTAGCTTAAGTTATTGAAGTTTTATCGGATCTTCCCCCAAATCGGAGATTCGGTATTTACCCGATTTCGCATTCGCCTTTACCTTAGTTCTACTTTAAATTTTCCATTCTAATCTACCTAACTAACATCCATTTGAATCCTAATAAATCTTAAATGGTTCATAGCTAACCTTGCGTGAATTAATCGAGAAAATTGGTTAATAACAGGTGATTGAATTTTCGGACGTCACGGTACCGCAGTCTTTGCGCGGGTGCAAGAAGGTCTTTGGGGAGGGTGTGCCGCGATACAGCGGAGCGCAAAGTAAGGGGAAGCAGGATCAAAAGCGGGATGGTGCAAAGGGACGGCAAAGTTCCTATCACTAAAAAGGTAGAGACTAACGGCAAGAGCGGCTATATACAAATGAGCCTCTGCAGGTCATGGTGGAGCTGCAAGTCCGCACCTCAATGAAGAGGGTAGGCCGCGTGTCCATCGCCCACGTCCGAGAATGAGGCGGAAATGCAAAATGAGGTGAGAATTTAAGGAAATTTCAGTGGGTCGCGTGGCGTTTAACTGACGTCGCTTTCATTTTCAGTTGCCTGGGGTTTCATTTAATTATGAAAACATGAGGTCAAATTTAACCATTCATATTTAATAAGGTTAAGAAAATGTTTGGTCCGAGGCAAGGTCCAATTTTACTTTAAACAGCATAAGAAGTCGTCTAAACTACTAACAGTAATATACAGAATAATAGGCAGGATAAGTGAACACATACTGTAAGTAAGCATAATAGTTAAACTGTAAATAACTTGTAATCATGTACTTAATGCAATCATGCAAACTTGCTCGTGAACTTTCTTTCATAAACTTTTCCTTTGCTCATATACTTTCTTCATTACTCATAAATTTTTCCATTACTTGGTTCCCTAGGAGTTCTTGGCCATTTTAGACTCCTATGTTGAATTTCTTGATGCCTTGGATGTGCTTTTTACCTATATGCTTGACACTCTTGAGGATCCATTGGGAATTTGCTTTTCACAGTATTTGATCATTTTTTGTTTTTAGGACTTTTGTGTTTATTTTAGATTTTGATGTTTCATTTTCGGTACTCTTGAGCATATTTTGGATTTTGCATGAGGACATGCAAAAAGCTAAGTGTGGGGGAATTTGATAAGCAATATTTTGATACACTGATTAACCCTCATATTTAGTTTATTGAACCTCTTTTGTGCTTAATTGAATAATATTGGACACATTTTATAAGTTTGGACTCTAATTGGGCTTAATTGTATTTTCCAGCACTATTACAAATTTATACTGTTTTTGTATTATGGTTGTATCTTGAGTTGTAGATATCTAAAAATTACAAATTTTATATTGTAGAAAAGCTGAGAGAAAGATCTACAACTTTGATAAGAAGTCAAAAACTAATTCAGATGTCTAGTGGGTCGAATTGGGCCACGAAGTCAGAACAGGGCTGTTACGCTGGAACCAGAACAGTGTGCACTAATTGGGCCATAACGTGAGTTGTAGACATTGGATTGAGGTGAAACCGGTGCCATTTGAAAGCTAAGACATAAAGCTTCAATTCATATGAGATCATTCTCCAAAATAATGGCATCTTCATGGACTTATTGGCTGTTAAAATGGACTGATGCGAATACACATATAATCTGAACATGCTATAAAGATTGGGCCATAACTCTCTCATTTCAAGTCCAAATTAAGCAAATTGGGTGTCCACTTAAAGCTAAGAGGCAGAGGATTAAGTTGGGCTCAAGGGTATTTTTGAATTTTGACATTTGAGGTCTGATAAGAGGAGAGAAAACTGAGACGCAAAGGGGACTCATCTATCTCCAACATTTTTCATTTTTTTCTTTCTTCTCTTCTCCTCTCCTCTTCTTCCCTTTTTCTTTTCCTTTCATTTTGTAAGATACTTGTTTTGGGTTCTATTTTGTAACCTTCATTGCTATGGAGGAGTAGGATTTCAAGCTAGTTCAAGGAGACTCCAAGGGCATTATGGTTGTAATCTTGAAACCCTATACTTGAATTTCAATCATGTTTGTTTTCTTGATTCTTTGCCCTCTTTTATTTGTAAATTTGCATTGAATGGTATTGATATGTGAGTTTATGAATGAGGAATTAGTTGGGTGATTGCTAATTGGTCAATTGGTATGAACTAGATTAGTTAAAGAATTAGGAATTGGGTTTCGGTTCAAACCTAGGCTAATACAATTGGGGCTAGAAATCAACATAGGTTAATTAGAGTTGAGGTTTCGATTATCTAATCAATTATGTGTTAGTTGAATTCCTAGAGTTCTCTTGGTAGAATTGTGGGGTTGTTAGTAGAGGTCTCTCTAATAGCTCAAATTAGCCGCACTCCATGTGTTTGATATATTGTGCGTTAATGATTGATTCACCTTATACCTAAGGAACTCTTTGAACTAGTGTTTTTATTTTCATCTAATTTTATTTTATAGTTTATTGACTGCATGTTTGCACATACCCCCCTGTTACTTAACTAGATAGCAAGAACATCCTTGTGAGACGACCTTGGTTGCACTATACTTCAAATTTAGTGTAATTAAGTATTTTAAAATTGTAATTTGGAGCAGGCTGCGACACTTGCTGCCAATATAGACAAGGCTTCGAAGTGGTAGTTAGAATGAGTGGCTTTGATTGGGTGAAATTTTGTGGGCAAAGTTCAGCCGTGTCTCTCTCTTTTGTGTCAAAATTGCTCTCCATGTCGCCAGAGAAGTGAAACTCGCTTCCTGCGTATCTGAGCATGAAGTTGGAACTCGCACTCTTAAGGTCGGAATTTGTGCCAATCCATTCAGATGAAGTCGGAACTCGGAAATATTGCCTTAGTTTATTCACAAGGTAAAGTCGGACTTCGGAATCGTAAGATACAATTACGTTCAAATCGAAGGTCAAGGGCCAGAATGTGAAACCGAAATACTCGAACCCGGAAGTTGGGAGACATAGTAAACTCAAATCGATTCTAAGGATGACACCGGATATCGGGATTCAAAACATTAATCAAGTGTACCAAGAAATCGGAACTCATAGGATCTCGGCACTCCAACTCGATCTCGGAACTCAAAACTTAATATCGGAAATCGGAAGCATAAGCCACTACATTTGAACTAATGAAATCAGAAATCGATATATCGTGTTTATTCTAACTCGAGCATAAGGCCGGAAATCGCATATTACGTGCATAAGGTCGTAAATCGGAAGATACAGCCAGTCCTTTTTAAGCCTTGGAGACGAAGTCGAAATTCGAAATTCCGACATTGTATTACTAAGGTAGGAAGTCGGAATTTATATGAAGTTAAAGACAAACTCGGAAATCGGAAATTTATTACTGATGAGGTCGGAATTCATACCTGCTTACATAAGGTTGGAAATCGGAAAATACAAGGCAATCCGTTTGAGCCTTCCTAAGGTTGGAAATCGGAATTTTTAGAATTCACTGAGGTCGGAAATCAGAAATCCTTGTCTGTCCAACCTTGAAGATGAATTCGGAGGTCGGGAATAGTGATGGCTCGGAAATCGGAAGTCGCGGACGTTACACTTATGGTTGCTGGTCTCTTGTCAAAATGTAATCTTAGCCATCCAAATTGTAACTGCTCCAAGTGTAACTGCACATTAAACTAGCTTCATAGGTTACATTCTCACAAAGCATTGGCGATTGTTAGAAATAATTCTGATAATTAAGTTTTTAACAACCTATAATCAGACAATGAAAATCCACAAATGAATTGAACTCAATTGGCCCACCATTTATTAATTAAAATTGACAGTTTCGATTTTTTCTGGCAGCTCTACTTCACATGTAAATTACATTAACCAAATGGACTTGGATGAGAGTAATTCAACCACCATTGGAAAGTTAACATCTTGGGCTTCATTTTTGGCTCTGGAATCATCCCATTTGGGCTTATATCAAGGGAGAACTGAATTGAGCAAAACTGCATTGAATGCAATGACGGGTCAGCATCAGGCCCAACTTTGGCAGTTTCAATCTTTCTGGTCCGTTGGACTTTTTGAGTGATCTTGGTGTCAAATTAAAGCTCTGGATGTCTACTTTCATTTCCAAGTGGAATCATGTCATTTTGACTTTGGACGAAAAAGTTATGCCCTTGGAAAGACATACTACTCATGCTATCCAACACTCAATTCTTAGCATTTTCTTGAATTAGCTCCAAATTGAGTCATTTTACTCTTGTTCAGCTCAAAAATCATCCTTAAGCTTTATTTTCCTACAAAAGACAAATAGTAAAATAAAAGCATTATATTTACAAGATTAAAGATATGAACAAGCATAGAAAAGAATATAAAATAAGTGAATAAAATGTATTTATCAATTTCCCCCGCACTTGAACCTTGCTTGTCCTTAAGCAAGACTAAGATAAAACCTAAGCTAATCCACTTTCATAGGAAATCACGATTGCATTTAGCATATGCAACACGCCTTTAAACCTCTAGAAGGCCTATAGAGGATGAGGTATAGTCTCGTGGGGGCTTCCAGCGATGATACCCACAAACACCTATTCTTTCCAGCATTTTTCAGAGAACTAGAAATACACAACCATGAAATCAAACAAGAAAAATGTTATCATCAACCATTGTCAAGATAATGCATCCAATGAACATCATACTCAAGCAAATGAAACAATTAAGCTAATGGTGAAAAAAAAAAAACTATGCAACACTTTAAACAGGCCTCACTCTTTCCATCTCCACAATTCAAGTTTTCAATTTTCATGCAATCATGTCAAGCATCAAATTGTCTTAATTTATGCAAATGGCAAATCATCATCAAAACACCACAATGGAATCAAAAGGTCTTTTCTTTGGTTGTAATGGGGTCAATGGGGGTTGTAATGTATCTTAATAAATAAAGGGAAAAGGAAATACACAAGAGTTTCTTTGAATTCCTAGAAATAGAGACATGAAAATGATAATGCAACCATGTTTAAGTCAAAACTCCATAGAACAAACATGAGGGTCAATTTTTTTACTGTGGACCTTTTTTCCACCTTTCTTTACTCTTGTAACACTATAACATACTTTGAACTTTAACTGAGTTCATTGAACACTCTTTTTTTTTTTCTTTTCTTCTTATTTTTTTTTTCATTCCACTAATTATTGAAAGATAACAAATTCCCCCACACTTCTCATCTTTACCATACTTGAATTACCAATACTTTGCACATCAATCAAGTCTCTAACTCTATTCCATCAAAGAAACAAAGGTTAGGACAAAAATTTATATCAAGCTAGGTAAAGAAGATAAGGGTGCCAAAGAAAATAAGACTAAATTCTATGAAGGTTCAAATTGGCTCACTAAGGATTTGTGTTCACTTTGGAACATCAAAATGTAGGGAACATGTCCATTTGGCCATGGTGTTAGACAACAAAATGCCTTAATCATTTTCCAAAGTGGCAGAAATCAGTTGCAAATCCAAAAACACTTCAAAAGAGAATTTTCAGCTCAACAATCAAACAATTAAATCTAATGACTATCCAAGTGTAAATTTCAATAATGTAAGTAAGGTTAAAGTATGCATTATAACTGTACCAAAAGCAAAGTAAGTAACATTTAAAAGAGTATAACATCATAAAAATGCATTAACAAGAGAATGAAGTCAAATCCAACTCTAAACTTGTCATCAATCAAAGTTATGAATTAAAGCCAAAATCTCATCATTTTGCTAGAAAGAATAAAAAAAACCTAAAACTAGACTTAAAAACAAAATTCTGAAAAAAAAAAAAAAACACAATCAGAAATTTTTTTTTGAAAGTTAGATTTTTTTTTTTAAATAAACAACAAAATTATCCTAAACCATTCCCCCCACACTTAATCCTTACATTGCCCTCAATGTAAGACAAAAATATGAATTAACGTGAAAGGAAAAAAAAATAACAAACTACAAAGCAAACAAAATAAAGGAGTAAAATGATAAAGAATAAGAGAGATCAAATCTGATTTCCAAAGCTCTCCATCCATTGTGTTGCCTCCCAAAAGCTCTTGGTTTACTGTCCTCAGCCTGACTTTTCCTTAGAAGATCAGAGATGGTCATAAGAAGGCTCTTCCAACTTTATCTCCTCAATCTCATCAAAACTAGAAGATGTTAAATCATAATAAGGCTTCAATCTATGATCATTAACCTTGAATACTTTCCCTATATCTAAAGCCTTAATTTCAACTGCACCATGGGGAAATATGTTAGTGACAACAAAAGGACCAATCCACCTTGATCTTAACTTACCAAGAAACAGTTTTAGCTTTGAATGAAAAAGAAGAACTTTTTGACCAATGGAAAAATCCTGCCTCAAAATCATCTTGTCATGGAACATCTTTGTCTTCTCCTTATAGATTCTTGCATTATCATATGCATTGTTCCTGATTTCTTCAAGTTCTTGCAATTGTAACTTTCTATGAATTCCAGCTTCATCTAAATTAATGTTACATTGCTTAAGAGCCTAATAAGCTTTATGTTCAAGCTCCACAGGTAAATGACAAGGTTTGCCATAAAGTAACCTGTATGGAGACATTCCCAAAGGCGTTTTATAGGCTGTCCTATAAGCCCACAATGCATTATCAAGCCTTAAGCTCCAATCCTTTAAATTTGGATTCACTGTTTTCTCCAAGATGGATTTCACCTCTCTATTTGACAATTCAGCTTGTCCACTTGTTTGAGGATGATATGCAGTGGAAGTTCCATGGACAACATTACACTTCTTTAAGAGAGCTTGAAAAGACCTGTTACAAAAATGAGTACTCTTATCGCTAATAGTAGCTTTAGGAGTGCCAAATCTTGCAAAGATATTAGTTCTCACAAAATTACAAATAGTTTTAGCATCATTCAACGTAGTGGCCTTAGCCTCAATCCACTTAGAGACATAGTCAACTACAAGAAGAATGTAAACATTACCAAAGGAAGAAACAAATGGTCCCATAAAATCAATTCCCTAAACATCAAAAATTTCAACAACAAGTATGGGTGATTAGGGCATTTGGTTTTTTGGGCTTAAATTACCAACACGTTGGCATCTATCACATGCTTTGCAAAACAAATATGCATCCTTAAACAAAGAAGGCCAATAAAAACCACATTCAAGCACTTTAAGAGCTGTTCTCTTTGGTCCAAAATGGCCGCTACAAGTATAAGCATGACAGAAACTTAAAATTGAGTTAAACTCATATTTAGGGACACACCTTCTTATTACCTAATCAGAACAATGCTTCCATAGATAAGGATCATCCCAAATATAATACTTGGAGTCACTCTTAATCTTGTCCTTTTGAGCTCGAGTTAAATCCTTTGGTAGCTCCTTTATGACCTTAAAATTGACAATATCATCATACCAAGGAACACTGACATTAATGGCAAAGAGTTGCTCATCAGGGAACTTCTCTTCCAAAGGTAAGGCATCCTCTTCAAGAGCTAAGCGACTAAGATGATTAGCCACTAAGTTTTCACTTCCCTTCTTGTCTTTGATCTCAATGTCAAATTCCTGCAATAAAAGAATCCACCTGATCAATCTTGGCTTTGCATCTTTCTTAGAAAGCAAATACTTAACTGCTGCATGATCACTATAAACAACAACTTTAGATCCAACCAAATAAGATCTAAACTTCTCCAAAGCAAAGATTACAACAAGAAATTCTTTTTCAGTGGTAGAATAGTTTAGTTGTGCATCATTTAGAGTGCGAGAAGCATAATAAATGACATGAGGCAACTTCCCCTTTCGCTGACCCAAAATAGCACTAATAGCAAAATCATTTGCATCACACATAACCTCAAAAGGTAAGCTCTAGTCAGGTGGCTGAACAATGGGAGCTGAAGTGAGAAGCTCTTTAACCTTGTTGAATGCCATCTTGCACTCTTCATTGAAATCAAACGCCACTTCTTTTTGCAGCAACTTGCAAAGAAGATGAGAAATCTTTGAGAAATCCTTAATAAATCTTCGGTAGAAACCTGCATGTCTAAGAAAGGAATGAACTTCCTTCACCAAAGTGGGGTATGGTAAGGATTTAACAAGGTCTACTTTAGCTTTATCTACCTCAATTCCTTTAGCTGAAATCACATGTCCCAAAACAATTCCTTGATCAACCATAAAATGGCATTTTTCCTAATTTAAAACAAGATTTGTTTCTAAGAATCTTTCCAAAACGAGAGACAAATTATCAAGGCATTTATCAAAAGAATTACCATAAACAGAGAAATCATCCATAAATACCTCAATAATGCTTTCAATGTAATCAGAAAAGATACTTACCATGCACCTTTGAAAAGTAGAAGGGGCATTACATAAACCAAAGGGCATTCTTCTATAAGCATAGACACCATAAAGACATGTGAATGTGGTCTTTTCTTGATCTTCTGGAGCAATCACAATTTGGTTGTATCCTGAATAACCATCAAGGAAGCAAAAGTAAGAGTGTTCAACTAATCTTTCCAGCATTTGATCCATAAAAGGAAGAGGAAAATGATCCTTCCTTGTGGCTGAATTAAGCTTCCTATAATCAATACACATTCTCCAACCAGTTTACACCCTTGTTGGAACCAACTCATTGTCTTCATTCTTGATCATTGTAATGCCAGATTTCTTGGGAACCACTTGCACAGGGCTCACCCATTTTGAATCAGAAACAAGAAGCTTCAAGTGATGATGCATAGGTGGTCTTTAAAGGAAATGATTATGGGGTGATCCAAGAGTATGGTGCTCCCTACTTTGTAAGGAGTATAGTAGCAATTGCCAATATAGTTTATAACCAAAAGAAGTAATTAAAGAGTAAACGGTGGAGAAAACTCTATTTTTGTTCATTCTTATTTAAAAAAAAAGATTTCAATAAAAAAAAATTAATTTTGATACATTAATAGTGTAAAAGATTTTTACACAATTAACCAATCATATCTTTTCATTTGTGTGATTATTCAAATAGTAAGTATAAAACTTAATCATATTTGCTGATGTGATAAAATATGATTAGATAATAGTGTAAAAACGTTTTACACTATTAGTACATCAAAATTAAATTCTAAAAATAATCTGTCTAGATTAAAATATAAATAAAATTAAAGAAAATCAATAACGAAATTTCTATAAATAATTTAACTAAGCTTTGGTGTGTGTGTGTGTATATATATATATTATGGCGATGTGTGTAGTAATTTTCGTAAACGTTGTTCAGGTGGTAACAATATGATTGGGTTATGGTATGCTAACTATGGTTTAACCTAATAGAAATGTAATCTTTTATTGTTTCTAATCAAATCATAATCGGTGACTTAAATTTAAAAAAAAAAAAAAACCATGATTTTGCAAATATATAATTTAAGGATGAATGTTATTATGCGCATTAAAAATTGAGATTTGAGGCATGAAAACTATAATTCATATTTAAACATATTATAATTAAATCAATTTTAAGATTCTTGAGCCTTGAAAACTGAAATGTTTTCTACAAAACCACTGCACATTAAGAAACTTAAAGAAATAATTATCATATCATTATGTAATAAATAGATATATTTTTACTATAAATTACAAATTATTTAATATATTCAGAATAAAAATATTTAATATATTAATTATTAATTTACGTCCTTTATAATAAATGACACTGGCTAAGCTTTTTTCTTTCATCACTAATAAACAATCTAAGTTATATACAGCCTTAACCACTTAAAATAAAAAACATTAATTTAAATATTATACAAGTAGTTAGTATAAAGAAATTGCATAGTTTTCATACTTTTATAGTTAAACAATAATTAATTTTATAAAAATTTTAAACAAACTGAAGCAATAAAAATATCTAATTATATTTTTTAAAATATAAATTATTTTTCACCACTTTTCTTATCGTTGCATGTTTTGAAAGAGTTTTCAGATTCCTTCGCAATCTTACAGGTAACTAAGTCCGGCGTTTGTACTGTGTTCAACCCAGCTAATATCCACCCGTGATTTCGATATTTCAGTTTCATTTTATTAAAAATAAATAAATAAAAAATCGGCGTCACCAACTTGAAAGTAATTTTAAAAAGTATTTAATTTATTTATATTATCATTAAAAGTTATATATTTTTTAATTCTATTTTTAATTTTTAATAATACTGATATAATACTTCAATGTTTTTATCTTTTTCTTATAAAGTCTTAAATTAAAATCAAAATAAAAACAATATGATATTTCTGTAATTATAATAAAAATATAGCAACTAAAAATAAAATAGAAAAATACTCTAAGAACTGATAAGTATTCCATAAACGATACGTTTAAGTACTCATAGCAAGTTTTTGATATTTTTGGTTATATAATTGTCCAGAATTTTTTTTTTAAATAATAAGAGAGAGTCGAAACTAATCGCCTAAAGCAGTACAATTATTAACTACTAATTGCATTTAATATAACGTCGTTCATATGTATTATTGTAATTTTTTTTCGTACACATCTGTTTATTTTTTTTTTTTATTATTAAACGGGGCACATCTGTATCATTTTTTAATCCATATTGGTGATCATTTTAATTGTTTTAATTTGGTCATAATTTTTGTCCAAATTATCCGTACTTTTTATTTATCACAAATATTACTTTAACTAACTAGCTCACATATTTATAGGCGCAATCTCAAAATTGTATTGAACACTCATTTTTTCACAACTGGTAAGTGGTATAAAATGTGAATTGACTATTTAAACTACTCTATATAAATTGATAACGTTTTAAGCATGTCAACTTTTTATATTTGCAAATATTACTTCAAGTAATTATTCCACCAACTCTTGTGAAACTATCACTTTGGCCATTCTGCCAATGCTATTCAGTTCTGCCCGAATCTTGTATAATCCACCCTTATCTCTATTCAACTCATTTAAACCTGAATTTTGGAGTTTCCCGCCGACACTGAACTTCATATTGAGATGATCAGGCTTAATATGTCATCAAGTGCAGTAGATAAGCTACAACATGCAGCAAGACTGCCATGCGTAGATATCTACGTCCTTGTCATGTAAGGACCTAAAGCATGGCCTTTTAAAACTTTCAGAGTATGCCTCCTTGGAAGCATAATTAGCCCATCCCAGGTCCGGTTAGGACGAATAGCTCTGATACCATTAATGTAACACCCTCCCAAGTATGGTACTATGCTTAAGTCATAATACCTCACCTAGGAGTTGTTACTATCATTTAATCGGACTTTGTCTGGTAGCAACCTTCAGCCACCCTCAATCTTACTAGTAAACTCCGCCTCGGAGGACCTTCTTCGGAACTTTTGAACTATTTGGAGATAACACGGAAATAAACACAGGAGTGAGAATTATAAATTCTCAGTAGGATTCAGTAAACTACCATATGCGATGTCATTGTTATTATCTCCAGCTGCTTCGATTTATTATGAAAAATGTGAGCATGTTAACTAGACTATTCAATTTTATAGTTTAAAAATATATTATCCGAAGTAGAATTCATTTTATTCACACACTTGAGTCACATTGGCAATAATTCATATTTGGAATAATAATCACAGTATAAGTAGATAGAACAGTCTTAGCATCAATAAAACATGGGATATAATTATACAAATACTCATACTTGAATTCATGCAAATGCACTGGTATTTTTCTTTAACTTTCTTTGCTTTCTTTTCTTGGCATACTTAGGCGTTCCATACCGCCATCTCTAGGGTGCTTGCATATGTTTTAATCTTTAGCTTTTACTGCCCTTGGGTAGTCTGATATAGGAGTGAGCTCAACTCGTGACCATCGTCACACAGAACTGACCTACAAGGGGATTCACGTGCCTGTAGTCTTGGAGGGATCTCTTTTTAGCCACGCGCCTCTAAATTGAATGGATCTCATCTGGTCACGTGCCTCAAGAATAGAGGGATCTCAGCTGACCACTTGCCTTCAATGTAGAGGGATCTCATCTAACCACATGCTTCCAAGGTAGAGGGATCTCATAGTTTTATACTGCCTTCACATAGAGGGATCCAATTAACTGCCTCTAAGTGAAGGGACCCAATCTTATCTTATTTAACTACCTTCACAAGGAGGGATCTCATAACTGCCTCAAGGTGATGGGATTCACATTTAATATGCTCATATCCTTCCATTCTCATACATATTCATGCATAGACATGCTGAATGTACTCGTACATATACTTCATTATTTACTTTCGTATACTTTATATCATACTTAAATCATTCTTGCATATAGAATTTCCACATACATATTCATAACATATAAATACTCATAGCCTCTTTACTATTCTATCGAACATTCGGCAGCATAACGGATCATGTCCATTTTTCCATGAATAGTGCCAGGCAGCCAGGAAACTTTAATCAAACAACAAACTCAAGATTATAATCATACCAAGAATAAAACAATATCAATATGTGCTAGTTTTAAAATCTTAAATCTAAATCTATCTTGCAACCTTTTAACTTTTACTGATATTCCCGAGTTTGAGCTCAGGACCGACTTCCGAGTTCCAAGATCATATCAATTCCAACTTCCAAAGTTATGTATGTAAGGTCAATGCCTTGATTCCCACTTTCCGGGGTTACGTTTAGAATCGATCTCAGAGTTTGATCCTAGACCGAGTTTTGGAATTACGTGTATAAGAGTTTAAAGCGTCCTAGTTCTCGACTTCCGAGATTTGGGTATAAGGTCTTAGGTTTCGGGTACTAACTTCCAAGTTCATGTTGAAGATTCTTGACTTCCAGGTTTAAGTGTTTTAGGTTTTATGTTCTTGTCCTTGACTTTTGATTTTAGAGTGACTTATATGCTATGTGATTTCCGATCTCCGACCTTAAGCTACAATTAGTCTTCCAAAACTTTTATGAATGTAGTTCCTAAGTTCCAAGTTCTGACATTAACTATACCTAATCTAGCTCTCTGTTTGCTAAGTCCCGAGTTCCGATATTAACTAAACTTGATCTAGTATTCATACATATCTCTATTCACTAAGTTTTGAGTTACGATATTACCTAAACTTAACCTAGTATTCATACATGTCTTTAGCCAGAATTACACTCTTATAAGAGAAAATTCACGAAAAATAGAAATCTGGGTGAAATCATATGAAATTTATACCACTATAAAGCTAACAGAGCAAGCTTTCAAATGAAATAAGTTGCGTATTATTTGAATGATTATAATTCGAGATATATTCCATGAAACTTAACCTTCCTGCACTGCCCTATTTTGGCCTGGTTTGGACATAGGGAAATTTTCTCAAGCCACTGGGAGCAAACGGAACCT
This sequence comes from Pterocarpus macrocarpus, assembly GCA_031439585.1. Lineage (NCBI taxonomy): Eukaryota > Viridiplantae > Streptophyta > Magnoliopsida > Fabales > Fabaceae > Pterocarpus > Pterocarpus macrocarpus. The sequence goes on along the minus strand of CM062522.1, from coordinate 36,855,765 downwards.
CATCTAACTCTGAAATTTTTATGGGATGTTCTCCTATGTGTAAGCTTTCTAACAAAATTGGTTTCATTCAATTCCAAGTTGTATAGGGCGAGTTTTTCCCTGAACAAGCTAGTCTGCCTAGAATCAAATTCAAAAACCTAAGTCAAACTTCAAAAATTCATATCTCTCTCAATACTAATCCAACGGCCTTATATTATATATGTATGAAAATTCCTGAATGTCTAGTTTCATATAAAAATAGTTTCATCAAATTTAAATTGTAGTAGTAATGAGTTTTTACCTTAAGCCACTTGAATTAGGATCCATCTAGGACTTGGATAAAAGAAATTGAAATAGAAAGAAGAAAAAACAAAAGATTGCGGCAGCAATAATGCAAATTCAACGCGAAGTTAACACAAGCACGTATCTCATGCTACAACTCTCCGAATTGGACGATTCAAAAACGAGAGGAAAGCTAACGTTCTGAAACACAATTTAGACTTAAGAATCACCAAAAAACAATACATATAACTTGAGATATGAGCAAGAGATAATTGAGACGAATTCTGGGAAAATTGACACAAAATTGATGAAAAAGAAACAAGATACGAATGGCGCCACAAACCTAGTTTGATAAGCCAAGAAGGATCGCTACAAGAATTGGAGAATTCTTGATAAGATCAAAAGATGCAAGGAAGAACCCTAGCAGAGTAAAACTCACACTTTGTGCAACATACGTATTCTGCTCTGTATTGATCTCCAAATGTTTTAATACAAATCAGTTTAAAAGTTTGCCCCTGAGACTTAACAAAACTAAAAGTAAAACCCCTTAGCATACATATTACTGATATGTTCCAGTGGTTAAGGAGACATATTCAGCCTCAAGTGCTTGGGTTCTAATCCTGCATTAGATAATATATATATATATATATATATATATATATATATATATATATATATATATATATATATATATTTTATCACAACATAACAATAGAAAAATAAAATAAACAACTAAAGTCTTGCTAATTCCAAGTGGGCTACGCATGTGTAAACCCTCAGATTCATCTGTTGGGCTTCATTTGGATATTGGGCTTCAAATTGTGTTTGGGCTTCCAACAAGGAGATAATCACATGTTTGATAGTTTCTTGGGCCTTCTTTGCTCTAGCTCTTGTCATGGGTCCTCCTAAGCCTTGTATCGAATCTTGGCCTTCCTTTTGGGCTTAAGTCTGGACTTGGGCTTGGGCCTTTGTGTCCTTATTATTCCCTCCTTCTTGAGAAGCATTTGTCCTCAAATCTTGTAATTCATCACCTGCATCATAGAAGGACGAGTCAGCCACATTAAAAGTAGCACTCACACCATACTCACCTGGCAAATCAATCTTATAGGCATTATCATTGATGTTGGCCAATACTTGGAAAGGTCCATCTCCCCTTGGCATCAACTTAGACTTCCGTTGAGATGGAAATCTTTCCTTCCTGAAGTGTACCCATACCCAGTCACCTGGTTCAAAAGTTACCTTCCTCCTTCCTTTGTTTGCATGTTTAGCATACGCTTCCATTTTCTTCTCAATTTGGGCCTTGATCTTCTCATGCAACTTCTTGACATAATCAGCTTTTTCCTGGCTAGACTTATCTTGCAATTGAGAAATGTTAGGTAAAGGCAATAAATTCAAAGGAGTCAAAGGATTAAAACCATAAACAATTTCAAATGGTGAAAGCTGAGTAGTGCTATGTATTGCCCTATTATAAGCAAACTCAACATGTGGCAAACACTCTTCCCATTTAAATCCCACATGCTTCTTGATTAGTTCATTTAGAGGTGCAGCAATGGTACTAAAATCCTTAACAAACCTCTTATAGAAACTAGCAAGCCCATGGAAACTTCTTACCTCACTCACACTTTTAGGAGTTGGCCATTCTTGGATTGCTTTTTTTTTCTCTTTATCTACATGCACTCCACTAGAATTAACCACAAATCCTAAGAACACAACATGGTCCTTACAAAACGTGCACTTTTCCAAATTAGCATACAATCTTTCTTTTCTAAGCACATGCAAAACAGATTTCAAATGATGCAACTGCTCATCCAAATTTTTACTATATACAAGAATATCATCAAAGTAAACAACCACAAATTTCCCTAAAAACTCTCTCAAAACATGGTTCATCAATCTCATGAAGGTACTAGAGGCATTTGTCAAACCAAATGGCATTACTTTCCACTCATACAAGCCATACTTGGTTTTAAAAGCTATTTTCCACTCATCACCTTCTCTAATCCTAATCTGATTATATCCACTTTTCAAATCAATCTTAGAGAAATAACAAGAACCATAAAGCTCATCAAGAAGATCATCTAACCTGGGAATGGGATGTCTGTACTTGATGGTGATGTTATTGATGGCTCTGAAATCAAAACACATCCTCCAGCTTCCATCCTTTTTGGGCACCAATATAACAGGTACAGCACAAAGGCTCAAGCTCTCCTCAACCTAACCTTTGCTAATCAAGTCAGCAACTTGCCTTTGAATTTCCTGGGTCTCCTGGGGATTACTCCTATATGCTGGCATGTTAGGCAACACAGCTTCTGGAACCAAATCAATTTGATGTTCAATGCTTCTCAATGGTGGAAGTCCTGGTGGTATCTCTTCAGGAAATGCATCTTGAAAATCCTACAAAATAAATTCAACACCACTTGGTAGATCAAGGTTAGAAACAAAATTGTGAGTAGGTAAAGTGACTTCCTTACTATATAGAATATACATGGATTTTCTTGCCAAAAGGACTCTCCTCACCTCTCCACTTTTCACAAACAGAGCATTTTTCCTCTCTTTCTTTTCTCCTTTTCTTTGAACTCTTTTTCTCTTTTAGCTCTCGACCACTCTTTTCACCCTCTTTTTCATTTTCTTTTCTTTCTTTTCTCTCTTCCTCTCTTTTCTCTCTCATTGTATTTTGACCCTCACAAACCTCTTTAGGAGACAATGAAACAAGAGTGACCTTGCGGTCATTATGGACAAAGGTGTACTTGTTGGTGTGTCCATCATGGTGAGCTTTCTTATCAAATTGCCATGGTCTCCCAAGCAACAAATGACTAGCCTCCATAGGAACTAGATCACAAATGATCTTATCCACATACCTTCGAATGGAAAACTCAATTTCTACTTGCTTATCCACCTTCATCTCACCTTGCTCACTTAACTTATAAGGTCTAGGATGGGGTTTGGTCTGCAAATTCATCTTTGTCACCATCATAGCACTAGTCACATTTGTGGAACTCCCTCCATCTATGATCAAAGAACACAACTTCCCTTAGAAAAGGCATCTAGTATGGAAAATGTTCTCTCTTTGGCTTCCCTCATCTTCTTTAGCTATCCCTCCTAGCATCCTCCTCACAATGAATAAATCTCCCTCAAGAACCTCCTCCTCTTCCTTACTCTCTTCTTCACTAGATGGTTCAGATTGAGAACTCTCACTTGTGATTTCACCATCATCTTTTAACACCATAACTTTCTTAGTAGGACACTCAGAAGCTATGTGTCCTTTACGCAAACACTTAAAACACTTTATGTCTCTAGACCAAGACTTGTTGGCCACTTCTTTGCCCTTATGTTGGGTTGGTTATGATGTTGCCCTTGGGGTCCTATTAGATGAAGTTCCCTCATTCTTAAACCTCTCCTTCCATCTAGAGTTATCATAGTTTGAAGCACTCTTCCTCACACTTTTTGTTTTTAATTGTTGCTCCACTTTCATGGCCTGATGGACTAGGTCCTCAATCTCGACATAATTTTTAAACTCCACTACATCCCTTATTTCTGCATTCAACCCATTAAGGAACCTTGCTATAGTAGACTCCCTTTCCTCATCAACATTGGCTCAGATCATGGCTATCTCTAGCTCCTTATAATAGTGTAGTAGAGGTATTACCCTATTCAAATGAGTTTAGAAGTTAAGGCTTAAGGGTAAACCATGGGATCAAAAAGGAAAAGCAAGGAAGGACATTAGGTTCATAACGTGGTTCAATCCAAGAATAGGCTTTAAGGCTCAAATAAGGTGACTAAGGATCAATGACCAAGGGTGGGCAATGAGGCTCAATTATGGTTGCCAAACATGGCCTAAATCACTTCTAAGGCTAAGATTCACTCACATATATTTCAAGAGAGATTCACATGAATAAGAATGCATGTCTGAACCTAAATAAAGCATAAAAAGCATAAAAGTTACCTATCCTAAGTTGCTAACTCTTATCAAAATGCAAGAAAATAATCCTTCTCAATTCAATAGTAAAAGCACAAGAAGATTTTCAAAACTTAAATCCGGATCCAAAGTTACTTAAGAGTTAAAAAATAGAGCAATATTTCATATCATAGGCACAGGCAACAATAACCAATTGACCAAAATAAAAAATACCAAAAAAAAAGACAAAAAAATTCTTTTTTTTTTTTACTTTTTTTTAGCAGAAAATTGAAATTAAAAAACACTAACAACCTAATCAACAAAACTAACAAAAGGAAACAGGAACAAATAAGAAAGTGCAATAATGGATTTTCCCAACCCTCAACTTAAAATTATGCATTGTCCCTAATGCATGAAAATAAAATCAAGAGGGAAAGAATGGAAAGTTACTCCCCAGTGCATGTATCTCTGCTGCACGCCCCATGTGACTTTTTCCTCCACTTATGCACTTCTTAATTGCTTCAATAAACCTACAAAACAAAATTAAATAAATTAAAATTAATCAAAACTAAAATTTTATCCAAATCAAAAGAAAAACTAATACAAAAAATTAAAATTAAAGAAGAGTTAGAAAAGTTAGGTTGTCTCCCAACAAGCACTTTGGTTTAATGTCCCTAAGTTGGACATGGTCTTGTCACTCAAGGTGGTTCCTTCCTCCTCTTCATTGGTGCTTTGTCACCAAGATGGTGGTTCTTCTTCCCAAAAGCCAATGAGATAGAATTAGGCTCGAATGGCAAGTGGAGAGCTTCTAGCAGCTTTTTAGGTCACTTAAAATCATCATCCCCCACCCCTTTCTTTTTCTTCTTTGTTTTGCTCTTCCTCAACGGTGACTCCCAAGGAGGTGTGGCATGTGATGCGAGGACTGAAGTACTCAAATTAGCTTCCATTACATCCACTTTATAGCATTGAGCTGTCTTTGTGGTAGAGTCTATTGCTTGGAAGACTTTGAACTTCACTTTACTATTCTAAAATCTCAGAGTTAGCTCCCCCTCTTCTACATCTATCAGGGCTCTGCTAGTGGCCAAGAATGGATGCCCAAGAATTAGATGGAGATTGACATCTTCCTCCATATCAAGAATCAAAAAATCAGTGGGAACGAAGAAACGGTCCACCTTCACCAAAACATCTTCAATAATACCATAGGGAAGTTTGACAGATCTATTAGCCAACTGTAGAGATACCCTTGTAGGTTTCATTTCAGTAATACCTAGTCTTTGCACAAGTGATAAAGGCATCAGATTGAAACTTGCTCCAAGATCACATAGTGCCTTGTCAATCCTCAAATCATCAATGGTGCATGGAATAGTGAAGCTCCCAGGGTCCTTCAACTTAGGTGGCAGTTTCCTCTGAATAATTGCTGAGCACTCCTCAGTGAGTGGTATAGTCTCATCAGCATCCAATTTCCTTTTCTTTAACTCCTTCATAAACTTGGCATAGTTTGGCATTCACTCCAATGCCTCAACAAACGGAATATTGATGTGGAGCTTTTTAAGCACATCAAGAACCTTAAGAAATTGCTACCCTTTTGGTTCCTTCTTTTGTTGCTTCACCCTTTGAGGATAAGGAATTGGAGGGTCATAAGCAGGAGATGCCACATGTTCTTTCTCGTCAGGTGGTGCCATATTGGAATCTTTAGCAGGCTTTTCTTCTACCCTTACTTCTTCCTTTTCAGATTCAACCAATTTTTTACCATTTCCCTGTATGATTGCATTCACATGCTCCCTTGGATTTCTAGTGGTATTGCTATGTAAGGAACCTAGTGGGCTCTCAGCTAACTGCTTGGAAATTTGCCCCACTTGATGCTCTAAGTTTCTGATTGCAGCATCATAAGCTCTAAATTGAGCCTCTATCCTCTCCATAAAAGCTTCAATCTTCTCTACAAGGGACATATGGCTTCTCATGAACTGCTGAAACATGTCTTCTAGGTTGGGCTTCTTCTCTTGTGGAGGTTGATTGAACTGTTGCCCAGGAACATAGGTGTTGGAGTAGAAGTTGTGCTTCTGGGCATTTATGTAGTTAATCTGCTCATCAGAAAAAGGAGTTGTAGTGCACTCTCCATTCAGATGGTTCCCATGGCAAAAATCACAATGTATGACATGTGTTAGTGAAGTGGTGCTGAGTAAGCCCAATTGCTTTTAAATGGCTGCATTTTGAACAGAAAGGCTTGCATTTGGGCCAAGAGAGCAGTGGTAGTATCAACTTCCAAAACTCCCCTTTTCTGAGTTCTCTCACTAGGCCTCTGGTAATTGTTGCTAGCCAATACTTCAAATAGCTCCCAAGACTGCTCAGGTGTCTTATTGTTCAGAGAACCATCAACTGCTACATCAACCATGATCTGTGTGGACATCAGGAGACCATTGTAGAATGTCTGGATTTGCATCCAGAGTGGGATGCCGTGATGTGGACACTTGGCCAATAACTCCTTATACCTCTCTCGTGATTCATAAAAAGATTCACCATCTTCTTGGTTGAAGGAGGTAATGTCATTCCTCATCTTGGCAGATTTGGCAAGAAGAAAGTACTTCTCCAAGAATTTCCTGGCCATCATATCCTAAGTAGTGAGTGTCCCCTGTGGTTGAGACTTCAACCAAGCTCTAGCCTTGTCTCTCGATGAAAAGTGAAACAATCTCAGCCGAATAGCATCATCCGTGGCACCATTAATTTTTATGGTGTCACAGATCTCCAGAAAGTTGCTAAGATGCTCATTAGGATCTTCACTAGGCAGTCCAGCAAATTGGCAATTTTGTTGCATGAACTGAATGAGTGACGTCTTCAGCTCAAAGTTGTTTGCTTGGACAGGTGGCCTCACAATGATGGATGAGCACCCTTGAAGAGTGGGTGCCAAATAATCCTTCATGGCCCTGTCATTGTACTTGTTTTCATCTGCCATGGTAGCTTTAAAGACTCTTTCAACTGCTTTTCATTCTCTTCTTAGCTGACGCAAAGAACGCTCGATCTCTGGATCAAAGAATAAATCTCCTGTGGATTAGCTTCTTCGCATAAACTGCAAAACAAAACGCAAGAACAAGTGAAAGTAGGAATAAAATAAAATAAAACAAAACCTAATAAAATAAATAATGAAAGAAAAAGAAAGAAAAATTAAATAAAAGGAAAAATAAATAATAAAAAAATAAACAAGACAAAAATAAAAATAAAATAAAAACAAAAACAAAAAATCCAATCTAGTATCCCATTAACTAAGAATGATATTGATACTATCCCCGGCAACGGCGCCAAAAACTTGATGTGGCTCCAGCAAGTATACCGGATCGTACAAGTAATAAAGTGATAAGTAAAGTATCATTCCCATGAGGATAGATCAAATACCGAAATAGTCTAAGGGAATAACTATTTGGACAGAATGGAATTACTGATGAGGAAATTAAAATTTAAATAAAATAAAATAAATAAGAAAAATACTAATGCAAAAAATTCTAACAATATGGATAAATGCAATGGGATGGATGATAAGGCTAATTAATTTCACCTATTGCAGACACATTTACTATGAATTTTTGCTAATCAGTTCCTATCCTAATTGACTCACGGTCGATTCCCCTTAATTCCAGCCTCTCTCAAGGTTAAGCAATACTCTTTATCCTAAATTGATTGCCTAATCTCTTAGCACAAACTAATCTAGGAAAAGGTTGAAGCTCTATGGGTTCCTATGTTGACCACATGAACCGCGTTTGTCTATCTCTAGTTTTCACTCAGCTCATGGTGTTTATGTTAAGAGGCTCTGTTCACAAATCCTCTCTTGAGTTATTGTAAATCCCCAAATCAATTAATTGGTGATCAAGCAATTAAAAGCATTAAGAACAAACAAAAACACTAAGCAATAGAGATAGAAAACAAGATTAACATTAATCCATGAGTAAACTTGTCATACAAAAAGGGTCCATTAACGTCCTAGTAAAAGAAAACTAGCTCATAACTAAAGAAAAGAAGACAATGAAAGAGTATGAAGATGAGAAGATGGAAGAAACAAAAGCCATAAAGATTTCTGGCTAGCTACAAAAGATTCGGAAGAATGTGGATCTCTCCATGTTGAACTTGAGCTCTAGAATCCTTGAATTTTCGCCTTCAATCTCTCTGGAAAAAGTCTTCTATCTTGGGAAGGGTGTGTGAGTGTCTAGGGATGCTTTTATGACCTTATGTGTTGCCTTTTATAGTCTACGGATCCTTTTCTCGAATTTTGGCCCAAACCAGCAATTTGCTGCAAACAGCGTCGCGCTATAGCGCAAGCCAGTGCGCTATAGTGCGCTTGCCTGACAGCGCTAACTATTTTTACATACTTCCAAGCTCTTTAGCAGTCAGAATATTTGAAATTTGGCCTTGGAGGTAGAAATAGAGATTGTAGATCTTTGAGTAAGCTTTCTAACGCAACAAGAATCACCTCAACCAATGTTTTACAGCTCAAGATACAAGTGAAAGAGTGATGAAAGGTTCAACTTGACAGCATTAAAAACAAGATAAAGCTTCAATCTTGTTTCGCCTTTTTCTCCTAGAAGACTCGAGAACTAGAAAAAGTGTCCATCAACAAAGTTGGAGATCTTCTTCTCTTCTTTCCAAAGAATCTTGAATCATCATAATCTGACTTCTGGAGAGCTAGATATCGAATTTCCAATGCTGAAAGGTTTTGATTTTATGCAAGAAAAGCTCTCTCATGGCTCCAAATTCCAACTTGAGTGCTTCTACCTAATAACAAGTAGACCAAAAGCATAAATAAGTATCTAAAATATAAGAAAATAGCAGAAAATAAAAGTACCACCTAATCTAAACTACTTAATGAAAATAAAACAAAATATTAACTAAACTAAACAACTATATCCTAAATTAAATAAAAACTAACTAAAAATATAACTCACTACTAGGAGTTATCAATGGACTTGTAGGAGAAGGCCCAAACAAGCACCTTAAGGAATTTCAAGTTGTTTGCTCTAACATGAGACCTTCAAACATCTCAGAAGAACAAGTGAAGCTGAGAGCATTTCCATTCTCTTTGGATGTTGCTGCAAAAGATTGGCTTTACTACTTACCTCCAGGCTCAATTGGTTCTTGGGTTGAACTGAAAGAAGCTTCCTCGAAAGATATTTCCCTGCATCCAAGGCTGCCAACATAAGGAAGGAAATCTGCGGTATTAGACAGATGAATGGGGAAATGTTACATGAATATTGGGAGAGGTTTAAACGTCTCTGTGCTAGTTGTCCTAATCATCAAATTAGTGAGCAACTGCTTATTCAATATTTTTATGAGGGACTCACGCCAATGGATAGGAGTATGATTGATGTAGCTAGTGGCGGTGCTTTGATGAACAAGACTCCCAAAAAAGCAAAAGATTTGATTACGAACATGGCAGCTAATACTCAAGAATTTGGCACTAGACAAGATATGAGGAGGGTCAATGAAGTGTCATCATCTTCCTTGGAGCAACAAATTTTTGCTAACACTCAACAGATTTGAAATTTGGCAACCTTAATGCAACAACTTGTGGTTGGTAATGTGCAGCAAGTGAAGGCTTGTGGAATTTGTTCGAATTTTGGGCATCCTACTGATATGTGCCCCATACTTCAAGAAGACGATTGCAATGCAATTGGAGGATTTCAAGGGCAGCCACAACACCTTCAATATGGAGGTCAGAACTATCAGCAAGGTTTTAGTTCTGGAGGAAGTTAACAACCTCATGCAATATTGAACAAACCACCTAGTTTCTTTCAAAAGCCAGCACATTTCCAACAAAGACCTTAAGAGCAACAAGGTTCTAATGATGAAATGAAGGAGATGATGAAGACTCTTGCTTCAAATACAATCTAGTTGCAACAAATTGTTTCTCAAATATAGTCTGGCATGAAGAATATGGAGAATCAGATTGGACAACTTGCAACATCTTTAAGCAATTTGGAGGCTAAAGTGTCAAACAAAATTCCTTCTCAAACTATAGTGAATCCTAATGTTCAGAATGCTAGTGCCATCACTTTGAGGAGTGGAATAGAGCTTACAAATCTAGCACCCAAAACATTGAGGAATGATGAAGAATAGGAAGTGGTGGTTACCAAAGAAACTCATGATTCCACCTAACCTCCAAGGAAGTATACATCTCCAACACTTGACACTTATGTGCATCCTCCACCTTTCCCTCAAAGGCTTGCAAAGTCCAAAAAAGAGGAACAAGAAAAGGACATTTTGGACACTTTCAAGAAGGTGTAGATCAATATTCCATTGCTTGAGGCTATTAAGCAAGTTCCCAAGTATGCCAAATTTTTGAAGGATATGTGCACAAACAAGAGGAAGTTAAAAGGTAATGAAAAGGTTTGCATGGGAGAACAAGTTTCTACTATTTTTCAAAAGAAATTTCCTCTAAAATGTAAAGATCTTGGTTCATTTACAATTCCTTGCGTCATTGGTGATAAAATTTTTGAGAGATGCATGTTAGATCTAGGTGCTTCTATTAGTGTAATGCCTTTTTCTATTTACAAATCTTTGAATTTTGGTCCGTTAGAAGAAACTGGCATCATAATTCAGTTAGCTAACAGATCTCATGCATATCCTAAAAGAGTTATTGAAGATGTTCTTGTGAAAGTGAATGAACTTGTTTTTTCTGTTGATTTTTATGTTCTAGATATGGAGGATAAGGGTGCACTTAACCCTACTCCTATTTTCCTTAGAAGAACATTTTTAATGACTGCCAGAACTAAGATTGATGTGTGTGAAGGAACTCTTTCTATGAAATTTGATGGGCATGTCATTAAATTTAGTTTGTTTGATACAATGAAATACCCTTGTGATTCATCTTCTTTATGGTCCATTGAAGTTATTGATGCAATTGATTTATTAGTGCAACAAGTGTTTGAATTAGGGAAGGAAGATAGCTTGGAAGTGGCTCTTGTCAACAATCTTGAGTTAAAGAAGCTTAATGAGCCAAAGTAGGAGCTAAAATTGCAAGATGACATCATTAAAGAGGTTGCTGCCTTGGAAGCCATGTCTCCCATTCTTCTACACATGGTGTCATACCTTGAGCTTCCTACACTTAAAGAGAAGCTTTCCCCATCCATTATTAAGGCACCTGAGCTTAAATTGAAGCCTTTATCAGGTCATCTCAAATATGCATTCTTGGGAGAGAAAGAAACACTTCCTGTGATCATTGCTAACAATCTGACACCATCCTAAGAAGAAAGGCTTATTAGAGTCCTTAGAGACTACAATATAGCCATTGCATGGTCAATTGCGGATATAAAGGGAATTAGCCCTTCTGTGTGTATGCATAGGATCTTAATTGAAAATAGAGCAAAGCCAAGTAGAGAACCTCAAAGAAGACTTAATCCTAACATGATGGAGGTTGTGAAAAAGGAAATTCAGAAACTGCTTGATGCTAGTATCATCTATGCCATCTCTGATTCAAAATGGGTGAGCCCTATGCAAGTGGTTCCCAAGAAATCTGGCATCACAGTGATCAAGAATGGAGACAATGAGTTAGTTCCAACAAGGGTGCAAATTGGTTGGAGAGTGTGTATTGATTATAAGAAGCTTAATTTAGCCACAAGGAAGGATCATTTTCCTCTTCCTTTCATGGATCAAATGCTGGGAAGATTGGCTGGACACTCTCACTTTTGCTTCCTTGATAGTTATTCAGGATACAACCAAATTGTGATTGCTCCAGAAGATCAAGAAAAGACCACATTCACATGTCCTTATGGTGTCTATGCTTATAGAAGAATGCCCTTTAGTTTATATAATGCCCTTTTTACTTTTCAAAGGTGCATGGTAAGTATCTTTTCTAATTATATTGAAAGCATTATTGAGGTATTTATGGATGATTTCTCTGTTTATGGTAATTCTTTTGATAAATGCCTTGATAATTTGTCTCTTGTTTTGGAAAGATGCCTAGAAACAAATCTTGTTTTAAATTGGGAAAAATGCCGTTTTATGGTTGATCAAGGAATTGTTTTGGGACATGTGATTTCAGCTAAAGGAATTGAGGTGGATAAAGCTAAAGTAGACCTTGTTAAATCCTTACCATAGCCCACTTCGGTGAGGGAGGTTTGTTCCTTTCTTGGACATGTAGATTTCTATAGAAGATTTATCAAGGATTTCTCAAAGATTTCTTATTCTCTCTACAAGTTGCTGCAAAAAGAAGTGGCATTTGATTTCAATGAAGAGTGCAAGATGGCATTCAACAAGCTTAAAGAGCTTCTCACTTCAGCTCCCATTATTTAGCCACCTGACTGGAGCTTACCTTTTGAGGTTATGTGTGATACAAGTGATTTTGCTATTAGTGCTGTTTTGGGTCAGCGAAAAGGGAAGTTGCCTCATGTCATTTATTATGCTTCTCGCACTCTAAATGATGCACAACTAAACTATTCTACCATTGAAAAAGAATTTCTTGCTATAATCTTTGCTTTGGAGAAGTTTAGATCTTATTTGGTTGGATCTAAAGTTGTTGTTTATAGTGATCATGCAGCACTTAAGTATTTGCTTTCTAAGAAAGATGCAAAGCCTAGGTTGATCAGGTGGATTCTTTTATTGCAGGAATTTGACATTGAGATCAAAGACAAGAAGGGAAGTGAAAACTTAGTGGCTGATCATCTTAGTTGCTTGGCTCTTAAAGAGGATGCCTTACCTTTGGAAGAGAAATTCCCTGATGAGCAACTCTTTTCCATTAATGTCAGTGTTCCTTGGTATGCTGATGTTGTCAATTTTAAGGTCACAAAAGAGCTACCAAAGGATTTAATTCGAGCTCAAAAGGACAAGATTAAGAGTGACTCCAAGTATTATATTTGGGATGATCCTTATCTATGGAAACATTGTTCTGATCAGGTAATAAGAAAGTGTATCCATGAATCTGAGTTTAACTTAAGTTTAAGTTTCTGTCATGCTTATGCTTGTGGTGGCTATTTTGGACCAAAGAGAACAACTCTTAAAGTGCTTGAATGTGGTTTTTATTGGCCTTATTTGTTTAAGGATGCATATTTGTTTTACAAAGCATGTGATAGATGCCAACGTGTTGGTAATTTAAGCCCTAAAAACCAAATGCCCCAATCACCCATACTTGTTGTTGAAATTTTTTATGTTTGGGGAATCGATTTTATGGGACCATTTGTTTCTTCCTTTGGTAATGTTTACATTCTTCTTGCAGTTGACTATGTCTCTAAGTGGATTAAGGCTAAGGCCACTAGGTTGAATGATGCTAAAACTATTTGTAATTTTATGAGAACTAATATCTTCGCAAGATTTGGCACTCCTAAAGCTATTATTAGCAATAGGGGTACTCATTTTTGTAACAGGTCTTTTCAAGCTCTCTTGAAGAATTATAATGTTGTCCATAGAATTTCCACTGTATATCATCCTCAAACAAGTGGACAAGCTGAATTGTCAAATAGAGAGGTGAAATCCATCTTGGAGAAAATAGTGAATCCAAATTTAAAGGATTGGAGCTTAAGGCTTGATGATGCATTGTGGGTTTATAGGATAGCCTATAAAACACTTTTGGGATTGTCTCCATACAGGTTGCTTTATGGCAAACCTTGTCATTTACCTATGGAGCTTGAACATAAAGCTTATTGAGCTGTTAAGCAATGTAACATGAATTTAGATGAAGCTGGAATTCATAGAAAGTCACAATTGCAAGAACTTGAAGAAATCAGGAACAATGCATATGATAATGCAAGAATCTATAAGGAGAAGACAAAGATGTTCCATGACAAGATGATTTTGAGGAAGGGATTTTCCATTTGTCAAAAAGTTCTTCTTTTTCATTCAAAGCTAAAACTATTTCTTGGTAAGTTAAGATCAAGGTGGATTGGTCCTTTTGTTGTCACTAACATATTTCCCCATAGTGCAGTTGAAATTAAGGCTTTAGATACAGGGAAAGTATTCAAGGTTAATGGTCATAGATTAAAGCCTTATTATGATTTACCATCTTCTAGTTTCGATGAGATTGAGGAGATAAAGTTGGAAGAGCCTTCTTATGACCATCTCTGATCTTCAGAGGAAAAGTCAGGCTGAGGACAATAAACCAAGCGCTTTTGGGAAGCAACCCAATGGATAGAGAGCTTTGGAAATCAGATTTGATCTCTCTTATTCTTTATCATTTTACTCCTTTATTTTGTTTGCTTTGTAGTTTGTTATTTTTTTTCCCTTTCACATTAATTCATATTTTTGTCTTACATTGAGGACAATGTAAAGATTAAGTGTGGGGTGAATGGTTTAGGATAATTTCTTGTTTATTTTAAAAAAAATCAAACTTTCAAAAAAAAATTTTTTTCTGGTTGTATTTTTTTTTTCCTTCATAATTTTGTTTTTAAGTGTAGTTTTAGGTTTTTTTTATTCTTTCTAGCAAAATGATGAGATTTTGAGCTTTAATTCATAGCTTTGATTGATGACAAGTTTAGAGTTGGATTTGACTTCATTCTCTTGATAATGCATTTTTATAATGTTATACCCTTTTAAATGTTACTTACTTTGCTTTTGGTACAGTTATAATGCATACTTTAACCTTGCTTGCATTCTTGAAATTTACACTTGGATAGTCATTAGATTTAATTGTTTGATTGTTGAACTGAAAATTCTCTTTTGAAATGCTTTTGGATTTGAAACTGATTTCTGACACTTTGGAAAATGATTAAGGCATTTTGTTGTCTAACACCATGGCCAAATGGACCTGTTCCTTACATTTTGATATTCCAAAGTGAACACAAATCCTTAGTGAGCCAATTTGAGCCTTCATAGAATTTAGTCTTATTTTCTTTGGCACCCTTATCTTCTTTACCTAGCTTGATATAAATTTTTGTCCTAACCTTTGTTTCTTTGATGGAATAGAGTTAGAGACTTGATTGATGTGCAAGGTATTGGTAATTCAAGTATGGTAAAGATGAGAAGTGTGGGGGAATTTGCTATCTTTCAACAATTAGTGGAATGAAAAAAAAAAAAAGAAGAAAAGAAAAGAAAAGAATGTTCAATAAACTCAGTTAAAGTTCAAAGTATGTTATAGTGTTACAAGAGTAAAGAAAGATGGAAGAAGGGTCCACACTAAAAAAATTGACCCTCATGTTTGTTCTATGGTGTTTTGACTTAAACATGGTTGCATTATCATTTTCATGTCTCTATTTCTAGGAATTCAAAGAAACTCTTGTGTATTTCCTTTTCCCTTTGTTTCTTAAGATACATTACAACCCCCATTGACCCCATTACAATCAAAGAAAAGACCTTTTGATTCCATTGTGGTGTTTTGATGATGATTTGACATTTGCGTAAATTAAGAGAATTTGATGCTTGACATGATTGCATGAAAATTGAAAGCTTGAATTGTGGAGATGGAAAGAATGAGGCCTATTTAAAGTGTTGCGTAGTTTTTTTTTTTCACCATTAGCTTAGTTGTTTCATTTACTTGAGTATGATGTTCATTGGATGTATTATCTTGAGAATGGTTGATGATAACATTTTTCTTGTTTGATTTCATGGTTGTGTATTTCTAGTTCTCTGAAAAATGCTGGAAAGAATAGGTGTTTATGGGTATCATCGCTAGAAGCCTTCACGAGACTATAACTTGTCCTCTATGGGCCACCTAGAGGTTTAAAGGCTTGTTGCATATGCTAAATGCAATCGTGATTTCCCATGAAAGTGGATTAGCTTAGGTTTTATCTTAGTTTTACTTGAGGACAAGCAAGGTTCAAGTGTGGGGGAAATTGATAAGTGCATTTTATTCACTTATTTTATATTCTTTTTTATGCTTGTTCATAGCTTTAATCTTGTAAAGATAACGCTTTTATTTTACAATTTGTGTTTTGTAGGAAAATAAAGCTTAAGGATGATTTTTGAGCTGAACAAGAGTAAAATGACTCAATTTGGAGCTAATTTAAGAAAATGCTAAGAATTGAGTGCTAGACAGCATGAGCAATATGTCTTTCTAAGGGCATAACTTTTTTTGTCTAATGTCAAAATGACATGATTCCACTTGGAAATGAAAGTAGACATCCAGAGCTTTAATTTGACACCAAGATCACTCAAAAAGCCCAATGGACCAGAAAGATTGAAGCTGCCAAAGTTGGGCTTGATGCTGACCCATCTCTACATTCAATGCAATTTTGCTCAATTCAATTCTCCCTTGATATAAGCCCAAATAGGATGATTCCAGAGCCAAAAATGAAGCCCAAGATGTTAATTTTCCAATGGTGGTCGACTTACTCTCATCCGAGTCCATTTGGTCAATGAAATTTACATATGAAGCAGAGCTGCCAGAAAAACCCAAAACTGTCAATTTTAATTAATGAATGGTGGGCCAATTGAGTTCAATTCATTTGTGGGTTTTCATTGTCTGATTATAGGTTGTTAAAATCTTAATTATCAGAATTATTTATGATAATCACCAATGCTTTATGAGAATGTAACCTATGAAGCTAGTTTAATGTGGAGTTACACTTGAAGCAGTTACAATTTGGATGGCTGAGATTACATTTTGACAAGAGACTAGCAGCCACAAGTGAGAGGAGTAAAAAATGAGCATTTTTTCTCTTTCTAGAGAGAGAAATTTTCATGGAGAGAGAAAGAGGTTTTAGTCACTCATCCTTAGAAACCATAGTTACAATATTGGAGTAAGAGAAGTGATATTTTCATCAAGCTTGTAGCTGTGGACATCACTTTTTGCTACTCTTTAGGGATTTAATTGAGGACAAGAAGAAGAGATAGGTGCTAAAGATTAGAGTTTGGGCAACTTTGCTTTCACCCTTTAGTCTGTACATTTTTTCTTTCTTTCTTAACTCATGTCATGTATTCTTCAATTTGTGATATGGTTTTCTTTAGAATGTTAGGCTAAGTTATTTTTATGGTTATGGGTGAACTTTAAATCCTAAATTATCATGTAATTAAATTGATTTTCAGACCTCTATTTTCTTGAGAGTTGATTATATTCTCCTACCCACTTCATGATTATGGTAGTGTTGTGACATGTTTGGATTGGCTACCCTTATATTTCATGTTATGGCTGATTGCTAGATTTAGGATTATGATGTTCATTATCCTTTATCCATATGTAGTAACTTGTGTGCAAACTTAATGGTCAAGTTTTGATTATATGCAAGGGAGAATATAACCTAAGTCACTTCATCCTATGTTAGAGACCAAAACTTAGATCAATCTATCCTTCTAGTTGCAATTGTTAATTGAACTTAGTGGATGTTCCCTATGTCAATTAGTGATTAGAATAGGTTAATGGATGTTCCTTAATCTATTTAAAAGAAGGTAAGTAATAGAATGTTTCATTGCCTAAGATTGGTAACTATAAAAGGAGAATTGGAGGCTGAAATTGAGAACTAATTTCATGATATAATTTGATGGGACAAAGGGATCCCATAACCAGTTTTAATTGATTTCAACAAAATAGTGTTATTTGCTCTTGTTTATTTTTTTTATTTTCGTGTAATTTTTTTTTTATATAACTTTTGTTTGATTTATAGAAACAACCAAACCCCTCGATTTTGTGTTACTTTGTCTTTTTAGAGTTTATTAGAATCAGAATCTAAAATAAGATAAATAATTAAATTAATTCAATTTCTCGTGGATCGACCCTTTGCTCATTACCAAACTAATTTTTCCTAAACCAAGCAAAGGTTTTTAATTTAGTAGTTTAACGACATATCAAGGATTAAGTCTTGCTTCCATTGAATAAAAGAAAAAACTTAAAGTAGAAAGAGAAACTAATTCCTTTGGGATTAAGGCTTGTTTCCATTCAACGAAAGAAAGAACTTAAAGTAGAAAGAGAAATCGAAGAGAAGCCAATTCCTTCACCAATAACACATACTTCCATTCAAGGAAAGAAAGTACTAAAAGAAGAAATAGAAACCAATTCCATGAGAATTAACACTTGCTTTCATTTAATGTAAAAATCTAGTTAAAGAAGGAAGTGAAACCAATTTCTTAATGATTAAGACATTGGTCCATTCAATGAAACAAAGAACTTTAAGAAGAAGGAGCAACCAATTCCTTGAGAATGAAGACTTGTCTCCATTCAACGAAAGCAATAACCTAAAGTTGAAAGAGCAACCAAAGAGCAACCAATTCTCTGAGGATTAATGCTTGTTTCCATTTGGGGAAAGAATGAACTACAAGAAGAAAGAGAAATCAATTCTTTGAGGATTAAGACTTCATTTCTTTTAATGTAGTAAACCACTTGAAGAAGGAAGTGAAACTAATACGTTAAGCATGAAGATCTGCTTCCATTCAATGCAAGAAAGGACTTAAAGAAGAAAGAGATATCAATTCCTTTAGGAATAAGCCTTGCTTTCATTCAATGAAAGAAAGAACATCAAGAAGAAAAAGAAACCAATTACATAAGGATTAAAACATGCTTCCATTCAATGACTGGAAGAACTAAGAGAAGAAAGAGAAACCAATTTCATGAGGGTTAAGGCATGTTTCCATTAAATGCAAGAAACCACTTGAAGAAAAAAGAGAAACCATTCCTTTCAAGATTAAGACTTGCTTCCATTCAATGAAACAAACAACTTAATGAAAAAAAAGGAACTATTTCTATGAGGATTAAGTCTTGCTTCCATTCAATGAAAGAAAGAACATAAAGTAGACAAAGAATCTAATTCCTTAGTGATTAAGGCTTGTTTCCATTCAACAAAAGAAAAAACTTAAAGTAGAAAGAGAAATCGAAGAGAAGCCAGTTGCTTAGCGATTAATACATGCTTCTATTCAAGGAAAGAAAGTACTAAAAGAAGCAAGCGAAACCAATTCCATGAGGATTAAGACTTGCTTCCATTCAATGTAATAAACCAGTTGAAGAAGGAAGTGAAACCAATTTTTTAGGGATTTAAACAATGCTCCATTCAATGAAACAAAGAACTTTAAGAAGAAAGAGAAACCAATTTCTTGAGGATTAAGACTTGTTTCCTTTTATCGAAAGCAAAAATTTAAAGTTGAAAGAGAAACCAAAGAGCAACCAATTCTTTGATGATTAACGCTTGTTTCCATTTGGGGAAAGAAAGAACTAAAAGAAGAAAGAGAAACCAATTCTATGAGGATTAAGACTTGGTTTCTTTTAATGTAATAAACCAATTGAAGAAGGAAGTGAAACCAATACGATAAGGATTTAGACATGCTTCCATTCAGTGAAAGAAAGGACTTAAAGATGAAAGAGATATCAATTCCTTGAGGAATATGTCCTGCTTCCATTCAATGAAAGAAAGAATATCAACAAGAAAAAGAAAACAGTTCCTTAAGGATTAAGATGTACTAGTATTTAATGACTAAAAGAACTAAGAGAAGAAAGAGAAACCAATTGCATGAGGATTAAGATGTGCATCCATTAAACATAATAAAACAATTGAAGAATAAAGAGAAACCAATTCCTTAAGGATTAAGACTTGCTTTCTTTCAATGGAATAAACCAGTTGAAGAAGGAAGTGAAACCAATTCCTTAACAATTAAGACCAGTCTCCATTCAACGAGACAAAGAACATTAAGAAGAAAGAGAAACTAATTTTTTGAGGATTAAGACTTGTTTCCATTCAACGAAAGCGAGAATTTAAAGTTGAAAGAGAAACCAAAGATCAACCAAAGAGCAACCAATTCTTTGAGGATTAATGTTTGCTTGAATTTGGGGAAAGACAGAACTAAAAGAAGAAAAAGAAACCAATTCTATTAGGATTAAGATTTGCTTTCTTTTAATGTAATAAACCACTTGAAGAAAGAAGTGAAACTAATATCTTAAGGATTAAGACATGCTTCCATTCAATGAAAGAAAGAACTTAAAGAAAAAAGAGATATCAATTGCTTGAGAAATAAGACTTGTTTCCATTCAATGAAAGAAAGAACATCAAAAAGAAAATTGAAATAATTCCTTAAGGATTAAGAAGTGCTAGCATTCAATGGCCGAAAGAACTAAGAGAAGAAAGAGAAACCAATTCCACTGGGGTTAAGACATGCTTCCATTAAATGTAATAAAACACTTGAAGAATAAAGAGAAACAATTTCTTTCAGAATTTTAAGACCTGCTTGTATTCAATGAAACAAACGACTTAAATAAAAAAGAGAAACTAAGTCTATGAGGATTGTAACATCCCGATTTCCGACTTTACCTTCAAGTTTAAATGATTTTCGACTTCATCTTCGAATTTCACATGAAGTGGGATAATTTCCGAGTTCCGATTTCGTCTTGCACAATTTCCGACTTCATGTCCTTCTGATTTCCGATTTCATCTTCAATTTTGATTATTCCTGATTTTCAACTTCATGTTCTAGTTTCGAGTTAAATGGAGCGGCTTCCGGGTTCCAATATCCGACTTTATGTCTGAAAGGAAATGAACCAATTTCCGATCTTATAATTTATATCCAAGTTTCAAGTAAGATGTAAGCGAGTTCCGATCTCAGTCCTCATGTTACAAAATAGTACACGGTTCCCGACCTCCGAATTGATAGTTAACACAATGGATACAGTTGCCAACCTCCGAGTTTAATGTAACGAGTTCCGGCCTTAGAGTTGAACTCAATGGACATGAGTTCGAATCTTTGAGTTGATTTCCGGTCATATACGAGTTTCGATGTCCGAGTTCATTCCTAGGAGCCTTCCATTTCTATTGGTGTTCCCGAGTTTGAATGGGGGAGTTCCGAGATTATGTGATTGTAAGCTTATGATTTCCAATATCCGACCTTGCTCCCAAGTCTCGAATAAACTAGACAAGATTTCCTCAAGTCACAAATAAGATGGGACGAGTTCCTACATCTGGCTTCAGCTCCAAGCTCAAGTAAAATGGAACGAGTTCCAACTTTAAGCAGAATCAAGATGAGTTCCCAGTTTAGATAGAATGGAAGCGAGTCCCATTTTTAGGACGACATGGAGAGCAATTTGGCCACAAAAGAGGGAGACATGGCCGAACTTCAATCACAAAATTTCAACCAATCAACACCATAATTCCAACTACCCTCATGTATTTAAATCAGACTCTCTTCCTCATTTTGATTTGATTTATGCCACACTCTCTCCCTCTTGCTCCAGCCTTCTTCTTCTTTTCTTCTCTCAATCTACTCTATCAAATCTCCAAGCTTCTATCAAATCTCCAAGCTTTGTCAAGGCTCCATTCAATCCAAACTCAAATTCAGCAAGATCACACTCCAAAGAGGTAGGATTCACTTTCTATTCTTGATTTCTCTGAACTGTGGTTGTATGAGATTCCACTTTTCTTCAATTATTTGATGATATATTGGATGTATTACAATGGATTATGATTGGATCAATATAAGATCTTGAGTTGGAATTAAAGTTAGAAGGAGAAAACTAGAAGGAATGGAGTAATAGAATGCTGTCTAGTTGAGGAATTCTACGGCAGTCCGTATGGCAGAGTGTACGGCTCCACCTACAGCCGGTTAAATCCGATGAAACTATTTTTAGATGAAAGTAGACATTTAGGGTTTTCCATACAAATATCATATAAGGTCATTGAATTAGTATTGAGAGAGATATGAATTTTTGAAATTTGACCTAGGGACTAGGACTTTCATCTAGGCAGGGTGACTTGAGGAGGGTGTAAGTCGCCCTACACAACTCCAAATTGAATGAACCAACTTTGTTAGAAAGTTTACACATAGGGGAATATCGCAATATAAAATTTTGAGTTTTTTATGGTCTCAATTGTTCCCAGTGATTTGAGGAAGTTATCCTATGTCCAAACCAAGCTGAAATAGGGTAGTTCAGGAAGGTCAAATTTCAGGACTTATAACTCGAGCTATGCTAAAGCAAATGGAATGAAACCTTTGCAAATGAAAGGTTGTCCTGTTAGCTTCAATATGACACCAATTTCGTATGATTTGAGCTTAGTTTCGATTTTTAGTGAATTTATACTTCCAAGAGTGTAATTCGAGCTAGTGACTGAATAGGCTGAGGCAAAATTTGAATATCTTGAGTTATACAAATCAAAATGAGATGGGACCAATGAGGTTAGAAAATAGACACATAGAACTATGACATAGCCAAAATTTAGGTTTAAATGAGTTGGATAAAGGTAAAGGTGGATTATACAAAATTCGGGCAGAACTGAATAGAAGTGACAGAATGACCAAATTGATGGTTTCACAAGTGTTAATGGACATATAAGATTTGAGTTGAGGATTACAAGTTTTACATTAAGTGATATGTTAGATTGATTATATTGCTATGGCTGATTTGTTTGTGAGAACTGGCACTATTCATGGAGAAACGGATCTGATCCGTTATGCTGCCGAATTTACAGCACTAGTTTATGAAACTACGGATGTTTATATACAAGGATGAATTTAAGTATGATATGAGTTACGACGTATATGAAAATAAGTAATGACGCATGTGTATGAGTACATCCCGTATGTCTATGCTAGATTACGCATAAGAATGAAAGAATGTGAATGTATTGAATGTGGGTCCCTTTACTTGGAGGTAGTTGCACAATGAATCCCTCCCTGTGAAGACAGTTAAATGATAAAGATATGGGTCCCTTCACCTGGAAGCAGATGCACATTGGGTCCCTCTACCTTGGAAGCACGTGGTCAGATGAGATCCCTCTATATTGAAGGCACGTGGTCAGATGAGATCTTTCTATTTTGAGGCACGTGACCAGAAGAGATCCCTTCAGTCAGAGGCACGTGACCAGAATGTGATCCCTCCAAGACTAGAGGCACATGGGTCCCCTTGTGGGTCAGTCGGTGTGACGACGGTCACGGGTGGAGCTGACAAACTCACTCCAAGGCCAGGCTACCCAAGGGCAGTAAAGGTTAAAAACTAAAGACTGAAGACTAAAGATTAAAAGATATACAAGTACCCCACTCACATGAGGCATGGCATCGACCCAGCTAGTGTGAGTAAGGGGATAGGACTTACACGAGGCATGGCATGACCTAGCTAGTGTAAGTACTGAATGAAGGTCCCATATTCCTAAGGAACGTGACATGGTGATCACGCTCTGATGGGGTATGACATGGCGATCATACTCTGGAATGTGGCATGTAAAGATTTCATGATGAAAAGAAAGATGAATAAAGAGAAGTAAATTTTATGTATATGCATAAATTCAAGTACAAGAAAAGTTATGTGCAGATGTTATGTCTCCAGTATATTGATGCTATGTATTTAATAAGTTGCAATTATTATCTATGGTATCATTCATGAATTGATTTTGTATGCCAAGTGCATGAGTAAAAGTGAATTTTGCTTCGGATAATATATTTTTCGAAATGTAAAATTAAACAGTTTGTATAGCATGTTCACCTTTTTCATAATAAACCGAAGTAAACTGGAGATGACAACGATGATATTATGTATGATAATTAGAGAATCCTACTGAGGATTTATAGTTCTCACTCCTATTTCCGTGTTATCTCCAGATAGTTTAAGAAGTTCCGAAGATGACTGAAGTTGCTGTCAGAAAAGGTCCGTTCAGATAACAGTAACAACTCCAAGGTGTGATACTATGACTTAAGCATAGTACTGTACTTGGGAGGGTGTTACAAGGATTAAGTCTTGCTTCCATTGAATGAAAGAAAGAACTTAAAGTAGAAAGAGAAACTAATTCCTTTAGGATTAAGGCTTGTTTCCATTCAACGAAAGAAAGAACTTAAAGTAGAAAGAGAAATCAAAGAGAAGCCAATTGCTTGAACATTAACACATGCTTCTATTCAAGGAAAGAAAGTACTAAAAGAAGAAAGAGAAATCAGTTCCATGAGGACTGGGACTTGCTTCCATTGAATGTAATAAGTCAATTGAAAAAGGAAGTGAAACCAATTGTCTAACAATTAAGACCAATCTCCATTCAACGAAACAAAGAACTTTAAGAAGAAAGAAAAAACTAATTTTTTGAGGATTAAGACTTGTTTCCATTCAATGAAAGCAAGAACTAAAAATTGAAAGAGAAACCAAAAAGCAACCAATTCTTTGAGAATTAACGCTTGTTTCCAATTGCGGAAAGAAAGAACTAAAACAAGAAAAAGAAACCAATTCTATAAGGATTAACACTTGCTTTCTTTTAATGTAATAAACCACTTGAAGATGGAAGTGAAACCAATACCTTAAGGATTAAGACGTGCTTGCATTCAATGACCAAAAGAACTAAGAGAAGAAAGAGAAACCAATTCGAAGAGGGTTAAGACATGCTTCCATTAAACGTAATAAAAAACTTGAAGAATAAAGAGAAACAATTTCTTTCAGGATTTAAGACCTGTTTCCATTTAATGAAACAAACAACCTAAAGAAAAAAGAGGAACTAATTCCGTGAGCATTAAGTCTTGCTTCCATTGAATGAAAGAAAGAACTTAAAGTAGAAAGAGAAACTAATTCTTTTGGGATTAAGGCTTGTTTCCATTCAAGGAAAGAAAGAACTTAAAGTAGAAAAAGAAATCGAAAAGAAGCCAATTGCTTAACGATTAACACATGCTTCCATTCAAGGAAAGAAAGTACTAAAAGAAGAAACAGAAACCAATTCCATGAGGATTAATACTTACTTCCATTTATTGTAAAAACCAGTCGAAGAAGGCAGTGAAACCAATTCCTTAAATATTAAGATATTGGTTCATTCAATGAAACAAAGAACTTTTAGAAGAAAGAGCAACCAATTCCTTGAGAATTAAGACTTGTCTCCATTCAACGAAAGCAATAACCTAAAGTCAAAAGAGCGACCAATTCTTTGAGGATTAATGCTTGTTTCCATTTGGGGAAAGAAAGAACTAAAAGAAGAAAGAGAAATTAATTCTATGAGGATTAAGACTTGCTTTCTTTTAATGTAATAAACCACTTGAAGAAGGAAGTGAAACCAATACCTTAAGAATTAAGACCTACTTCCATTCAATGAAAGAAAGGACTTAAAAAAGAAAGAGATATCAATTCCTTCAGGAATAAGCCTTGCTTCCATTCAATGAAAGCAAGAGCATCAAGAAGAAAAAGAAACCAATTCCATAAGGATTAAGACACGCTTCCATTCAATGACAGGAAGAACTAAGAGAAGAATGAGAAACCAATTCCATGAGGGTTAAGGCATGCTTCCATTAAACGTAAGAAACCACTTGAAGAATAAAGAGAAACCATTTCTTTCAAGATTAAGACTTGCTTCCATTCAATTAAACAAACAACTTAACGAAAAGGAGGAACTAATTCCATGAGGATTAAGTCTTGCTTCCATTCAATGGAAGAAGGAACACAAAGTAGACAAAGAATCTATTTCCTTAGGGATTAAGGCTTGTTTCCATTCAACGAAAGAAAGAACTTAAAGTAGAAAGACAAATCGAAGGGATGCCAATTGCTTGACGATTAACATATGCTTCCATTCAAGGAAAGAAAGTACTAAAAGAAGAAAGCGTAACCAATTCCATGAGGATTAAGACTAGCTTCCCTTCAATGTAATAAACCAGTTGAAGAAGGAAGATTCTTTAACGATTAAGACATTGCTCCATTCAATGAAACAAAGAACTTTAAGAAGAAAGAGAAACTAATTCCTTAAGAATTAAGACTTGTTTCCATTCATCAAAAGCAAGAATTTAAAGTTGAAAAAGAAACCAAAGAGTGACCAATTCTTTGATGACTAATGCTTGTTTGCATTCGGGGGAAGAAAGAGCTAAAAGAAGAAAGAGATTAAGACTTGCTTTCTTTTAATGTAACAAACCACTTAAAGATGGAAGTGAAACCAATACTTTAAGGATTTAGACATGCTTCCATTCAATGGAAGAAAAGACGTAAAGAAGAAAGAAATATCAATTCCTTGGGGAATAAGCCATGCTTCCATTTGTAACACCCTACTAATTTAATGTTATGCTTAAGCCATAGCATAAAATTAAGTAGATTATGTTACCGTGTTAATACTCTGCTTACGTTTCGTTTATCCGTATCATTTTTTTTTCTTTTTTTTTTTGTAACAGAAGAAATGGAGCGCTGTATAATGAACGTGACAGAGTTTAATTTATCACAACAGAAAAGATGAGATCAAATAACACACATGCCATCAACTGTATATATGTATATATAGATATATAAAAAGCTACCGTTTCAGTTTATGTACAAGTTTCGAAATAGGATACATAAGTGGGGCCGTGTACCAAAAAGACATAAGGCCCATGTCATTCAACCGGATCCTATGTGGTCTTCAGAGGACATTTCAAAAGCCTACCACTAGGTTTATGATCCAAAGTTGCATGCTGCCAAAAGAGAGTCATGCTATACAACACTGCCTGTGGCTGACCTACTTAGTCAGGTAGCCATTGGCCATGTCAGGCCCGACGGGTGAGTAGTCAGTATTGTGTCCTAAGGAGGAGGATGATGAGCTGGTGGCCTCTGAAGGGTCACTCTCGAAGCTACGCGGGATGTCAGGTACCACCTGCGGAGGTGACTCTGGTGCAGGTCGCCAGGGCTACAGTGCTTTGCAGTGCAGGGAGGTGTCTTGGCGGAGGGTGTGCCACATGTAGCAGGACCTCAAAGTATAGGGTGGCAGGATCAAAAGCAGGATGGTGTAAAGGGACGGTAAAATTCCTATCACTAAAGAGGTAAAGACGGAACTGGCAAGAGCCGGCTATATACAGTGAGCCTACTGCAGGGTCATGGTGGAGCTACAAGTCTGGAACCTCAATGAAGAGGGTAGCTGTCGTGTCCATCGTCCACGTCTGAGAATGAGGCAGAAATGCAAAACGAGGTGAGAATTTAAAGAAATTCTCAGTAGGGTTCGAGTATGACGTTTAACTGGTGTCGCGTTCATTCTCAGCTGTCTCGGGTTTTATTTAGTTATAAAAACATGAGATTAAACTTAACTATTCACATTTAATCAGTTTAGGAAAACGTCTGGTCTGAGGCAAGGTCTAGTTTTACTTAAGATAGTATAAGAAACATAATAAATTACTAATAATGATACACAGAATAATAAACAAAATAAATGCATATTCGGCAGTAAATAAACATAATGCATTTAATCAGAAACAACATGTAATAACTGCTCGAGGTAATCATGCATTTAATGTAATCATGCAAAACTTATTCTTGAACCTTTCTTCATAAACTTTTCCCATAACTTTCCATCATTTTCTATCACTTGGTCCCTTGGGAGTTCTTGGCCATTTTAGACTCTTGAGTGATAGTCTGCTTTTCAGGATCGAGCTCGGTCCTATACAGGAATACCGGGTTTGCTTTCCTCGACCCTCCCACCGATCTATTCCCCTTAACTTTATTCTGGGGCTAGCCCAAGTATCATGGAAATTTCATCATAGCATAATCTTTATATTCCTCATAACATGACTTTCATAACTTTCTTGATAATGCTCATGTATCAACATGTATGTCATAACTCAGGCATATACTTTATCGTAATTTTGGCGGCATAACGGAATGTGTCCGCTTTCCCATGAATAGTGCCAGTACTCAGCATATCAACTTATCAAGAAATCATCTCATTCTATTCATAATTCAACATATTTCATTCATGTCTCAAGCATCAAATTTAAGGCACAAGTATTGCACTTTAAAACATGTTTACTATCTCACTACTTGTATTCAACCCGATTTTTGTAAATCATCCCATAATTTCTATTTAACTCATTTGGACCTCAATTTCAGATATGTTAAAGTGTTATGTATCTATTTTCTAACCTCTTTGGTCCCATCCAATTTTGATAACCATAACTCAAGTTATTCAGGTTTTATCCTGGCCTGCCCTGTGGCTAGCCAGAATTGCTCACTCATAAGTAAAAATCCACTAAAAATCAAAAACTAGCTCAAATTACATGAAATTGGTCTCTTATCAAAGCTAACAGGACAAATCTTCATATGCAAAAAGTTTCATTTCAATTTCCTTAGTAGGGCTCGCCCGAAACTTAAACTTCCTAAACTACCCTATTTTGGCCTAGTTTAGACATAGGCTAATTTCTTTGAATCACTGGGAACAACTGAGATAGTAACAAACTCGGAATTTCTTTGTATGATGTTCTCCTATGTGTAAGCTTTCCAACAAAATTGGTTTCACTCAATTTGGAGTTGTGTAGGGTGAGTTACACCCTTTTCAACCCATACTGCCTGAGTGAGTGTCTTGATTCCTAGGTCAAATTTCAAAAATTCTTATCTCTCTCAATATTAATCCAATGGCCTTATATGATATATGTATAGAAAGCCCTAGATGTCTAGTTTCACATAAAAATGGTTTCATCAATTTTGAACTGCGGGAGATAGAGTCGTACACTCCGCCGTACGGACTGTCGAAGGTTTTGGGTTTTCCAGCCTTTCAACTCTTCCTATCTTCATCCTTTCTTACTTCCAATTCAGTTTCAATCTCACAACAGCCAATAAACCAGCCATATATCATCATATTCAACCAATTAACCCATCAAAGACTAAGAAAATAAGCCACCACCAATCATCCAAGAATCAAAAAATCAAGCAAAACATGAACCTCTACCTCTTATTATCTGGTTAGGCTTGAGTTTGTAGTTGGAACTTGGCTGAATTTGAAAGTTGGATGGAGTGGGTGAGTGGAGAAGAGAAAAAAGAGCTGAAGTGAGGAAGAGAAGGCAACGTAAGAAATGGGGCTGAAGAGGCAGGAGGAGAATATATAAACAAGGCTTTGAAGTGGTAGTTAGAATGGGTGGCTTTAATTGGGTGAAATTTTTGTGGGCAAAGTTCAGCCATGTCTCCCTCTTTTGTGACAAAATTGCTCTCCACGTCGCCTAAGAAGTGAAACTTGCTTCCAACGCATCTGAACATGACATCAGAACTTGTACACATCTTAAAGTCGGAATTCGTGTATATCTATCAGATGAAGTCGGAACTTGGAATTATCGTCTGGTTTATTCAAAACTTGAGAGTAAAGTCAGACTTCGGAAATCGTAAGGCACAATCACCTTAAAATCGAAGGTCAAGGGCCAGAATGTGAAACTCAAACCCGGAAGTCGGGGGAATTATGTAAACTTGAATCAATTTTAAGCATAACACTGGATATCAGGATTCAAAACACTAATCTTGTGTACCAGGAAATCGGAACTTATAGGACTTGGCACTCCAAACTCGATCTCGGAACTCGGGAAAATAAGAGAAATGAAAAGCTCTTGGTAATGAGCTCGAGATTGGAACTCGTGCAAATTTTGCTCAAACTTAGAGACCAATTCAGAGATTTGATCTCGCGTCCATTTCTGGTTGAGATCAACTCGGATGTCGAATGCATAAGGTTGGAAATCGAAAAAATCCAGAAGTCCATTTATTGAAATCGAAAATCGGGAAATTTACTGATGAGGTCGAAAATCGGAAATGGGACGTTACATTACCACCCTCCTTAAAAAAATTTTGTCCTCAAAATATAGTACCTGAGAATAGTTCAGGATACTCTTTCCTCATATCTGATTCCAGCTCCCAGGTGTAGTCCTCAGCATCTCCTTTTCCCCATGCTACCTTTACTAGCTGCACGATCTTGTTCCGAAGTTGTTTGCTACTTCTGTCTACGATCCATGCTGGTTGTACGCGGAAAGTCAGGTTCTCCTTTAACTGTATTGATTCGGGTTCTCGGAAGTGTGTAGGGTCAGGTTGATACTTTCTGAGTTAGGAGACATGAAAAACATCATGGAGGTTTGATAGATGTGGAGGCAAAGCGACTCGATATGCAACTGATCTGATTCGCTTCAAGATTTGAAAGGGACCAATAAAGCGAGGATTTAGCTTCTTGACCTTAATGGCTCTACCTATCCCCGTTGTAGATGTAACTTTCAAAAATATGTGGTCTCCTTCTTGAAACTCCAGAGGCTTCCTCCTGGTGTTCGTATAGCTCTTCTGGTGGCTCTGAGCGGTCAGCATCTTGCTCCGTATTTTCTTGATCTCGCTCGATTAGTCTCCGCCAACTAAATCAGGCCCCAATAGAGTTGATTCTCTTGTTTCATACCAACACAGAGGAGATTGGCACTTTCGTCCGTACAATGCTTCGTAAGGAGCCATACCGATGCTAGCGTGATAGCTATTGTTATATGCAAATTCGGCTAGCGGTAAATATCGATCCCAATTCCTACATTGCTCCAGTATATAGGCTTGCAACATATCTTCCAAGGTTTGAATTGTCCTTTCGGTTTGGCCATCCATTTAGGGGTGATATGCAGTGCTTAGGCACAACTTAGCACCGAATGCCTTTTGTAAGGCTCCCCAAAACCGTGAAGTAAACCTTGGGTCCCGATCAGAGATAATGGTTGAAGGGGCTCCATGCAGCCTTATAATCTCTTGAATGTACAATTGTGCCAATTTTTCCAATGGATAATTTGCTTGAATGGGTAGAAAGTGAGCAGATTTGGTCAATCTATCCACAACGACCCATATAGCATCATATCCTGTTGGCGTTCTTGGTAATCCCATCACAAAATCCATGGAGATACTTTCCCATTTCCAAGGGTTGAAGCATCCCAGAGGGTTTCCGATGTTCCGCTTTCACCTTTTGACAGACCAAGCATTTACTCATGAAGCTCGCTACATTTGACTTCATGCCTGGCCACCAAAACATCTTCTTAAGATCTTGATACATCTTAGTAATGCCAGGATGTACAATGAATTCATCCTTGTGTGCTTCCTCCAAGATTCTTCTCCGGAGATCATTCCCCTCGGGTACACATACCTTATCATTATGTCGTCAGATGCCTTCTTTATCTTAGGCAAAACCCATTAGTTTCCTTGATTGCATAAGATGAATTGTGTGTTGAAAATTAGTTTCCTGCTGCTGTGCTTGCCGGATCTGCTCCTTAAAGCTACTAGCTATCTTAATTTGGTGTAGCTTAAGGGCTTGGGAGTCATAAGGATTCCCAAATTAAGATTTCGGAAGCTTTCAATGAGTTCCGTTTCTTTGATCATCATCCAAGCTACAGTTAGAGATTTCCTACTCAAAGCATCTGCCACAATATTTGCCTTACCTGGGTGGTACTTCAATTCAAATTCATAGTCCTTAAGAAGTTCCATCCACCTCCGCTGCCTTATGTTTAATTCTTTCTGATCAAAGAGATACTTCAAACTCTTGTGATCAGAAAAGACCTCGAACCTTACACCATACAGGTGATGTCTCCATATCTTCAAGGCAAATACTACTGTAGCTAACTTGAGGTCATGAGTGGGATAATTCCTTTCATGTGGCTTTAATTGTCTAGAGGCGTAAGCGACTACATTTCCGGTTTGCATCAACATGCACCCCAATCCTTGTTTGGACGCATCACAATAGACTTCAAATGGTTCTCGAGGGCCTGGTAAGGCCAACACTAGTGTCATAGTCAACCTTCTCTTCAAGTCTTGGAAACTTCGTTCGCACTCCGGCGTCCACTCGAATGAGACATTCTTCCTGGTTAGCTTGGTCAGGGGCAAGGCTATACAAGAGAAATCCTTAACGAATCGCCTGTAATATCCAGCTAAGCCCAGAAAACTCCTGACTTCAATGACTATGGTCAGTCTTTCCCAGTTTAGAACTGCTTCTACTTTGCTGGGGTCTACAGAGATTCCTCCAGAGGACAGTACGTGGCCGAGAAATTTTACCTCCTTCATCCAAAATTCACATTTGGATAATTTAGCATAAAGCTTCTTTTCTTTTAAAATTTGCAGAACCAACCGTAAGTGTTCTGCATGCTCTCGCTCCGTCTTCGAGTAGACAAGTATATCGTCGATGAAGACCACTACAAACTTGTCCAAATATGGATGGAATATTCGATTCATATAATCCATGAATACTGCTGGTACGTTGGTCAAACCAAACGACATCACGGTATGCTCATAGTGTCCGTAACGAGTTCAGAAGGCTGTCTTAGGGATATCTTGTTCCCGAACTCGAATTTGATGATATTCGGAGTGCAAATCGATCTTGGAAAATACCGTTGCACCTTGTAGCTGGTCCATGAGATCATCAATCCTTGGCAGTGGATATTTATTCTTAATTGTCACTTTGTTCAGCTGCCTATAATCCACACATAAGCGCATGCTTCCATCTTTCTTCTTGACCAACAAGACCGAAGCTTCCCATGGCGACGCGCTTGGCCATATGAATCCTTTTTCTAAAAGCTCTTCGATCTGTCATTTTAGTTCCGTCAGCTCCATAGGTGACATTCGATATGGAGCTATAGATATTGGTCCCACACCTGGAGCCAACTCAATGGTAAACTCAATCTCTCTCTTCGGGGGGAATTCAGGAATATCATCTAGAAAAACATCCGGATATTCCTTAACAACCCGGATCTTTTCTAGTTCCTGCTCAGCTTCTGTCATATTAGTCGATAGGAGGATGTATCCTTGACTCTTCGACCCACTATAGTTCACTAACAAAGAGTTCAGATAGAAAAGTGTTGAGGCTTGGGGTTCAGAGGATGAGACAGAGGAGAATACCACCGTCTTATTAGAACAATTGAGCATGACTCGATTGGCAGAAAGCCAGTCCATGCCTAGAATTATGTCCAGCCCAGAAAGAGGGAGGCAAATCAAATTGGCTACAAAGGTTCTACCCTCAATTCGAAGAGGAACATTGATGCAAATTTGACTAGTTTTAACCGGTTCATTAGTAGGAGTAGAAACCAGTAAATCATAAGGCAATTCAGAAATTAGCAATCGCAAAATAGCCACACAATCATGAGAAATAAACGAATATGAGGCACTCGAATCATAAAGTACAGTCAGGGTCCCACCGTCCACTTCACAGGTACCTTGGATTAGTCCCTTAGACTTATCAGCTTCCTCCGCATCCATGGTAAAAACCCGTCCTTGACGTTGGGGTTGAGACGGCTGTGATGGATTCTTGGTTAGACACTCATAAATTTTGTGGCCTAGCTTACCACACCCATAGCAGATATTCTCGCCTGCCAAACACGGTCGATCACCATGATTCTTACCACATCTCATGCAGGTTAGATTCGGAAAAGGCCTCTGGGGCTGCTTGCCTTTGTTGCCCACCGGTTGAACTCTTCTCTGTGGCTGAAAGTTGGGCTTGAATCTGGGGCCTTGCGGTGCTAACCCCTTATTGAAACGACCACCAGACGCCCTGGCTGCCGCTAGTTTCAAGTTGCAATCTTCCACAAGTCGGCATTTATTTACCAACGTGGGAAAATCTTTAATTTCTATGGGCCTTATTGCGGTAAGAATTTTGTAACATCCACCAAGATTCTTTTATCGTTTTTCGCCTAATTATTCGATTTTATCGAATAATTGAGATTAATTAAAATTCGATAAAATAATTAATTAGGATCAATTAATTAGCAACTAATTGAGTTAGGTATAAGTTAAGTTAGTTAGAAGTATAGAAGATTTCATAAGAATTTTCGCAAAACCGATTTACTGATTTAAAGGAAATCAGTAAGTTTACGGTATTTTAAACTGTCGAAACCGAACCAATGGAATTACAAGCTTTAAACCCTATTTTGAGTGGCTGATAACTCAGCCACTTATCACCTAAAAGTGGCGCAACAAAGGCCACCAAAACATGAAGAAGCTTGGCTGAATTTCAGCCATACAAGATTAGCCAATCACAAGCCAAGAAGCCACCTAGATATACTCCTTCAATCAGATTTTTCCTTCTCTTTCTCACTCATTCAGACTGCGCCTTCTCCTCCTCTGCCCCAGCTCTCTTCTTCTCTTCTTCACTCACATAACTCCAGCCAAGCATCAAGCCTAATCAATTTTTGTTCATCCAAGCCTCAAGAATCAAGCAAAATCACTTATAACAAAGGTAGAGGTTTGATTCTTGCATCAATTCTATGGTCTTGGCTGGCTGAGGTTGGATTATTTTCACAATCTTTGATATGTTAAATGAATGATTATGATGATATGTGACTGGTTTTGGGCTGTTTGTTTGGTTACAACCGAATTGGAAGCAAGAAAGAATGGAAATAAGAAGAGCTGAGGGGCTGGAGAACTAAAATCCCTCGGCAGTCCGTACGGCGGAGTGTACGGCTTCGGTTACAGCAAATTAAATTTGATGAAACCATTTTTATATGAAACTAGACATCTAGAGCTTTCCATACATGTATCATATAAGGCTTTTGGATTATTATTGAGAGAGATATGATTTTTTGAATTTTGACCTAGGGTTATGACTCTAGTTCTGGGCAGACTGGCTTTTTTAGGGTAGAAGTCGCCCTATACTACTTGAAAATGAGTGAAACTAACTCTTTTAGAAAGCTTACACATAGGAGAATGTCCCATAAAAATTTCAAAATTAGATAAGGTCCCGTTTGCTCCCAGTGATCCAAGAAAGTTACCCTATGTCTAAACCGGGCCAAAACAAGGCAGTTTAGGAAGGTCAGAATTCGGGGCTTATAAATCGAGCCCTACTAAGTCAAATGGAATGAAACATTTTGAAAATGAAACCTTACCCTGTCAGCTTTAATATGAATCCAATTTCATATAATTTGAGTCAGTTTTCGATTTTTAGTTGATTTTTACTTTTAGGTGTCTGATTCTGGCTAGTCACTAGGCAGGCCGGAATATGATCTAAATATCTTGAGCTATAGATATCAAAATTAGATGGGACCAAAGAGGTTAGAAAATAGACACATAACACTTTAACATATCTAAATTTGAGGTTCAAATGAGTTAAATAGAAATAATGGCTTGAATTATAAAAATCGGGTTGGTTGACTATGCTGGGGCAGAAACTCTGCCTTGATGAGTTTAATGTCATTATGAGTTCCATATTGAAATATGTGTGCAATGTTGTGACCTTTGTGATAAATTGGTGTTCTGATGTGCTGGCACTATTCATGGGGAAGCGGACACGTTCCGTTATGCTACCAAAAATTCGGTAGAATTCAAGTATGAGTTATGAATTACATGTTAATGCATATGCTAATTCAAGTAAGCCATGAAAGTTATGATAAGAATTATGTTACTATAAAAGTTCCATGGTACTTGGGCCAGCCCCAGATAAGAAGTTAAGAGGAATAGATCAGTGGGAAGGTCGGGGAAGGTAAACCCGGCATTCCTGTATAGAAATGAGCTCGATCCTGATAAGCAGACTATTACCCCCGCGTTTAAATGGCCAAGAACTCCCAGGGGACCAAGAGATGGAAAAATGATGAAAAGAAATGAAAAAGTATATGAAGGAAGGTCAAGAATGAGTCTGCATGATTACATGAATGCATGAATACATAGAACAGTTATGTCAAGATGTTTACAGTTGTCTATTATGTTAGTTTACTGCTGTTCATTTATTTGTTCTATTTATCATTCTATGTATCATTATTAGTAATCTATTTTGTTTCTTGTGCCGTCTAAAGTAAAATTGAACCTTGCCTCGGACCAGACATTTTCTTGAACTCATTAAAATGGATATTTCAGTTTGAACACATATTTTTATAATTAAATAAAAACTGAGGCAACTGAGAATGAATGTGACGTTAGATGAACGCTATACACGAATTCTACTGAGAATTTTCTTAAATTCTCACCTCGTGTTGTATTTCCGCATCATTCTCAGATGATGGCGAAGGGCTCAACGGCCACTCTTTTCATTGAGATCCTGCACTCACAGCCTTCACCATGACTCGAAGTTGGACTCTGTTGCACACGACTTTGCTCTTGCTAGTTCTGCCTCGCTTTTTAGCAATAGGAATTTTCTTTGTTCGCTTATTTCATCTCATTGTTAATATATATATATATATATATATATATATATATATATATATATATATATATATATATATATATATATATATATGTATGTATGTATGTATAGACTAAAGCGTTGGCTTCTGACCTACATATGTACGTATACAATTGATAATATATCACTTATTCATATCTTTTCTGTTATGTTATATTAAACTTTATTACTTTTTATAATGTTATTCACGTCTAGTATATGACAGCGCGCCGTTTCGACTATTTTGTGATACTAATCACGAAATTTAAGCAGAGTGTTAACACGGTAACACAACTACCTAATTTCATGCTATGGCTTAAGCATAACATTAAATTAGTAGGGTGTTACAAATTTCTTCTTGTAACCCTCCTTCAAACTTGATGCATTTCCTAGCTTCATCTGGGTTCCTCTGGTAAATTGTGGAAAATTTGAACAACTCTTCGAACTTGGCAATGTATTCAGATATCGTCCGGTTTCCTTGATGAAACTACATAAAATCAAGTTCCTTGGCATTTCGAACGGAAGCCGAAAAGTACTTCTGATAAAATACATCCCTAAATATTGTCCAGATGACTACCGTCTGAGATTCTTCGAACAATCTTCGTACGCCATTCCACCAAAACTCGGCATCTGCTTGGAGCATGTAGGTGGCAAAGGTCACCTTCTGATGATCTAAGCAATCCAGAGCAGAAAAAATCTTCTCCATGGCTTTGATCCATTCGTCAGCTTTATCAGGATTATACGCCCCTCGAAAGCTGGGTGGGTTCGCCTTCCGGAACTCAGCAAACTTAAGGTAGTCCAGGTCAACTCCAGGGCCATGTGGGTTTCCTTCACAGCTTGCCGCAAGTCGCCTGCCTAGCTGATCCATCATCTGGTGAGCTGCCGCGGCTTGCTCCCTCATTGGGTGAGCCATCTCTCGTACTGTGTCCGTAAGGTTAGCAGGATCCTCTTGAGCAGGTCCTGCGTGCGGTCTACCTAGCATTCCGGAAGCCATTAAGTTCTGAGCACACAAAACAAAATTTATTGAGTTGATCAGGCTCAATACTAAGTCTAATGTGCTAGTAAATAACAGCTCACACGATCAGGCACTTCTTACACATGCACACCTATATCTCAACCATACAGGCAAGATCTAGGTCATGTTGTCAATTAAAAACACAGAATATGCACGAAGCATAGTCAGTCCAATCCTCAGGCCTTAGCTAGGACGAACTGCTTTGATACCAAAAATGTAACACCCTACTAATTTAATGTTATGCTTAAGCCATAGCATAAAATTAAGTAGATTGTGTTACCGTGTTAATACTCTGCTTACGTTTCGTTTATCCATATCATTTTTTTTTCTTTTTTGTTTTTTGTAACAGAAAAAATGGAGCGCTATATAATGAACATGACGGAGTTTAATTTATCACAACAGAAAAGATGAGAACAAATAACACACATGTCAGTCAATCAGATATATGTATATATAGATACATAAAAAGCTACTGTTTCAGTTTATGTACAAGTTTCGAAATAGGATACATAAGTGGGGCCGTGTACCAAAAAGACATAAGGTCCATGTCATTCAACCTTATCCTATGTGGTCCTCAAAGGACATTTCAAAAGCCTACCACTACGTCTATGACCCGAAGCTGCATGCTGCCAAAAGAGGGTCATGATGTACAACACTTCCTGTGGCTGACCTACTCAGTCAGGTAGCCATTGGCCATGTCAGGCCTGGCGGGTAAGTAGTCAGTATTGGGTCCTGAAGAGGAGGACGATGAGCTCGTGGCCTCTGAAGGTTCACTCTCGGAGCTGGGCGGGATGTTAGGTACCCCCTGTGGAGGTGACTCTGGTGCAGGGTCAGCAAGGGCTACAGGTGCTGCAGGTGCTGGCGGAGGGTATGCCACATGTAGCGGGACCTCAAAGTATGGGGTGGCAGGATCAAAAGCAGGATGGTGTAAAGGGACGGTAAAATTCCTATCACTAAAGAGGTAAAGACGGAATTGGCAAAAGCTGGCTATATATAGCGAGCCTACTGCAGGGTCATGGTGGAGCTGCAAGTCTGGAACCTCAATAAAGAGGGTAGCTGTCGTGTCCATCGTCCACGTCTGAGAATGAGGCAGAAATGCAAAACGAGGTGAGAATTTAAAGAAATTCTCAGTAGGGTTCGAGTATGACGTTTAACTGGCATCGCATTCATTCTCAGCTACCTCGGGTTTTATTTAATTATAAAAACATGAGATTAAACTTAACTATTCACATTTAATCAATTTAGGAAAACGTCTGGTCCGAGACAAGGTCTAGTTTTACTTAAGATAGTATAAGAAACATAATAAATTACTAATAGTGATACACAGAATAATAAACAGAATAAATGCATATTCGACAGTAAATAAACATAACAGACGAACTGTAAACAACATGTAATAACTGCTCGAGGTAATCATGCATTAATGTAATCATGCAAAACTTATTCTTGAACCTTTCTTCATAAACTTTTCCCATAACTTTCTATCACTTGGTCCCCTGGGAGTTCTTGGCCATTTTAGACTCCTAGGTAATAGTTTGCTTTTCAGGATCGAGCTCAGTCCTCTACAGGAATGCCGGGTTTGCTTTCCCCGACCTTCGGACCGATCTATTCCCCTTAACTTTATTCCGGGGCTGGCCCAAGTATCATGGAACTTTCGTCATAGCATAATCTTTATATTCCTCATAACATGACTTTCATAACTTTCTTGATAATGCTCATGTATCAACATGTATGTCATAACTCATGCATATACTTTACCGTAATTTTGGCAGCATAACGGAACGTGTCCGCTTTTCCATGAATAGTGCCAGTACTTAGCATATCAACTTATGAAGAAATCATCTCATTCTATTCATAATTCAACATATTTCATTCATGTCTCAAGCATCAAATTTAAGGCACAAGTATTGCACTTTAAAACATGTTTACTATCTCACTACTTGTATTCGACCTGATTTTTGTAAATCATCCCATAATTTCTATTTAGCTTATTTGGACCTCAATTTTAAATATGTTAAAGTGTTATGTATCTATTTTCTAACCTCTTTGGTCCCATCCAATTTCAATAATCATAACTTAAGTTATTCAGGTTTTATCCCGGCCTGCACTGTGGCTGGCCAGAATTGCCCACTCATAAGTAAAAATCCACTAAAAATCGAAAATTGGCTCAAATTATACAAAATTAGTGTCTTATCAAAGCTAATAGAACAAATCTTCATATGCAAAAAGTTCCATTTCAATTGCCTTAGTAGGGCTCGAGTTATAAGCCTCAAAACTTAACCTTCCTAAATTGCCCTGTTTTGGCTTGGTTTAGACATAGGGTAATTTATTCGAATCACTGGGAACAACTGAGATAATAAAAACTCGAAATTTCTTGTATGATATTCTATGTGTAAGCTTTCAAACAAAATTAGTTTCACTCAATTTGGAGTTGTGTAGGGTGAATTACACTCTTTTCAACCTATACTGCCCGAGTGAGTGTCTTGATTCCTAGGTCAAACTTCAAAAATTCTTATCTCTCTCAATATTAATCCAATGGCCTTATATGATATATGTATAGAAATCCCTAGATGTCTAGTTTCACATAAAAATGGTTTTATCTATTTTGAATGGCGGATGGTGGAGCCGTACACTCTGCCGTACGGACTGCCAAAGGTTTTGGGTTTTCCAGCCTCTCAACTCTTCCTATCTTCATCCTTTCTTAATTCCAATTCAGTTTTAATCTCACAACAGCCAATAAACCTGCCATATATCATCATATTCAACCAATTAACACATCAAAGATTAAGAAAATAAGCCACCACCAATCATCCAATAATCAGAAAATCAAGCAAAACATGAACCTCTACCTCTTATTATCTGGTTAGGCTTGAGTTTGTAGCTGGAACTTGGCTGAATTTGTAAGTTGGATGGAGTGGGTGAGTGGAGAAGAGAAAAAAGAGCTGAAATGAGGAAGAGAAGGCAATGTAAGAAATAGGGCTGAAGAGGCAGGAGGAGAATATATAAACAAGGCTTTGAAGTGGTAGTTAGAATGGGTGGCTTTGATTGGGTGAAATTTTTGTGGGTAAAGTTCAGCCATGTCTCCCTCTTTTGTGACAAAATTGCTCTCCACGTCGCCTAAGAAGTGAAACTCACTTCTAGCGCATCTGAACATGACATCAGAACTCGTACACATCTTAAAGTCGGAATTCGTGTATATCTATCAGATGAAGTCGGAACTCGGAATTATCGTCTGGTTTATTCAAAACTTGAGAGTAAAGTCGGACTTCGGAAATCGTAAGGCACAATCACCTTAAAATTGAAGGTCAAGGGCCAGAATGTGAAACCAAAACACTCACACCCGGAAGTCGGGGGAATTATGTAAACTTGAATCGATTTTAAGCATAACACCGGATATCGGGATTCAAAACACTAATCTTGTGTACCAGGAAATCGGAGCTTATAGGACCTGGCACTCCAAACTCGATCTCGGAACTCGGGAAAATAAGAGAAATGAAAAGCTCTTGGTAATGAGCTCGAGATCGGAACTCGTGCAAATTTTGCTTGAACTTGGAGACCAATTCAGAGATCTGATCTCACGTCCATTTCTGGTTGAGATCAACTCGGATGTCGGATGCACAAGGTCGGAAATCGGAAAAATCCAGCAGTCCATTTATTGAAATCGAAAATCGGGAAATTTAATGACAAGGTCGGAAATCGGAAATGGGATGTTACACCATTCAATGAATGAAAGAACATCAACAAGAAAAAGAAAACAGTTCCTTAATGATTAAGTTGTGCTAGCATTTAATGACTGAAAGAACTAAGAGAAGAAAGAGAAACAAATTCCATGAGGATTAAGATATGCATCCATTAAACATAATAAACCAATTGAAGAATAAAGAGAAACCAATTCCTTAAGAATTAAGACTTGCTTCCTTTCAATGAAATAAACTAGTTGAAGAAGGAACTAAAAACAATTCCTTAACAATTAAGCCCAATCTCCATTCAACGAGACAAAGAACTTCAAGAAGAAAGAGAAACCAATTCCTTGAGGAGTAAGACTTGTTTCCATTGAACGAAAGCAAGAACTTAAAGTTGAAAAAGAAACCAAAGAGCAACCAATTCTTTGAGGATTAACGTTTGTTTTTCCATTTGGGGAAAGAAAGAACTAAAAGAAGAAAGAGAAACCAATTCTATGAGGATTAAGACTTGCTTTCTTTTAATGTAATAAACCACTTGAAGATGGAAGTGAAACTAATACCTTAAGGATTAAGACGTGCTTGCATTCAATGACCAAAAGAACTAAGAGAAGAAAGAGAAACCAATTCGACGCAGGTTAAGACATGCTTCCATTAAATGTAATAATACACTTGAAGAATGAAGGGAAACAATTTCTTTCAAGATTTAAGACCTGCTTCCATTCAATGAAACAAACAACCTAAAGAAAAAAGAGGAACTAATTCCATGAGGATTAAGTCTTGCTTCCATTGAATGAAAGAAAGAACTTAAAGTAGAAAGAGAAACTAATTCCTTTGGGATTAAGGCTTGTTTCCATTCAACGAAAGAAAGAGCTTAAAATAGAAAGAGAAATCGAAGAGAAGCCAAGTGCTTGACGATTAACACATGCTTCCATTCAAGGAAAGAAAGTACTAAAAGAAGAAACAGAAACCAATTCCATGAGGATAGTACTTGCTTCCATTTATGGTAAAAAACCAATTGAAGAAGGAAGTGAAACCAATTCCTTAACGATTAAGACATTGGTCCAATCAATGAAATAAAGAACTTTTAGAAGAAAGGGCAACCGATTCCTTGAGGATTAAGACCTGTCTCCATTCAACGAAAGCAACAACCTAAAGTTGAAAGAGCAACTAAAGAGCAACAAATTCTTTGAGGATTAACGCTTGTTTCCATTTAGGGAAAGAAAGAACTAAAAGAGGAAAGAGAAATTAATTTTATGAGGATTAA
Organism: Pterocarpus macrocarpus; assembly: GCA_031439585.1. NCBI lineage: Eukaryota > Viridiplantae > Streptophyta > Magnoliopsida > Fabales > Fabaceae > Pterocarpus > Pterocarpus macrocarpus. Next base: position 36,814,025 of record CM062522.1, on the reverse strand, counting down.
GACTTGTTTTCTTTTAATGTAATAAACCACTTGAAAAAGGAAGTGAAATCAAAACCTTAAGGATTAAGACCTGCTTCCATTCAATGAAAGAAAGGGCTTAAAAAAAAAAGAGATATCAATTCCTTCAGAAATAAGCCTTGCTTCTATTCAATGAAAGCAAGAACATCAAGAAGAAAAGGAAACCAATTCCATAAGGATTAAGACACGCTTCCATTCAATGACAGGAAGAACTAAGAGAAGAATGAGAAACCAATTCCATGAGGGTTAAGGCATGCTTCCATTAAACGTAAGAAACCACTTGAAGAATAAAGAGAAACCATTTCTTTCAAGATTAAGACTTGCTTCAATTCAATGAAAGAAAGAACATAAAGTAGACAAAGAATCTAATTCCTTAGAGATTAAGGCTTCTTTCCATTCAACGAAAGAAAGAACTTAAAGTAGAAAGAGAAATCAAAAGGATGCCAATTGCTTGACGATTAACACATGCTTCTATTCAAGGAAAGAAAGTACTAAAAGAAGAAAGCGAAACCAATTCCATGAGGATTAAGACTTGCTTCCATTCAATGTAATAAACCAGTTGAAGAAGGAAGATTCTTTAACGATTAAGACATTGCTCCATTCAATGAAACAAAGAACTTTAAGAAGAAAGAGAAACCATTCATCAAAAGCAAGAATTTAAAGTTGAAAAAGAAACCAAAGAGCAACCAATTCTTTGATGATTAACGCTTGTTTCCATTCGGGGGAAGAAAGAGCTAAAAGAAGAAAGAGATTAAGACTTGTTTTCTTTTAATGTAATAAACCATTTAAAGATGGAAGTGAAACCAATACCTTATGGATTTAAACATGCTTCCATTCAATGAAAGAAAAGACGTAAAGAAGAAAGAAATATCAATTCCTTGGGGAATAAGCCATGCTTCCATTCAATGAATGAAAGAACATCAACAAGAAAAAGAAAATAGTTCCTTAATGATTAAGTTGTGCTAGCATTTAATGACTGAAAGAACTAAGAGAAGAAAGAGAAACAAATTCCATGAGGATTAAGACATGTGTCCATTAAACATAATAAACCAATTGAAGAATAAAGAGAAACCAATTCCTTAAGAATTAAGACTTGCTTCCTTTCAATGTAATAAACCAGTTGAAGAAGGAAGTGAAACGAATTCCTTAACAATTAAGGCCAATCTCCATTCAACAAGATAAAGAACTTTAAGGAGAAAGAGAAACCAAAGAGCAACCAATTCTTTGAGGATTAATGCTTTTTTCATTTGGGGAAAGAATGAACTAAAAGAAGAAAGAGAAGCTGTAACATCCTCAATTTCATGCCGTGCTAAATTACCTCAGTAACCGTGAGTAATTAGGCACTTAATGAGAAATTATAAGATTAAGGCTTAATTAAGGGGTTGACTCGGGTGAAAGGAGTCAAGAGAATGCTTAATCGAGATTAGATAATCTCTAATTAAGCGAGTCAGAGCCTTTATAGCTTAATTAAGTACTAATCGCCCTTAATTAGCTTACTCAAATTTAATTAAGGTTAATTAAGCTTAATCATAAGATTAATTTTTGTTAATCGTGTTCTTGTGTGTTAATCACTAATCCTTGCTTAATCACCTTAATTAAGTTGTATGAGCACTTAATCACATGATTAAATTCAAATTTAGTCAACTAGACAATAAAGTAGAGAGTGATGTCATAAAAGCAAAAAGCATTAGACAAGACTACTTTATGTAAGAGTTTGACCATGCTTTGTCTCCCTATCATCCCATTTGTCCCCTTAAACCTTAATTAACACAAAATTAAGAAAATATCTCCCTCCTCCCCTTTGGATAAGTGGACGCCACTTTCTCTCTCATTCTCCCTCATCCATTTTCATTTTCACTCATCCTATTCTCTCTCTTCAAGCCAAATTCTCTAACTTCTCTCTAAACACTTCTTCATCTTCTTCATCTTCCTTTTCCTTTCTCCACCACCACCACCTTAAACCACTCACTTAGCCCTTCAAAGACCTCATCTTTGGGTCTTTGGAGACAAGATCAAAACACTATAACCTCTATTTCCACAAGATTTCAAGAGCTTTTCTTTCCTTCTTGCAAAACCGCCACCATCATCATCAAGAGGAGTCATCATCTTCTTCTTCCTCCTCTCTTGTTCTTGCGCCATCTTCAAGAAAGGTAGTGATCTTCATCTTTTTCATTTTGTTCACTCAAGAAAGCTTGGAGCTTGATTCTTTCATGACCAAGATTTCTAAGTGAAAGCTTGAGAAGATCCTTCATGCTCTCCAAGAGCCAAAGTTTTCATTTTTAGTAAAATGTGTTCTTAAGTTTCCTCTTTTGGAAAAATGTGTTCTTGATGTTCTTCATGTGTTCTTAAGTTTCCTCTTTTGGAAAAATATGTTCTTATTGTTCTCTTGCTTAAAGTTATTCATTTCTTTTTATGATGAGTGAATGATTAGAAAAGCTTCACCTTTTTATGTTTTCATGATTTGATAAGACTATAAACATTCTAAAAGCTTTAAAACGTTTGCTTCTTGATGCACAAAAAGTGGCGCAAGTTTTAGTGCCATCATAAAGTCTTCTTTTGTTTTATTTTGAAGACAAAGATACATGAAGAAGTCTAAGCTTTTTAGAAGAACAAGCCTTTTTGAGTTATGAAATGATATCTTGTTACTTTATGTCTTAGAAAATCCAACCTTTAAGAAAAGACCTTTCATAAAGTTTCAAACTTTAATCAAGAATGAAATCTTTAAGTCATGAAAGGGTTGTTTTGTAACATTTAATTCATAAAGTTTTGATCTTGAACCAAAACAATGCAAAAAGGTGTTAACTTTTATAAAGAACAAGACTTTTTATTCAAAAAGCTAATAACTTGTATCATTATTTTATAAAGATCCAATCTTAAGATAAGAGCTTAATGTCAAAGGCACTTACTTTCATAAAGAATAAGACTTTATGACTACTTTATAAAGAATGACAACTTTAATAATATTTAAGGCAAAACCTTGGTATGTTATTAGTAAAAGTTTAAAACTTTGTAACTTGAATAAGTTAAAAGTCACCCTTGGTGATTAGTGAACATTGGTGTTGTTGGGTTCACGATGTGGTTATGCGTTGTCATGACCGAAGGATTAGAGGGATCTCGAAATCCTTGGGAACAGAAGTATGATTAGGGCCTCTGAGCATACCATGAACCTAGGAATCGCTAAGTGCACTATCCCAAGGAAAGGAAACAATTACTCAACTTAATTAATTTGAACGAGTGTTCCATAAGACATGTGCATAAGTAAAGAATACTTCCATACAAGGACTAAGTAACTAAAAGACTACAAACACATATCCTAACTATGTGATTCTCTCATGGGTAACCACGAGAAATCATATGATGATTCATAATATTCTTCGCAAAGAAAGACACAACTATAAACCCCTTTAGGGTATGAATGGGTGATGCCATTCGGCATGATGAATGATGAGTTTGATTGAGCTTTGTTTCATGATTGAATGATGAGTGTGATGATATGATATAGATATGATGAACTGTTGGTTGAAAGTTTATGATTGGCATTTTGGGGAAGCTCCGGTCTAGCCGTTATGCTGCCGGATTTTCGTCAGAATTATGGACTTAGTCATATCATTGCATGTGTCTAGTTAAAGAAGTATTATGCATGTAAAGTATAATGATAAGCAAAGAATTAATGGGACATGACCTTTCAAACACTTCGGTAAGGGAAGTGAGAGACGGCGATCCACAAAGACTCAAGGAACCTCTATGAGGGAGGCAAGGGTGGCATAGAGGACCCTCTAACTTAGAGATAATCAATATCGGCATAGTCTGATTTGGTTAGTACTGCGTGACGACAGTCACGGAATGAGCTCATGTCCAAAAGCAGTCTATTTCAAAGGAAAGTAAAGAATGTTAAGCACGTGCTAAAAATGAAAGTAAAGTCAAAAGCATAACCATGGTTAAGTCTATGATGATGCATGTCCTTGCATGTACTTATGTTGCCCATTTGCATTATGAATGTTTACTCTATCTTTCAGTATCTATGTTAGATTATGATGATGTAGTTATGATGTTAAGTTTAAAAGCAACCCGCTTCGGAGTTTAAGTTTTCAAAATCCTTAAAATTGAACGTATATCTGTCCACTGCTTTTATAATTAAACCCGAAGTGGCTGGGACGATGACGATGACACTGTGTTGTCTAGTCGCGATCCTACTGAGAAATTTAGTATTTCTCACTCCTATGTTTCCGTGTTGTCTTTAGAGGATGCCGGCGTCAGGCACGGTGGTGATCTTCATTGAGTTTCCGGTGATGCATTGGCACTTCGACCCGATCTTTGAATGCATTCAGGCCGATCCGCTTTAGGCAAATGCGCTGGTTCTACATGTTACATAGCTGCCAGTTCCTTGCACCTATGATGAGTCCGTTTTTCCGCCCTCATGAGCCATTCAAGGACATCACTATGGATGACGTTCGAACACCTGCCTGACACCGATAGTTTCATTGGATTCAGATCCTTCGGAGCATTCTCATCCGAGCTATCATGTGGAGACGGACCCGTCTGAGCCTTTCTACCCGTCTGTGATCCGTCTGTCGTCCGACTCGTCTTCTTCTTCTGCAACCCCTCATCACACACCACCCCCGGTTCACGGTTGCGGGTTCATTCGTACTCATGCTGTGCCTCGTGGGCGTGGCCGTGCTCGAGGAGGAGGACGTGGTGATATTCCTCCCGGTGGGTTCGGGAATGGCTACCTTCCGCCAGATGAGTGAGATGTGGACTTACATGCGGAGCCGAGCATGAGGATAGCCCTTTTTGGTTGTAGCTAGGGTTATCATTTTTCTTGTGACATGTATGGGTGTAAGGGATTGTTTATGTATTTCCTTTTATCATGTATTTTGTTAGGTTATTTTGTAAGGCTGACAGTAGGTATCGGACCCATTGCTATCATTGTGTATGACTGCTACTATTACTACTACTACATTAACTATGCGATGGCTATGGAATGAATGTTATCTTTATCGAAGATTGTGGTTATTCTTATGATTTCTATGTATGTTAAATGCGATGTATGTATGGGATAGCGACGTTTGTATTACACGTTCACGATGCGCTCATGGCTCTCGATTTCAAAAATGGTTTACTTGTTTTATAAAAAAAAAATTTACCCCTATTTTTCTTTAAAAAGTAATTTCTAAAAGATAATGTTAGTTCCGCGAGCAAAAGTAACAACTAATAATTCCACAATATGACTAAAGCATAGAATGGAATTATTAGGGTGTTACAGAAGCCAATTCTACGAGGATTAAGATTCGCTTTCTTTTAATGTAATAAACCACTTGAAAAAGAAAGTGAAACCAATACCTTAAAGATTAAGACATGCTTCTATTCAATGAAAGAAAGAACTTAAAGAGGAAAGAGATATCAATTCCTTGAAGAATAAGACTTGCTTCCGTTCAATGAAAGAAAGAACATCAACAAGAAAAAGAAAACAATTCCTTTGGGATTAAGATGTGCTAGCATTCAATGGCCGAAAGAACTAAGAGAAGAAAGAGAAACCAATTCCATGAGGATTGAGACATGTGTCCATTAAACATGATAAACCAATTGAAGAATAAAGAGAAATCAATTCCTTCAGGATTAAGACTTGCATCTATTGAATGAAACAAATAACTTAAAGAAAAAAGAGGAAGAAATTCAATGAGGATTAAGACTTGCTTTCATTCAATGAAAGAAAGAGCTTAAACTAGAAAGAGAAACTAATTCCTTAGGGATTAAGGATTGTTTCCATTTTGAAAGGAAGAACATAAAGTAGAAAGAGAAATCAAAGAGAAGCTGATGAGGAACCCCGTGGATAAGATCCAGAAACCCCAAGCACAAACTTTGATAGAAAACAAGATGTAGAATAAAGACCCCCTACTAAACCCCCAAGAAACCTGTCCTTGGAAAAATAGATAACAGGGAAAAGATAGAAAATTCTGCATCACATAGAACAAAATGAGGAAAACCTCACAATTGTATTTGTAATCAAACCATGATAAACTATATGATAAAAATTCTCTTGTCTATAGGCCAAGTTGCCTATTTATACATAAATCCTAAAAATGGAAATTATCTAATCCTATCTAAAAGATCTGATTTAAAACTAAAATTTAAAAATTAAAGATATGATTCTACTCTAAAAGATTTATTCCTAACTAATTCAAATCAGATTTGATCCTTATAGATTAGATCATATTTGATTTAAATATTAAAAGATAGACTAATTCAATTTCAATCTAAACGAATATAGACTAAGTCGAAACTAATCAAAAACGAATCTAGACACAATCTAAACATATTTCTAACATAATCGGATTGCTTGCTATCCAAGTTACTTTAATTAAGCTTGATTCCTTGATCTCCAAGTAACTTGAAATGAGTTCTTGGATTGCTTGATCTCCAAGGCAAAACCAACTTGCTAGAAACAAGCTCTTTTCCTATGTTGGAATAACCAAGTTACCCTCTTGAGCATGTATCATTCTCCTCCTCTTCAAAAAGATTCGCCCTCGAATCTTGCCTTTTATAATCTTCAAAGACATCTCTACCATTGCCTTTCCTCCATAAAGCCATTTAAGAACCTACAATTGAAGAATCTCACTAACACTCTTTCCTCTCTCTCTTTTTTTTTTCCTTTTTTTTTCTCTCTCTTTTTTTTCCTTCGTCCTTTTTCTTTTTTTTTTTCAATTTTTTTTGCTTTTTTTTCTTTTTTTTTTTTTGCCTTTTTTTTCTTTTTGGACTGAATACACCTCAAATACAAAAAAGAAAAATGTGGACAAAGTAGACATAGCAATTAAGGAAACGAGACTCAAAACGCAAAGAGAAAAAAAAAACTAGGGAAATAAAATTAACAAAGCGGAAACGAAATAGAAACAAAGATAGTAAACATAGGGTTTTTCTACTAGACCTCTAAGAAACCTATTCTTAGCAACCTAGGTCACCAAAAAAGGATTTTCCTACTAGACCTCTATGAAACCTGTCCATAGCAACCTAGATCAAAGGAAAGAATTTCCTTACTAGACCTTCAAAGAACATGTCCTTGACAACCTAGATCAAAGGGAAAAAGAATTATGCTTATAATCCTCATCTTTTCTGATTTCTTCTCCTTTTTTTTTCCTTTATTTTTTTTGGATCTAAACTAACAACAAAAAGATAAATGCCAGATAGAGAAGAAATATAGAGATTGATAAAGACGCGATAGCAACACAAAAGGATAGAATGTACAAACACAGAAAAAAACAAGAACGCTAACGAACAAGAAAAAAAGATAAAAGAGAAACATAAAAGACAAAGATAAGTAGGAATTTATCTAGACCTTGCTCTGATACCAAATGATGAGAAAATCTCATGGATATAAAGATCCAGAAACCCCAGGCATACACTTTGATAGAAAACAAGATGTAGAATAAAGACCCTCCCTACTAAATCCCCAAGAAACCTGTCCTTGGAAACGTAGATAACAAGGAAAAGATAGAAAATTCTGCATCACACAGAACAAAATGAGGAAAACCTCACAACTGTATTGGTAATCAAACCATGATAAACTATATGATAAAAATTCTCTTGTCTATAGGCCAAGTTGCCTATTTATACATAAATCCTAAAAATGGAAATTATCTAATCCTATCTAAAAGATCTTATTTGAAACTAAAATTTAAAAATTAAAGATATTCTTCTAATCATTACCGATTAAGACTTGCTTCCAATCAATGGCCAAAAGAACTTAATGGACAAAGTGAAAGCAATTCCTTAAGGATTAAGACTTGTTTCCAATCAAGGGCAAAAAGAACTTAAAGGACAAAGAGAAATCAATTCATTACGGATTAAGAATTGCTTGCAATCAAAAGCCAAAAGAACTTAAAGGAAAAAGAGAAACCAATTCGTTATGGATTAAGACTTGCTTTCAGTCAATGGCCAAAAGAACTTAAAGGGCAAAGAGAAAGCAATTCATTATGGATTAAAACTGGCTTCCAGTCAAAAGCCAAAAGAACTTAAAGTATAAAGAGAAACCAATTCATTACAGATTAAGACTTGTGTCTAATCAACGGCCAAATGAACTTCAAGGACAAAGTGTAACGTCCCCCTATTTCCGACCTCCGACCTCATCAATCACAGTTAAATGATTAAATTTCCGACCTACGACCTCCGACTTCATCCAAATTGACTGGCATATTTTCCGATTTTCGACCTCGGGCTCGATTTAATGGATGCGAAATCCGACATTCGAGTTTGTCTCAACCAGAAATGTATGCGAGATCAGAACTCTGAATTGGTCTCCAAGTTCGACCAAAATTTACACGAGTTCCGATCTCCGAGTTTATTCCCAAGAGCTTTTCTTTCTAATGATGTTCCCAAGTTTGCCTATAACAGACTTGCGAGATTAAATTTGGAGTTATGAGATTCTATAAGTTCCGATTTCCTGGTACATAAGATTGATGTTTTTATTCCCGATCTCCGGTGTTATGCTTAGAATCGATCGAAGTTTGCATAACGTCCCCGACTTTTAGGTTTAAGTATTTTGGTTTCACATTCTTGTCCTTGACTTTCGATTTTAAGGTGATTGGGTGCTGTATGATTTCCGACATCTGACTTTGCTTTCAATTTTCAAATAAACCAGACAAGATTTCCAAGTTCTGATTTAATCTCCATGTTTCAAAAGGATGGGCACGAGTTCCGACTTTAAGTAGAGTCGAGACGAGTTCCGATTTCAGATACAATGGAAGTGAGTTCCACCTTTAGGCAACGTGGAGAATAATTCAGCCACTTAACCCATGAAAGTGGCGTCGCTAGAATAATTCAGCCACTTAACCCATGAAAGTGGCGTCGCTTAGGCCACAAGAAAGGAGGAAAGTTGGCTGAAATTCAGCCTTGTATTTTTGAACCAATCATGTTGCAAGAAGCCAACTGCCACCTCAAGTTTATATAACTCATTTCTTTCTCTCCTTCAGCCCCATTTCTGTGCTGCCTTCTCCCCTCTTTCAGATCTCTTCTTCTCCTCTCCACTCACTCAACTCCATCAAGCCCAACCAAGTTTTATTGATTCAAACTCCAAACTCAAGCCTAATCACATAACAAGAGCTAGAGGTTCAATTTAGTTCTTATTATTTTGATTGTGGGTGACTGATTTTGATTTTATTTCCTCACTTCTTGATGTGATTAGTGAATGAATATAATGATCTATGGCTATTTTTGTGTTTAGAATTGATTAACGAATAGGAAAGGGTGAGAAGAGGAAGACCAATTTCCTTCGGCAGTTCGTACGGCAGAGTGTATGGCTCTGCCTACAGCCAGTTAAATCCAATGAGACTATTTTTTTTATGAAACTAGATATTTAGGGCTTTCCATACATATATCATTTAAGGCCATTGGATTAATATTGAGAGAGATATGAATTTTTGAAGTTTGACCTAGGAATCGGACTCTCATCTGGGCAGTGTAACTTGAAAAGGGTGTAACTCACCCTACACAACTCCAAATTGAGTGAAACTAACTTTGTTAGAAAGTTTATACATTGGAGAACATCCTACAAAGAAATTTCGAGTTTGTTACTATCCCATTTGTTCCTAGTAATTTGAAGAAATTGCCCTATGTCCAAACCGGGCCAAAATAGGGCAGGGTAGGGAGGTCAGATTTCGGGGCTTATAACTTGAGCCCTACTAAGTCAAATGTAATGGAACATTTTGTAAATGAAAGGTTTAGCCTTAATACGAGACTAATTTCGTATGATTTGAGCCAGTTTTTGATTTTTAGTAGATTTTTACTTTTAGGTGTGCAATTTTGGCCAGTTGCAGGGCAGGCCGGGATAAAACCTAAATAACTTAAGTTATATTTATCAAAATTAGATGGGATAAAAGAGGTTAGAAAATAGACACATAACACTTTAACATATCCAAAAATCAGTTTCAGATGAGTTAAATAGAAATTTTGGCTTAGGTTACAAAAATCGGGTTGAATGATTACGCTGAGACAATAATTCTGTTTTAATGTAACTAATGTTCCTATGAGTTTAATGTTGAAGTATAAATGGGATGTTATTTGGCGTTCTAGTATTAGCACTATTCATGAGGAAGTGGACATGTTCCGTTATGCCATCAAAATTTTGGTAATGTATATGCATGAGTTATGATATACATGTAGATACATGTACATTTTCAAGAAAGTTATGAAAGTCATGTTATGATGAACCTAAAGATTATGTTATGATGAAAGTTCCATGATACTTAGGCCAGCCCCGGAATAAAGTTAAAGGGAATAGATGGGTGGGAAATTTAGGGAAAGTAAACTCACCATTCCTGTATAGGAACGAGCTCGATCCTGAAAAACAAACTATTATGCAGGAGTCTAAAATAGCCAAGAACTCCCAGGGGACCAAGTAATAGAAAAGGTTATGAAGAAAGGTTCAAGAATAGGTTTTGCATGATTACATTAAATGCATGATTACATTGAACAGTCATTACAAGTTATTTATAGTTTGTCTATTATATTCACTTACTGCCGTATGTCCGGTTATTCAACTCTTTATTTTACGTATTACTGTTAGTAGATTATTCTGTTTCTTATACTGTCTTAAGTAAAATTGAACCTTGCCTTGGACTAGACATTTTCTTAAACTTATTTGAATGTGGATAGTTCAGTTTGATCCCATGTTTTTGTAATTAAAGAAAAAATGAGGCAACTGAGAATGAATATGACGTCAGCTAAACACTGTACAAGAACCCTACTGAGAATTTCTTTAAATTCTCACCTCATTTTGCATTTTCGCATCATTCTCAGATGCTGGTGATGGACTCGACGGCCATTCTGTTGATTGAGCTCTCTGACTTGCAGCTCCATTAGGACCCCGAGTTGGACTCGCTGTACTTTGCTGTTTTCCACCATTCCCGTCTCTACTTTTTAGCAACAGAAAAGTTGTTGTTCCTTTATTCCAGTCTGCTTTTGAAACATATATTTATAAACCGAAGCTTTAGCTTCCAACTTATATATGTATATAGATAACTGATGATATATATTTCCTATCTTATTTTTTTCTGTAATGCCAATCACGTTTATGATATAAAGCGCCCTATCTCGTAGGTATATTCATCAAACATATACATATATATCAGAGAAAAAGAAAATATAATACAACGAATACAACTTTAAACAGAGAATTAACATGGTAACGCAACCTATCCGATTTCATGCTATGACTTAAGCATAATATTAAGTTGGTAGGGTGTTACATTTTTGGTATCAGAGCAGTTCATCCTAGCTAAGGCCTGAGGATTGGACTGACTATGCTTTGCGCATATTCTGTTTTTGTAGCTGATAACATGCACTAGATCTTGCCTGTACGGTTGAGATATAGATGTGCATGTATAAGAAGTGCTTGACTGCGTGAGCTATTATTTACTAGCACATTAGACTTAGTGTTGAGCCTGATCAACTCAATAACTTTTGTTTTGTGTGCTCAGAACTTAATGGCTTCCGGAAGGCAAGGTAGGCCACGCACAAAACCTGCTCGAGGAGATCCCGCTGACCTTATGGACACAGTACGAGAAATGGCTCATGCGATGCGGGAATAGGCTGCAGTAGCTCACTAGATGATGGATCAATTAGGTAGACGACCTGAGGCAAGCTGCGGAGGAAACCCACATGGCCCAGAAGCTAATCTGGACTATCTTAAATTCACTAAGATCAGAAAGGCAAACCCGCCCAGCTTTCGAGGGGCATATAATCCTGATAAAGCCGACGAATAGATCAAAGTCATGGAGAAGATTTTCTCTGTCCTGGATTGCTCAGATCATCAAAAGGTGGCTTTGCCACCTACATGCTCGAGGCAGACGCCGAGTTTTGGTGGAATGGCGTATGAAGATTGTTTGAAGAATCTCAGACAGCAGTCACTTGAATGGTGTTTAAGGATGTGTTTTACCAAAAGTACTTTCCTGCCTCTGTTAGAAATGCCAAGGAACTCGAATTTATGCAGCTGCGCCAAGGAAACCGGACGATATCTGAATATATTGCCAGATTTGAAGAGCTGTGCAAATTTTCTACAATTTATCAGAGGAACCTAGATGAAGCCTGGAAGTGCGTTAAATTCGAAGGAGGATTACGAGAAGATATTCTTACCGCAATAGGGCCAATAGAGATTAGAGATTTCTCCACGTTGATAAATAAATGCCGACTTGTGGAAGATTGCAACTTGAAACTAGTGGCAGCCAGGGCATCTGGTGGTGGTTTCAGGAAAGGATTAGCACCGTAGGGCCCCAGATTCAAGCCCAACTTACAACAGCAAAAGAGATTCCCACCGACAAGCAACAAAGGCAAGCAACCCCAAAGGCCCTCTTCGAATCCAACTTATATGAAATGCGGTAAGAATCATGGCAATCGGCCGTGTTTGGCAGGCTAGAATGTCTGTTATGGGTATGGTAAGCCAGGCCACAAAATTTATGAGTGTCTGACCAGGAATCCACCACAGCCGTCTCGACCACAACGCCAAGGACGAGTTTTTACTATGGATGTAGAAGAAGCTGATAAGTCCGAGGGACTAATCCAAGGTACCTATGAAGTGGACGGTGAGACTCTAACTGTACTTTATGATTCGTGTGCCTCCCACTCATTTATTTCTCATGACTGTGTGGCTGTTTGTGATTACTGATTTCTGAGTTGCCTTATGATTTACTGGTTTCTACTCCTACCAATGAACCTGTTAAAACTAGTTAAATATGCATCAATGTTCCTCTTCAAATTGAGAGTAAAACCTTTGCAGCCAATTTGATTTGCCTCCCTCTATCTAGACTTGACATAATTCTGGGCATGGACTGGCTTTCCGCCAATCGAGTCATGCTCAATTGCTCTGATAAGACGGTGGTATTCCCCTTTGTCTCATCTTCTGAATCCCAAGCCTCAATACTCTTCTATCTAAACTCTGTATTAGTAAACTATAGTGGGTTGAAGAGTCAAGGATACATTCTCTTGTCAGCTAATGTGACGAAAGTTAAACAGGAACTAGACGAGATCCCGGTGGTTAAGGAATATCCTAATATTTTTCTAGAAGATATTCCTGAATTCCCTCCTAAGAGAGAAATAGAGTTCACCATCGAGTTAGTTCCAGGTGCGGGACCAATATCTATAGCTCTGTATCGAATGTCACCTTTGAAGCTGACAGAACTAAAGAGGCAAATCGAAGAGCTTTTGGAAAAAAGATTCTTACGGCCAAGTGCATCACCCTAGGGAGCTCTAGTCTTGTTGGTCAAAAAGAAGGATGGGAGCATGTGCCTATGCGTGGATTATAGGCAGCTGAATAAAGTAACGATTAAGAATAAATATCCATTGCCAAGAATTGATGATCTCATGGACCAGCTACAAGGTGCAATGGTATTCTCCAAGATCGATTTGCGTTCCGGATATCATCAAATTCGAGTTCGGGAACAAGATATCCCTAAGACAGCTTTTCGAACTCATTACGAGCACTATGAGTATACCGTAATGTCATTCAGACTGACCAACGCACCAGCAGTATTCATGGATTACATGAATCGAATATTCCGCCCATATTTGGACAAGTTTGTAGTGGTTTTCATCGACGACATACTTGTCTACTTGAAGACGAAGCGAGAGCATGCGGAACACTTGAGGTTGGTTCTGCAAATTTTAAGGGAAAAGAAACTTTATGCTAAGTTATCCAAATGTGAATTTTGGATGAAAGAGGTGAAATTTCTTGGCCATGTTGTGTCCTATGGAGGAATTTCCGTAGACCCCAGCAAAGTTGAGGCAGTACTAAATTAGAAAAGGCCAACCATAGTCACTGAAGTCAGGAGTTTTCTAGGCTTAGCTGGATATTACAGGCGATTCGTTAAGGATTTCTCCCATATAGGCTTGCCCCTGACCAAGCTAACCAGGAAGAATGCTCCATTTGAATGGACGCCGGAGTGCGAGCAGAGTTTTCAAGACTTGAAGAGAAGGTTGACTATGACACCAGTGTTAGACTTGCCAGACCCTCGTGGACCATTTGAAGTCTATTGTGATGCGTCCAAACAAGGATTATGGTGCGTGTTGATGCAAATTGGAAACGTGGTCGCATATGCCTCTAGACAATTAAAGCCATATGAAAGGAGTTATCCCACGCACAATCTCGAACTAGCTGCAGTAGTGTTTGCCTTAAAGATATGGAGACATCACCTGTATGGTGTAAGGTTTGAGGTCTTTTCTGATCATAAGAGTTTGAAGTATCTCTTTGATCAGAAGAAATTAAATATGAGGCAGCGGAGGTGGATGGAACTTCTTAAGGACTACGAATTTTAATTGAAGTACCACCTAGGTAAGGCAAACATTGTGGCAGACGCTTTAAGCAGGAAATCATTGACCATAGCCTGGATGATGATTAAGGAGATGGAATGTATTGAAAGCTTCCGAAATCTTAATTTGGGAATCCTTATAACTCCCAAGGCTCTTCAGCTACAACAAATTAAGATAGCAAGTAGCTTTAAGGAACAGATTCGGTAAGCACAGCAGTAGAATGCTAATTTCCAACATACGATCAATCTCGTACAATTAGGGAAATTGACGGATTTCGCTCAAGATAAAGAAGGCATATGGCGGTGTCATGACAGGGTGTGTGTACCCGAGGAAAATGATCTCCGAAGGAGAATCTTGGAGGAAGCACATAAGGGTGAATTTACTATACATCCCAGCATTACTAAAATGTATCAAGACCTCAAGAAAATGTTTTGGTGGCCAGGCACGAAGTCAGATGTGGCAAGCTTCGTGAGTAAGTGCTTGACCTGTCAGAGGTGAAAGTGGAACATCAAAAACCCTCCGGTATGTTGCAACCCTTGGAAATCCCTGAGTGGAAGTGGGAGAGTATCTCCATGGATTTTGTAATGGGATTACCAAGAACGCCAACAGGACATGATGCCATATGGGTCATTGTGAATAGATTAACTAAATCTGCTCACTTTCTACCTGTTCGAGCAAACTATCCGTTGGAAAAATTAGCTCAGCTGTATATTCAAGAGATTATCAAGCTACATGGGACCCCTTCAACCATAATCTCTGATCGAGACCCAAGATTCACCTCACAATTTTGGGGAGCCTTACAAAGAGTGTTTGGTGCTAAGTTATGCCTAAGCATTGCATATCATCCACAAACGGATGGTCAAACAGAAAGGACAATTCAAACCTTAGAAGACATGCTGCGAGCCTATACATTGGAGCAACGCGGGAATTGGGATCGATACTTACCGCTAGCTGAATTCGCGTACAACAATAGCTATCACGCTAGCATCGGCATGGCTCCTTACGAAGCATTGTATGGACGAAAGTGCCAATCTCCCCTGTGTTGGTATGAAACGAGAGAATCAACTCTATTGGGGCTTGATTTAGTCGAGCAGACCACTGAGTGTAATATCCTAATAAACCCATACTACGCTTAAGTCATATTACGACATTTTATTAGTTGTTACTTATGCTCGTGGAAAGCTAAACTTCACTTGAAATTAAGTTACGCGGAAAATACGATAAGATTTTTCTTTGAAATATGTCTTCGCTTTGCAGCGTTTTGAAAAGTAAAGCCTTGAGCGAGAAGATAGCTAGAGAAAGAGCGTGTCACATAAAATATATACCCCAAAATCGTAAAACATGAGAAAGGTAAACAAATAATAAATAATTCACAAATACATTGCATTAAATAACTAATCATTACATTCATATGGGTTCATAATATATATATACATACATATCAGCATTACAACGAAGAAGGTTCATGGTCGTGCCATGATCCAAATACTAGATACAAACTGGAATCGACATCGTCCGTCACAAAAGAAATGAATGAAGATGTAGAACTACGGCGACTACAAGTCCACATCAGCATTGTCTGACATCCCACGTCATATGTCTGCTCACAATGTGGGGGATCCATACTCCACTCCACCGGATGCGCCATCGAGATCTGGTGACGATACGGAAGAATAACTAGGGTGAGAAATGGAATTTCTCAGTAAGACTCGAAACCAACACGAAAGTGTCATCGTCATCGTCCTAGCCAATTCGGTTTTATTAATGAAAATAGTGAGCATTCATAAGATTCCATTCTTAGGTTTTCGAAAACATGAATATCCGAAGTGCATTCAATTTTAACGTATCCTCTAATCATTTGTATCACAATATACATAAGCACGAATATAATCACGTGAAACATGCATGGCTATGCAATAGGCTTCTCTTAACTTCTTTCCTTCAAGGGTTTGGACCGAAGTCCCTTTTCTTTTCTTAACTTGACTTTATCTTTTCACCTACTAAACATAAGTGGTAATGAGCTCATACCGTGGCCATCGCCACTATAGAATTTTGGTACTTACACTAGCTGGGTCATGCCATGCCTCATGTAAGACCTATCCCCTATACTCACACTAGCTGGGTCATACCATGCCTCATGTGAGTCGTGGGTGAGGGGAGCTTAAATTAGGTCACCTTCCCTTTTGAAGGATCATACCCTTAGTTCATCTTCTTCTTATTAAAGCTTATGATGCAAAATTGTTCTGATTCTTTTCCACATTTAGGCGTTACGTATCGCCGTCCCCAAATGTGATTCCTTTATCGTATATTATTAAGCATCATATCATCAATATATCATATTCATATTGTCATCATATCATTATCATAATCATCATCATCATATCATATCATCATGATCATGATCATCATCATATCATGTTATAATCGTCATCATCATATCATATCATAATCATCATCATCATATCAACATCATCATATGGATACATAGAGGCATACCTATCACACAAAGTCTTATGAGCTTAGCTTAGTAAATTTAGTACAAGTTTTTAATTGAGGTTGCCTCTTGTATAGATTCTTTTATTAGGCATAGGGCCAATTTCATCCATTATCCTTTTTGAAACTTTTAATTTGAGTTATGAGGGTTTTTCCAATGCTTAGTGTGAAGGTCTTAATATCTTAAAGCTTATTTCTCATTATTCTTTAACTTTCACCATAACCAGTTTTTACTTTTACAATGGGGCAGTAATTTCAAAAATTCACCATAATTTCATCTTTTACTCTTTTGTTTCAAATTTTGGTGTGACCATAGTTCTTTGAGTCTATTTTTAAACAAAAGAAGTCCCACTCAAAAATTCATTTTGTAGCTTGAGTTATGCACATTTTATTCTGACTGTTCAGACTTGAAAGTTTACCTCAGGTCAGAGTCAACTCTATTGGGAGTTCCTCACATGGAATATAATAAAACTGTTTTATGGGGGTGTTTCTCTATGTCTTAGATTTCTAACAAACTTGGTCCCACTCAAAAATGTTCTGTATAACTTGAGTTATGCTCATTTTATTACATACTGCCCGAACATAAATCCATCTGGGAATAGCCAACTTTGAAAAATCATATGTCCCTCATTTTAAATCCAAATTTCATGAATTTTATATGTGTGGAAAGCTCTTCAAGTCTAATTTCACAGAAAATTAGTTTCATTGGATTTGGAGTTATATTGAAAGAGTTATCGGTCATGCCATACAGACTGCCAGAATTTTCCAGCTTCCATGGTTTGGTTTCAATGTGTTTTCTTGTAAAAACATTAAAGCTTTTCCTCAAGTGATCACTTTTCTCTTCCAAACCACTTTTATACTTTGAGATCTTGGTATTAAATCAATGTTTTAACTTCTAAAAATTTGGTCCAATAGCAATAGACACACCAACCGAAAGTTTCATGCCAAACAGAAGAACACAACACATGGAAAACTCATCATATCAACAAGCATGGCCATGAGGCCTTGGAAACAAGTCCTAGAACCACCTAGCTATGGAGAGCTTAGGAGTTCTAGATCTTGAAAAACATAGAAGAAGGAAGGGTTAGAGTCACTACCAAAGGGGTTTCTTGAGGAGTAGAAAGAGTTGATGGGTTGGAGATGACCTTCCTCCTCCTTGAGCTTGATAATGGGGCTAAGTGAGTGTTTGTTTTGCTTCCTCAAGAACCAAAGAGGGTGGTCCTTGAAGGGCTTGTGAGGGTGGTGATGGAAGATGAAGGTGATGGTGGTGGAAAAGTGATGACTTAGAGTAGGGAAAATAAGAAGAACAAGAAGAAGGTTAGGAAGAACAAAGAGAGGTTTAGAGAGAGGTGAAAGCTTTGTGTCTTGAGAGAGGAAATGAAAAATGATATGAGGGGGAGAGAGAGTGGGCTGATGGCGCAAAAAAAATGAGGGGGAGGGAATGATGTGATTTTGCTTCTTACAACAAGCAAGAAAGTGGGAAAAACCTTGGGGCAAAAGAGGGAGTTGTGTTTCCTTTGAGTCTTGGCACTTAAGTAAAGACCATGTGGTGTTTTCAAGTGGTTAAAAGCATGACCTATCTTAGGATTGACATTGGATAAATATGATTAATCCAAGTGTCACAATCTTGATGGAGGAGAGTAGATCTTTTGTCTTGACTCAAGGAATCTACTAACATGGACTCTTGATCTAATGGTGTATGATGAGAAGGCAAATGGATAGTTGGATATGGCTCTTGCCTTAACCAATTTTTCAAACAATAATTAAAGGAAAGTTTCTAAATTTTTACCATTGTTACAATTATCTAAATGCTAATTAATTCAATTGGTTTAATTACACATTAGCACATTTTCAATGAAAAGGATTTTCCTCATTAATTATGTAAAGAAGAGGTGAGGGTTAATCTTCATGTAATTAAGATGTGACTTATATGCTCCTAGTTAATTAGGTTAGATCACCTTGATCTTATGTTCTAAATCATGAATTAATAAGGATTGGGCAATTAGGCTTTTAATTGTAACTTTTAATGCATTATATTTCAATTGTTGACTTGCCTTTAATTTACTAAGCCCTTGCTCTCGAGATTAGCTGATTAGTTCTCAATTAATCGCTAACCCCTCTAATTAGCCAGAGACACCGAGCTAATTAGCTTAGACAAAAATTAGGGATGTTACACTGAGCAGATCAAAAGAATTCGAAGTAAGATGCTTGCCGCTCATAGTCGTCAGAAGAGTTATGTGTAATATTCCCTAATAGTTACATTCTATGCTTAAGTCATATTGTGGAATTACTAGTTATTACCTTTGCTCGCGAAACTAACATTACCTTTTATAAATTACTTTTTAAACGAAAATAGGGGTAAATTTTTTTTTGAATAAAACAAGTAAACCGTTTTTGAAATTGAGAGCCATGAGCGCATCGTGAACATGTAATACAAACGTCGCTATCCCATACATACATCGCATTTAACATACATAGAAATCATAAGAATAACCACAATCTTAGATGAAGATAACATTCATTCCATAGCCATCGCATAGTTAATGTAGTAGTAGTAATAGCAGTAGTCATACACAATGATAGTAATGGGCACGGTGGTGATCTTCATTGAGTTTTCGGTGATGCATTGGCACTTCGACCCGGTGTTGAATGCATCTGTGCTGACTGCTCAGGCAGTGATGCGAGTCTACATGTTCCATAGCTGCCAGTTCCATGCACCCGTGATGAATCCGTTTTTCCACCCTCATGAGCCATTCGAGGACATCACTATGGATGATGTTCGCCCGTCCTTCCATCCTTCGAGGTACCCCACTGATGGAGATTCTGATTCGGACACCCACGACGCCAATCGGTTTACGTTTGGATTCCGATCCTTCGGAGCCTTCTTATCCGAGCTATCATGTGGAGACGGACCCGTCTTAGCTTTCTGATCAATTAGATTATTATATACTTATTTTCCCTCATTCCTAGCTCATTAATTCTCTCTTGTGCTTAATTGTTTTGAATTGGACCGTTTTGTATTGTTTGGATTTTGTTTGGGTTTGAGTTAAATTTTCCAGCATTAGGTGAATTTTGACACTATTTTAATTTTTGGGTTATATCTTGAGTTATAGAGCTCATTTTATTGTGATTCTTGATTTGTAGAAAAGCTGAGAGATAGGCCTACAAGTTATATGTAGAGGTCAGAAGCCAATTCTGGTGTTAAGAAGCTAGAATTGGGCCTAGAAGTGAACTGAAGTGGTGCAGCCGCGGATTCTGAGCAGGGTGTGGTATTTAGGCCATATCTCGGTCCACAGATGTCTGATTGAGCCTGTTCCAGTGGTATTTTGAAGCTGACATCCAAGGCTACAATTTTTCTTCAGAGTGGAAATGCAAACGGAATCGTTTTGATAGCCAAAATAGTAGAAGAACATTACTCACGGAATTAGCTATAATAATTTCATGTTTTTAATGTAACTTTCTTTCTATAATTCGGATTTTAGCAAATGAGATGTCCAGATTCAAAGGAGAGAGAGAGGATTAATGTAGTAATGGCAATTCAATAAATTTGAGGCGTTTTGATTCGGTTTTGGCTGGCTGACTTAGGGGGAGCCAGAATTGTAACTTGGGACAGATTTTGGGAATAGGAAGCAATTTTCAGTTTTGTGGTTCTTCTTCTCTTCTCTTCTCTCACGTCCCCTCCCACCTTAACAACTCGTCTTCCTCTATTCATGGAGTAGTAAGCTTCCATCTAATCCAAGGATTCAAAGAAGCATTGGCTGTCTTGAGGATTTGCGCAACCAAACTTCATTAAATCAAATTGGTTTTCTACTCCCTTTTCTTTCATTGTGATTAATCCAATTTCGGATTTAAAGGTTTTTGATTTGGAATTGTGGTGGATTATAATTGATTGCTTACTTGCTTGCTTGCATATTGCTCGATTGATTAATGTGTAATGCAATTGCGTGAGTAGAATCATTTTCAGGTTTGAATTTGATGATTGATTACATTGGTGCTTGAAAATTAACATGAATTGGTTAGGTTCTAGAGGTTTCTGAATTTAATCATTTATCTGTTAATTGAATGCATGAAGGTTTTCGTGTGCAATGTCATATCCGAATAGAGGTTTCTTTCGGGTTTGATATCAGTCACTGGTTTGATTTGAATGATAATTTTTAGAATCCGATGATAGATTAGCCACTATCTTTCTTGGTTCTTGGATTGGATGTTCCAAATTCTGTTCATTTCTTTTATACTCATTTCAGTATTTTAAATTCCTAAACCCCCTCCCAATTTCCTGATCGTATAACATTGTCATCGCTGGGAAACGACCCGGGTTGCACCCTTGCTACGAGTTTAGTGTAATTCGGTTTTTATTGTAATTTGATCGAGCTCGGCACTCGAGTCAAATGTTGGCGCCGTTGCCGAGGATGATTGATGTTATTTGGTTGTGTTAATATGTGTTTATAGCATTGCATATTCTGTTTTGATGTGTGTTTGGTTAAGTTATAAGTTTTAATTCATAGTTAGTAGTTTGGTTTTATGGTTTTTTGACAACTAACTCGTTTCAATTGATTTCAGGGGACTTGATTCCATAGCAAAACATCATTTTGAGAAAAACTCAATCCTTCAAGGATTGAGCCCCCCCCTTATTTTTTTTGTCAAATTCCATCGTTTAGATAGGTTTTGAGAGGTTTTTCGATCTTTTCGGTATTTTTTAGGGATGTAACGGGTATTTTTGTTAAAGATTTTGTGCTCTGATTGACTTGAAAATTGGTCAGCTGAAGGAAAATGGCCTTTTGATCAAGATCAATAGCAAAGCTATTGACTTTTTATTTGTAAGCCAAATTCCTTTGTTTAGACCACTTTTTAAATTTTTTAAGATTTTTCTTTGCATTTACTTACTCCTTGAGGGTAAAATTTTTGAGGCGTGGTGGTCCAATAATTTTTAAAAATTATTTGGTAGTGTTTTTATATTTATTTTGATTATTTTGAGTGTTTGTGTGCATGTTTTGGTGCTTTGAGCATATAGTTCTATTTGCTATTTTGTTAGTGCATGACTAGGTCTGATCCAACTCCTAATTTAGTTGAATTTGATCCTGAATTAGAGAGGACTCTTAGACAAATTAAAAGAGCTAAGAGGAGGTTATTTGAGGCTGGTTCTGCTAGTAATTCTGTGTTTGATTCTATTCCTGATTTTGTTGAAAATTCTGATTTTTCAGGTAGCATGGCTAATAGAACCTTGAAGGAACTTGCAGCACCTGATGTCAACTATCAAGCTTTGGCCATCCAGTACCCGAATTTGGACGCAGACTTCGAGCTAAAATCAGGACTGATACAACTGCTACCCAAGTTTCATGGCTTACCTGGAGAAGACCCTCACAAGCACTTGAAGGAGTTCCATGTAGTGTGCTCAACCATGAAGCCACATGGAGTGGAGGAAGATCACATCAAGCTGAAGGTATTTCCTTTTTCTCTGGATGGATCTGCCAAGGATTGGTTGTACTACTTGCATCCAAGTTCCATCACGAGCTGGCAAGACATGAAGAGGATGTTCTTGGAGAAATTCTTCCCTGCCTCAAGAGCTGCTTCCATCAGAAAAGAAATTTGTGGCATAAGGCAGATTAGTGGAGAGACATTGCATGAGTATTGGGAGAGGTTCAAGAAATTGTGTGCAAGCTGTCTACACCATCAGATTAGTGACCAGCTTCTCATTCAATATTTTTATGAAGGTCTCATGCCAATGGACAGAAGTATGGTTGATGCTGCTTCTAGAGGGGCTTTGGTAGATAAAACACCTGCTGCAGCTCGTGAATTACTTGCAAACATGGCTGCCAATGCACAACAATTTGGTACTCGAGCCATAGTGTCAACAAGAGGAGTGAATGAAGTGCATACCTCTGATACAAACCAGCAGAGGATGGAGAACCGAATAGATGAGTTGACAACCTTGGTGAGGCAATTGGCACTTGGCCAGCAGCCCCAGCAACCAGTAGCTATGATTTGTGGCATTTGCTCTATACCGGGACATCCAGCGGTCGATTATGCGCATCTGCGGAGAGCAATGAAGCTGTTGCGGGAATTTTTCTGGTAGGCCTTATCGTGATGGCAGCTGACAACAGTAGCAACAGCAGAAGAGTTATGATCCATTCTCCAACACATACAATCTTGGCTGGAGAGATCACCCGAATCTAAGGTATGGCAACAACTTCAATCAGTTTCAGCAACCTCAATTTAAGCAAAATTCTGCTAGACCAAGCTCAGGACAATACCATCCAACAGTTCAGCAAAGTAAACCACAAAGTAGCAGCAGCAGCAGTAGCTCAGAACCAAGCTTAGCAGAATTGGTGAAGCAGATGGCAACCAGCAGCATTCAATTTCAGCAACGAACAGAAGCCAGCATTCAGAATCTGCAAACACAGATTAGTCAATTGGCTACAACAGTAAATGAGATGAAGTCTCAAGGTTCTAGCAACCTTCCCTCCCAATCCGTGACCAATCCAAAGAATGTGAGTTCCATCACTTTGAGAAGTGACAAGCAGCTTAAGGTTCCTGATGTTGCAGATTCTGCAGAACAACTAGAGGTGGTAGCAGAAAAATCTGATTCTGCAGAAATAAAGACAAATGGGGCAGAACCAAGCAGTAGCAACAGCAAGCAACCTGAACAAATTGTTCCACTGCCTTTCCCCAATAGAGTGACACAAAACAAGAAGCAGACACAAGCTAAATTAGACAAGGAGATCATGGACACATTCAGAAAAGTGGAGGTCAAATTCCACTCCTAGAAGCCATCAAACAGATTCCAAAGTATGCCAAATTTCTCAAGGATTTGTGCACTCATAGAAGGAGGCTGAAGGGAAATGAGAAGGTGAGCATGGGCAGAAATGTTTCTGCAATCATTCAGCCAAATATTCCTCCAAAATGCAAGGATCCGGGGACTTTCACCATTCCATGCATCATAGGAAGTAAGCAGTTCAGTCAAGCTATGTTGGATCTTGGAGCTTCAATAAATGTCATGCCAAAATTAATTTACCAGTCTTTGTGCATTGGAGAGCTCAAGCCAACAGGAGTGTCATCCAACTTGCCAACCGAAGCACCACTCATCCTGAGGGAGTTTTAGAAGATGTGTTGGTAAGAGTAAATGACCTTATTTTTCCTGCTGATTTCTATGTGCTAAATATGGAGGATGAATTGCATGCTAATCAACCAACATTAATCTTAGGTAGGCCATTTTTGAAAATTGCTAAGACTAAGATTGATGTGCATTCTGGTACATTATCCATGGAATTTGGAGATAGTAAAGTGAAATTTAATCTGTTTGATGCCATGAGATACCCACCGGAAGAGCATTCTATTTTTCATACAGACATTATTGATTCATTGGTTGATGAAGTGCATGAGAACATGTTCGCTGAATTATATTGTGTTGATTGTGATTGTGATGGTAGTAATGACTTATGTGCTGTTTGTGCTATTTATGCTGAATTTGCTGCATGCTTACAAGCTGAAAATGTTATTTCTGTTGAATCTGTTTCTGCTGAATCTATTTTTGAATCTATTTTTGCTATTTCTGATGTTTCTGATGCTATTTCTGTTGAATTTGTTTCTGCTGAATGTACTGTTTCTGCAGATTCTGATTTAATTTCTGCACATTTTGACAATTCTGTTGCTGTTTCTGCTGAAAATTCTATTTCTAATTGTGCAAATTCTGCTACTGTTTCTATTTTTTCTGCTGTTCAAAATATTTCTAATGAATCTGATTCAGTTCCTGCTGTTAATTCTGAAAATTCTGTTTCCACTGATTTAATTTTTAGCAATTATGCTACTGTTCACTCTAGTTGCACAAATTCTGGTTGCGAAAATTCTGGTTGTGCATATCTTTGTTTCTCTTGATTCTATTCATCTGCTTTGTTTCTATAGGTTCCACGTTACCATTTTCTCGCACATTACGCTACTTCAGTTTACGGTTGCATAAATTCTGCATTCTGAAATTTACGCTACTAAAAATTCTATTTTCAGAATTACATTTTCTTTGCAAATTCTATTTTTGCAGATTACGTGATTTTGAATTCTGTACATCATTTTGACTCACGATTACATTTTAGCTTCCATAGGATATGATGATGCTGTTGTGCAGAATTTTTCACAGATTGCAGGTGCTGAACCTAAACCACCAGAAGCAACTCCAAGATTAGCACCTTCTATCATAGAGCCACCTACCTTGGAATTGAAGCTATTGCCAGAAAATTTGAAGTATGCATTTCTGGCACCAAATGAGAAGTTACCAGTCATCATAGCCAAAGATCTACAACCAGAGCAAGAAGAGAAGTTGCTGAACATCCTGAGGCAGAATATGAAAGCTATAGGCTAGACATTGGCAGACATACCTGGGATTAGCCCCTCTACATGCATGCACAGAATTCAGTTAGAGGAGGGAGTAAAACCAGTGAGGCAACCTCAGAGAAGGCTCAACCCGCTTATCTTGGATGTGGTGAAGAAAGAAGTGAGCAAATTGCTAGCTGCAGGAATTATTTATCCAATTTCAGACAGCAAGTGGGTGAGCCCGGTGCAAGTAGTTCCAAAGAAGACTGGAATAATAGTGGTGAAGAACTCAAAGGAAGAGTTGGTGCCTACAAGATTGCAGAACAGCTGGAGAGTCTGCATAGATTACTGGAAACTGATCCAGGCCACCAGGAAGGACCACTTCCCATTACCCTTCATTGATCAAATGCTGGAGAGATTGGTAGGTCAGTCACACTACTATTTTCTTGATGGGTTTTCTGGCTATTTTCAGATCCACATTGCACCAGAAGATCAGGAGAAAACCACCTTTACATGCCCATTTGGCACATTTGCATACCAGAGGATGCCTTTTGGTTTATGCAATGCCCCAGGTATATTTCATAGGTGCATGGTGAGTATTTTTTCTGATTTTCTAGAGAATTGTATGGAAGTCTTTATGGATGATTTTACTGTTTATGGCACTTCATTTGATGCATGCTTGGATAGCCTAGCTAGGGTATTACATAGATGTGTTGAGTCTCACCTTGTTTTGAATTATGAGAAATGTCATTTTATGGTTAGGCAAGGGGTAGTCTTAGGACATGTGATTTCTAGTGAGGGTATTGCTGTTGATAGGTCCAAGATTGATGTTATTGCTTCTTTACCTTACCCCACATGTGTGCGGGAAGTACGTTCTTTTCTTGGACATGCAGGTTTTTACAAGCGATTTATCCAGGACTTCAGCAAAATTGCCCTTCCACTTTCCTAGCTGCTACAGAAGGATATAGACTTCTAGTTTGATGATAACTGCAAGAAAGCTTTTGACCAGTTGAAGCGGCACCTGATTTCTGCTCCTGTTCTTCAGCCGTCGAACTGGGAATACCCGTTCGAACTCATATGTGACGCATTGAACCTTGCAGTTGGAGCTGTTCTTTCCCAGAGGGTTAGGAAGATTCCTCATGTCATAGCATATGCTTCCCGAACTCTAGACTCTGCACAGGCTAATTACACCACCATGGAGAAGGAGCTTTTAGCCATTATTTTTGCTTTAGATAAATTTCGTGCTTATCTGTTAGGAACTAAAGTAACTATTTTTTTTGATCATGCAGCCTTGAAGTTCTTACTGAAGAAGCCGAATGCAAAGCCTAGACTCATCAGGTGGATGTTGTTGTTGCAAGAATTTGATATTGAGATCAGGGACAAGAGTGGAGCTGAGAACCTAATGCTTGAGCACCACTTGAGTCGCATTTCACAGACCTTGGAGCCTCTACCTATCCGTGAGACCTTCCCAGATGAGCAACTTTTAGAGTTGCGAGGTAAGGATCCATGGTATGCTGATTTGGTTAACTATCTAGTTGCTTCTGAATTGCCTGCCTACTTTAAAAAGCATCAGATAGACAAACTTAAGAGTGAGGCTAAATATTATGTCTGGGATGATCCTTATTTGTGGCGCATGTGTAGTGATCAGATTATTAGGCGCTGTGTGCATGAGCTTGAGATTCCTTCTATTTTGCATTTCTGTCATACACTTGCTTGTGGTGGTCACTTTGGACCACAACGCACTGCTAGGAAGGTCTTAGATGCAGGTTTTTATTGACCCACATTATTTCGCGATTCTTACACTTATTGTAAGAATTGTGAGCGATGTCAAAGAGCAGTACTATTTCCTGTAGGAATGAGATGCCTCAACAACCATTATTGTTTTGTGAGATATTTGATGCATGGGGTATTGACTTTATGGGTCCATTTCCTGTCTCATTTGGTTTTGTTTATATTCTGCTGGCTGTTGATTATGTCTCCAAGTGGGTGGAGGCCAAGGCCACCCGGACTGATGATTCTCATGTTGTTGTAGATTTTGTCAGATCACACATTTTTTACAGGTTTGGAGTGCCTAGAGCAATCATCAGTGATCAGGGGAGCCATTTCTATAACAGGAACATGGCAACTCTGTTGAAGAAATATGGTGTCACCCACAAGGTCTCAACTCCATACCATCCGCAGACTAATGGACAGGTAGAGGTATCAAATAGGGAGTTGAAGCAGATTCTGGAGAAAACAGTGCAGCCTAGTAGGAAGGATTGGAGCAAGAGGCTAGAGGATGCATTATGGGCTTATCGCACTGCCTACAAGACTCCTTTGGGGATGTCCCCTTATAGGATTGTCTTTGGCAAGGCATGCCACCTTCCGGTGGAAATTGAGCACAAAGCATATTGGGCAGTCAAGAACTGCAACCTTGATATGAGCCAGTCCAGACTTCATAGGAAGTTCCAACTTCAGGAGTTGGAGGAGATCCGGTTAGAAGCCTATGAGAACTCCCGCATATACAAGGAGAAGACAAAACTTATTCATGATAAGAAGTTACTGCGGAAGGAGTTCTCCATTGGCCAGAAAGTGCTTCTCTACAATTCTCGCCTCAAGCTCTTTTCTGGTAAGCTTCGTTCTAGGTGGCTTGGTCCTTACATAGTGACTAAAATTTTTCCATATGGTGCTATGCAGATTTTGGAGCCTGGGACTGATAAAGCTTTCACGGTGAATGGCCACCGCCTAAAGCCATTTCATGAAGACACACCCTTGGAGACCATTGAGGAGGTCTGCTTGCTAGCGGCCACTTACACTTGATAGGGGAGTTTCTCTTTTCTTTCCCTCACCTCATTTTACTTGGTTTGCATTTCCATTGTGTGTATTACATTGAGGACAATGTAAAGTTGAAGTGTAGGGGAGTGGTTTCGACATAGGTTGTAGGTTGTGTTGTTTGGTAATTAGTCTTGCATTATAGATTTGTTTCATGGTTGTTTTTACTTCATTTTTGCTTTTAAAAAAAAAAAATTACTTCATTTTTGCTTAAAAAAAAAAAAATTCTGCTTTGTTTTACTTCGGTTCTCCATTGTTGAATTGAAAGTTGTTTAGTTAAGGCATTAGGCTATAAGGAGGATAGAGTTCCAACATGATTTCATTTTTCTATCCCCTCTTGATATGTGTGAGTTGGATGGTTGATCTTGATTTGCAAGGATTGAGTATGTTGGACTTTACCTTTGTGAGCTTTTGAGCCTTATTTTGGATGGTAGCACTTCATGCCATTCTTTTCTTTCTTGTGTGTTTTCCCTCATAGATTTTGTTATTCTAGAACTTGCTTTGATTCTTCTTTGAGGCTACATTTTTCATACGCATTCATGAACATGATAGAGGCATTTCTTTCATTTTAACCACTTGGCCATATATCTTACCTTGCATTTTGCCCCTTGTTTAGCCCTTTTGAGCCTTATTGACCATTTCTTGGTTTCTAGCACATTGTAAGCTTTAAGTGGAAAACCATGTTATACCCAACCTTAGGGAATAGGAAGTGCATTGGCTTCATCATTATTGTTGCATTTCAAGTGTGGGGGTTTGAAAGGATGCAAGGAAAGCGAAAAAAAAAAAGAAAAAGGAAAAGAAAAAGAAAAAAAAACTATAAAATAAAATAAAATGGGGAATATTGAAAAAAGGAAAAGAAAGTTCAAAGAGAGTAAGTGTGTGATGGCTTGATTTGTCTACTGACCAATGTCACTTCTATTCTCTTAGGTGTATCTTGTCATATCCTCATATTTTCATACCCTTACCTTGGCCCCATTACAACCTTGAATAAAGTCCTCTTGATTTGTGTTTGCATATGATTGTGAGTAATGGAGAAGTAAAAGATTAACAAGCTTA
The DNA here is from genome assembly GCA_031439585.1 of Pterocarpus macrocarpus. Lineage (NCBI taxonomy): Eukaryota > Viridiplantae > Streptophyta > Magnoliopsida > Fabales > Fabaceae > Pterocarpus > Pterocarpus macrocarpus. Next base: position 36,785,054 of record CM062522.1, on the reverse strand, counting down.
TGGTAATGCATTGTCTATTGAGGTGACTTGAGTGAAACACTTTTGCCCATACACTTGAGAGTTGAGAGATTTAAACACCATCTTGTTAACCATTTCATGCTTGATCTATTTGCATTTTGAAGGATATTGCTTAACTTGCACTTTTGAGAGATGGAATGTTGAATGATTTGATTGTTGGAAACTCTTGATGCCTTATATGCTCTTATGTTCCTAAGCTTGGCACTTTTGATGATTCATTGGAAAATTTGCTTGTTTATTTTGGGTTATTCCATGATTTTTAGGTTGCATATCTCTATGTCCTTAGTTAAATCTTGCATGAGGACATGCAAGAGTTAAGTGTGGGGGAATTTGATCAATTAGATTATTATATACTTATTTTGCCTCATTCTTAGCTCATTAATTCTCTCTTGTGCTTAATTGTTTTGAATTGGACCGTTTTGTATTGTTTGGATTTTGTTTGGGTTTGAGTTAAATTTTCCAGCATTAGGTGAATTCTGACACTATTTTGATTTTTGTGTTATATCTTAAGTTATAGAGCTCATTTTATTGTGATTCTTGATTTGTAGAAAAGCTGAGAGATAGGCCTACAAGTTATATGAAGAGGTTAGAAGCCAATTCTGGTGTTAAGATGTTGGAATTGGGCCTAGAAGTGAACTGAAGTGGTGCAGCTGCGGATTCTGAGTAGGGTGTGGTATTTGGGCCATATCTCGGTCCACAGATATCCGATTGAGCCTGTTCTAGTGCCATTTTGAAGCTGACATCCAAGGCTACAATTTTTCTTCAGAGTGGAAATCCAAACGGAATCGTTTTGATAGCCAAAACGGTAGAAGAACGTTACTCTCGGAATTAGCTATAATGATTTCATGTTTTTAATGTAACTTTCTTTCTATAATTCGGATTTTAGCAAATGAGATGTTCAGATTCAAAGGAGAGAGAGAGAATTAATGTAGTAATGACAATTCAATAAATTTTAGGCGTTTTGATTCGGTTTTGGCTGGTTGACTTAGGGGGAGCTAGAATTGTAACTTGGGATAGATTTTGGGAATAGGAAGCAATTTTCGGTTTTGTGGTTCTTCTTCTCTTCTCTTCTCTCATGCCCCCCCACCTTAACAACTCGTCTTCCTCTATTCATGGACAAGTAAGCTTCCATCTAATCCAAGGATTCAAAGAAGCATTGGCTGTCTTGAGGATTTGCGCAACCAAACTTCATCAAATCAAATCAGTTTTCTACTCCCTTTTCTTTCATTGTGATTAATCCAATTTCGGATTTAAAGGTTTTTGATTTGGAGTTGTGGTGGATTATAATTGATTACTTACTTGCTTGCTTGCATATTGCTCGATTGATTAATGTGTAATGCAATTGCGTGAGTAGAATCATTTTCAAGTTTGAATTTGATGATTGATTACATTGGTGCTTGAAAATTAACATGAATTGGTTAGGTTCTAGAGGTTTCTAAATTTAATCATTTATCTGTTAATTGAATGCATGAAGGTTTTCGTGTGCAATGTCATATCTGAACAGAGGTTTCTTTCGGGTTTGATGTCAGTCACTGATTTGATTTGAATGATAATTTTTAGAATCCGATGATAGATCAGCCACTGTCTTTCTTGGTTCTTGGATTAGATGTTCCAAATTCTGTTCATTTCTTTTATACTCATTTCAGTATTTTAAATTCCTAAACCCCCCCCCCAATTTCCTGATCGTATAACATTGTCATCGTGGGAAATGACTCGGGTTGCACCCTTGCTACGAGTTTAGTGAAATTCGGTTTTTATTGTAATTTGATCGAGCTCGGCACTCGATTCACTTTCCTACCCGTCTGTGATCCATCTGTCATCTGACTCGTCTTCTTCTTCTGCAGCTCCTCGTCACACACCACCCCCGGTTCGTGGTCGTGGGTTCATCTGTACTCATGCCGTGCCTCGTGGTCGTGGCCGTGCTCGAGGAGAAGGATGTGGTGATATTCCTCCCGGTGGATTCGGGAATGGCTACCTTCCACTAGATGAGTGAGATGTGGACTTACATGCGGAGCCGAGCATGAGGATAGCCCCTTTTGGTTGTAGCTAGGGTTATCATTTTTCTTGTGGCATGTATGGGTATATGGGATTGTTTATATATTTTCTTTTATCATGTATTTCGTTAGGTTATTTTGTAGGGCCGACAGTAGGTATCGGACCCATTGCTATCATTGTGTATGACTGCTGCTATCACTACTACTACATTAACTATGCGATGGCTATTGAATGAATGTTATCTTCATCTAAGATTGTGGTTATTCTTATGATTTCTATGTATGTTAAATACGATGTATGTATGGGATAGCGACGTTTGTATTACATGTTCATGATGCGCTCATGGCTCTCAATTTCAAAAATGGTTTACTTGTTTTATTTAAAAAAAAATTTACCCATATTTTCATTTAAAAAGTCATTTATAAAAGGTAATGTTAGTTCCGCAAGCAAAGGTAACAACTAGTAATTCCACAATATGACTTAAGCATAGAATGGAACTATTAGGGTGTTACATTATGCGGATACCAGGAGGAAACCTCTAGAATTTCAAGAAGGAGACCACATATTTCTGAAGGTTACACCTACAACAGGGATAGGTAGAGCTATTAAGGTCAAGAAGTTAAATCCTCGCTTTATTGGTCCTTTCCAAATCTTAAAGTGAATCGGATCAGTTGCATATTGAGTCGCTTTGCCTCCGCATTTGTCAAACCTTCACAATGTTTTCCATGTTTCTCAACTCAAAAAGTATCACCCTGACCCTACACACCTTCTAGAACCTGGGTCAATACAGTTGAAAGAGGATTTGACTTTCCACGTACAACCGGCGCGGATCGTAGACAGAAGCAGCAGACAACTTCGAAACAAAACTGTGCAGCTAATAAAGGTAGCATAGGGAAAGGAAGATGCTGAAGACTACACTTGGGAACTGGAATCAAACATGAGAAAAAGAGTATCCTGAACTATTCTCAGGTACTAAATTTTGAGGACAAAATTTTTTTAAGGAGGGTGGTAATGTAATGTTCTCCTATTTCCGACCTCCGACCTCATCAATCCCAACGAAATGGTTAAATTTTCAACCTACAACCTTTAACTTCATCCAAATGGACTCGCATATTTTTTGATTTCTGACCTCGGGCTCGATTTAATGGACACAAAATCCGACATTCGAGTTTATCTCAACCAGAATTGTACGCAAGATCAGAACTCTGAATTGGTCTCCAAGTTTGACCAAAATTTACACGAGTTCTGATCTCCGAGTTTATTCACAAGAGCTTTACTTTCCAATGATGTTCCCAAGTTTGCCTATAATAGACTTTCGAGATTAAATTTGGAGTTTCGAGATTCTATAAGTTCCGATTTCCTGGTACATAAGATTGATGTTTTGATTCCCGATCTCTGGCGTTATGCTTAGAATCGATCCAAGTTTGCGTAACGTCCCCGATTTCCGGGTTTAAGTATTTTGGTTTCACATTCTTGTCCTTGACTTTCAATTTTAAGGTGATTGGGTGCTGTATGATTTCCGACATCCGACTTTGCTTTCAAGTTTCGAATAAACCAAACAAGATTTCTGAGTTCTGATTTAATCTCTAAGTTTCGAAAGGATGGGCACGAGTTCCGACTTTAAGTAGAGTCGAGACGAGTTTTGATTTTAGATACAATGGAAGTGAGTTCTACTTTTAGGCGATGTGGAGAATAATTCAGCCACTTAACCCATAAAAGTGGCGTCACTTAGGCCACAAGAAAGGAGGAAAGTTGGCTGAAATTTAACCTTGCATTTTTTAACCAATCATGTTGCAAGAAGCCAACTACCACCTCAAGTTTATATAACTTATTTCTTTCTCTCCTTCAGCCCCATTTCTACGCTATCTTCTCCCCTCTTTCAGCTCTCTTCTTCTCCTCTCCACTCACTCAAATCCATCAAGCCCAACCAAGTTTTATTGATTCAAACTCCAAACTCAAGCCTAATCACATAACAAGAGGTAGAGGTTCAATTTAGTTCTTGTTATTCTGATTGTGGGTGGTTGAATGAATATAATGATCTATGGCTGTTTTTGTGTTTAGAATTGGTTAAGGAATAGGAAAGGGTGAGGAGAGGAAGACCAATTTCCTTCAGTAGTCCGTACGACGGAGTGTATGGCTCTGTCTATAGCCAATTAAATCTGATGAGACTATTTTTCTATGAAACTAGACATGCAGGGCTTTCCATACATATATAATACAAGGCCATTGAATTAATATTGAGAGAGATATGAATTTTTTAAATTTGATCTAAGAATCAAGACTCTCATCCGGGCAGTGTCACTTGAAAAGGGTGTAACTCACCCTACACAACTCCAAATTGAGTGAAACCAAATTTGTTAGAAAGCTTATACATAGGAGAACATCCTACAAAGAAATTCTGAGTTTGTTACTATCCCATTTGTTCCCAATAATTCAAAGAAGTTGCCCTATGTCTAAATCGGGCCAAAACAGGGTAGTTCAGGGAGGTCAGATTTCGGGGCTTATAACTCGAGCCCTACTAAGTCATATGGAATGGAACTTTTTGTAAATGAAAGGTTGTCCTATTATCTTTAATATGAGACCAATTTCATATGATTTGAGCTAGTTTTTAATTTTTAGTAGATTTTTACTTTTAGGTGTACAATACTGGCTAGCTGCAGGGCAAGCCGGGATAAAACCTAAATGACTTAAGTTATATTTATCAAAATTAGATGGGACTAAAGAGGTTAGAAAATAGATATATAACACTTTAACATATCCAAAAATCAGGTTCAGATGAGTTAAATAGAAATTTTGGCTTGGGTTACAAAAACTGGGTTGAATGATTATGCTGAGACAGTAATCCTGTTTTAATGTAACTAATGTTCCTATGAGTTTAATGTTGAAGTATAAATGGGATATTATGACTTCTATGAGAAATTGGTGTTCTGAGTATTGGCACTATTCATGAGGAAGCAGACACGTTCCGTTATGCCGCTGAAATTTCGGTAAAGTATATACATGAGTTATGATATACATGTAGATACATGTGCATTTTCAAGAAAGTTATGAAAGTCATGTTATGATGAACCTAAAGATTATGTTATGATGAAAGTTCCATGATACTTGGGCCAGCCTCGGAATAAAATTAAGGGGAATAGATTTGTGGGAAGGTTGGGGAAAGTAAACCCACCATTCCTGTATAGGAACGAGCTCAATCCTGAAAAGCAGACTATTACCTAGGAGTCTAAAATGGCCAAGAACTCCCAGGGGACTAAGTAATGGAAAAGTTTATGAAGAAAGGTTCAAGAATAAGTTTTGCATGATTACATTAAATGCATGATTACATTGAACAGTTATTACAAGTTATTTACAGTTTGTCTGTTATATTCACTTATTGTAGTATGTCCATTTATTCTGCTCTTTATTCTGCATATTACTGTTAGTAGATTATTCTGTTTCTTATGCTGTCTTAAGTAAAGCTGAACCTTGCCTAGGACTAGACGTTTTCTCAAACTTATTTGAATGTGGATAGTTCAGTTTAATCCCATGTTTTTGTAATTAAAGAAAAACCGAGGCAATTGAGAATGAATGTGACGTCAGCTAAACACTGTATGCAAGCTCTACTGAGAATTTCTTTAAATTCTCACCTCGTTTTGCATTTCCGCATCATTCTCAGACGCTGGTGATGGACTCGACGGCCACTCTATTTATTGAGCTTTCGGACCTACAGCTCCACCAAGACCCCGAGTTGGACTTGCTGTACTTAGTTATTTTCCGCCATTCCCGTCTCTACTTTTTAGCAACAGAAAAGTTGTTGTTCCTTTCTTCCACTCTGCTTTGGAAACATATATTTATAAACTGAAGCTTTGGCTTCCAACTTATATATGTATATATATAACGGATGATATATATTTCCTATTTTATTTCTTTTCTGTAATGCTAATCACGTTTATTTTATAAAGCGCCCTATCTCGTAGATGTATTCATCAAACATATACATATATATCAGAGAAAAAGAGAATATAATATAATGAATACAGCTTTAAACGGAGAACTAACATGGTAATGTAACCTATCCAATTTCATGCTATGACTTAAGCATAACATTAAGTTGGTAGGGTGATACACAAAGAGAAACCAAATCGTTACGGACTAAGACTTGCTTCCAATCAATGGTCAAAAGAATTTAAAGCACTAAAAGAAACCAATTCATTATGGATTACGACATGTTTACAATCAATGGCTAAAAGAACTTAATGGACAAAATGAAACCAATTCCTTAAGGATTAAGACTTGTTTCCAATCAAGGGCAAAAAGAACTTAAAGGACAAAGAGAAACTAATTCATTACGGATTAAGACTTGCTTCCAATCAATAGCCAAAAGAACTTAAAGGACAAAGAGAAACCAATTCATTACGAATTAAGAATTGCTTGCAATCAAAAGCCAAAGGAACTTAAAAATAAAGAGAAATCAATTCATTACAGATTAAGACTTGCTCCCAATCAATAGCCAAAAGAACTTAAAAGACCAAGAGAAAACAATTCATTAAGCATTAAGAGTTGTTTCCAATCAAGGGTCGTAAGAACTTAAAGAACAAATAGAAACCAATTCATTACGAATTCAGACTTGCTTTCAATCAATGGACAAAAGAACTTATTGGCCAAAGAGAAACCAATTCCTTAAGGATTAAGACTTATTTCTAGTCAACGGCCAAAAGAACTTAAAGGACAAAGGGAAACAAATTTATTACGGATTAAGACTTGCTTTCAATCAACGGCCAAAAGTACTTAAAGGGCAGAGAGAAACCAATTCATTACGGATTAAGACTTGCTTCCAATCAATGGCAAAAAGAACTTAATGGACAAAGAGAAACCAATTCCTTAAGGATTAAGACTTGTTTATAATCAAAGGCCAAAAGAACTTAAAGGATAAAGAGAAACCAATTTATTACGGATTAAGACTTACTTCCAATCAGTGGCCAAAAGAACTTAATGGACAAAGTGAAACCAATTCTTTAAGGATTATGACTTGTTTCTAATCAACGGCCAAAAGAACTAAAAGGACAAAGAGAAACCAATTCATTGCGGATTAAGACTTGTTCCAATCAATGGCCAAAGGAACTTAAAGGACAAAGAAAAACGAATTCATTACGGATTAAGACTTGCCTGCAATCAAAAGCCAAAAGAACATAAAGGATAAAGTGAAACCAATTCAATACGGATTAAGACTTGCATCCAATCAATGGAAAAAAGAACTTAAAAGACAAAGAGAAACCAATTCATTAAGGATTAAGACTTGTTTCTAATCAAGGGCCAAAATAAATTAAAGAACAAAGAGAAAGCAATTCATTATGGATTAAGACTTGCTTCCAGTCAAAAGCCAAAAGAACTTAAAGGATAAAGAGAAACCAACTCATTACAGATTAAGACTCGCTTCTAATCATCAGCCAAAAGAAGTTAAAGGATATAAAGAAACCAATTCATTACGGATTAAGACTTGATTCCAATTAATGGCCAAAAGAACTTAAAGGATAAAAAGAAACCAATTCATTATGGGTTAAGACTCGTTTCTAATCAACAGCCAAATGTACTTAAAGTAGAAAGAGAAACCAATTCATTACGGATTAAGACTTGTTTCCAATCAAAAGCCAAAAGAACTTAAAGGGTAAAGAGAAACTAATTCATTACGGATTAAGACTCATTTCTAATCAATGGCCAAAAGTACTTAAAGGACAAAGAGAAACTAATTCATTACGGATAAAGACTTGCTTCCAATCAGAGGAAAAAAGAACTTAGAAGACAAAGAGAAACTGATTCATTAAGGATTAAGACTTGTTTTCAATCAAGGGCCAAAAGAACTTAAGGGACAAAGAGAAACCAATTCCTGACGGATTAAGACTTGCTTCCAATCGATTGCCAAAAGAACTTAAAGGGCAAAGAGAAAACAATTCATCATAGATTAAGACATGCTTCTAGTCAAAAGCCAAATGAACTTAAACGATAAGGAGAAATCAATTCATTACGGATTAAAATTAGTTTCTAATCAACGGCCAAAAGAACTTAAAGGACAAAGAGAAACCAATTCATTACGGATTAACACTTGTTTCCAATCAAAAGCCAGAAGAACTAAAAGGATAAAGAGAAACCAATTCATTACGGATTAAGACTCGTTTCTAATCAACGGTCAAAGGAACTTAAAGGAAAAAGAGAAACCAATTCATTACGGATTAAGGCTTGCTGCAAATCAAGGGCTAAAAGAACCAAAAGGACAAAGAGAAAGTAATTCATTATAGATAAAGGCTTGCTTCCAATCAATGGCCAAAAGAACTTAAAAGACAAAGAGAAGTCAATTCACTAAGGATTAAGACTTGTTTCCAATCAAGGGCCAAAAGAATTTAAAGGACAAAGAAAAACCAATTGATTACGGAATAAGACTTGTTTTCAATCAATGTCCAAAAGAACTTATTGGACAAAGCGAAACCAATTCCTTAAGGATTAAGACTTGTTTCTAATCAACGGCCAAAAGAGCTTAAAGGGCAAAGAGAAACAAATTCATTACGGATTAAGACTTACTTCCTATGAACAGCAAAAAGAACTTAATGGACAAAGAGAAACCAATTCCTTAAGGATTAAGACTTGTTTCTGGTCAACGGCCAAAAGAAATTAAAGGAAAAAGAGAAACCAATTCATTACGGATTAAGACTTGCTTCCAATCAGTGGCCAAAAGAACTCAATGGACAAAGTGAAACCAATTCATTATGGATTAAGACTTGTTACCAATCAAGGGCCAAAAGAACTTAAAGGACAAAGAGAAACCAATTCATTATGGATTAAGATTAGCTTCCAATTAATGGCCAAAAGAACTTAATGGGCAAAGCGAAACCAATTCCTCAAGGATTAAGACTTTTTTCCAATCAACGGCCAAAAGAACATAAAGAACAATGACAAACCAAATCATTACGGATTAAGACTTACTTCCAATCAATGGCGGAAAGAACTTATAGTACAAAGAGAAAGTAATTCATTACGGATTAATACTTGCTTCCAATCAATGGCTAAAAGAACTTAAAGGACAAAGAGAGACCATTTCATCACGGATTAAACCTTGCTTCCAATCAATGGCCAAATGAACTTAATGGACAAAGTGAAACCATTTCCTCAAGGATTAAGACTTGCTTCCAATGAAGGGCCAAAAGAACGTAAAGGAAAAGAGAAACCAATTCATTACGAATCGAAACTTGCTCCAATCAATGGCAAAAAAAACTTAAAGGACAAAGCGAAACCAACTCATTATGGATTAAGAATTGCTTGCAATCAAAAGCCAAAAGAACTCAAACGATAAAGAGAAACCAATTCATTAAGGATTAAGAGCTGTTTCTAATAAAGGGCCATAAAAACATAAAGAACAAAGAGAAGCCAATTCATTACGGATTAAGAGTTGCTTCAAATCAATGGCCAAAAAAACTTAATGGACAAAGAGAAGCCAATTCCTTAAGGATTAAGACTTGTTTCTAATCAACGGCCAAAAGAACTTAGAGGACATAGAGAAACCAATTCATTACGGGGTAATCTTGCTTCCAATCAATGGCCAAAAGTACTTGTAGTACAAAGAGAAAGCAATTCATTACGGATTAATACTTGCTTCCAATCAATGGCTGAAAGAACTTAAAGGACAAAGAGAGACCATTTCATTACAGATTAAACCTTGCTTCCAATCAATGGCTAAATGAACTTAATGGACAAAGTGAAACCATTTCCTCAAGAATTAAGAGTTGCTTCCAATGAAGGGCCCAAAAGAACATAAAGGAAAAAGAGAAACTAATTCATTACGGATCGAAACTTGCTCCAATCAATGGCGAAAAGAACTTAAAGGACAAAGGGAAACCAATTCATTATGGATTAAGAATTGCTTGCAATCCAAAGCCAAAAGAACTCAAAGGATAAAGAGAAATCAATTCATTAAGGATTAAAAGTTGTTTCTAATAAAGGGCCATAAAAACATAAAGAACAAAGAGAAACCAATTCATTACGGATTAAGACTTGCTTCCAATCAATGGGCAAAAGAACTTAATGGACAAAGAGAAGCCAATTCTTTAAGGATTAAGACTTGTTTCTAATCAACGGCCAAAAGAACTTAGAGGACATAGAGAAATCAATTCATTACGGGGTAATCTTGCTTCCAATCAATGGCCAAAAGTACTTAATGGGCAAAGAGAAGCCAATTCATTACAAATTAAGACTTGCTTCCAATCAACAGCAAAAAAGAACTTCATGGACAATGAGAAACCAATTCCTTAAGGATTAACACTTATTTCTAATGAACTTCCAAAAGAACTTAGTGGACAAAGTTAAACCAATTCCCTAAGGATTAAGACTTGTTTCCAGTCAAGGGCCAAAAGAACTTAAGGGACAAAGAGAAACTAATTCATTATGGATTAAGACTTGTTTCCAATCAAGGGCCAAAAGAACTTAAAGGACAAAGGGAAACCAATTCATTATGGATTAAGATTAGCTTCCAATTAATGGCCAAAAGAACTTAACAGGCAAAGCGAAACCAATTCCTCAAGGATTAAGACTTTTTTCCAATCAACGGCCAAAAGAACATAAAGAACAATGACAAACCAAATCATTATGGATTAAGACTTGTTTCCAATCAATGGCGGAAAGAACTTATAGTACAAAGAGAAAGCAATTCATTACGGATTAATACTTGCTTCCAATCAATGGCCAAAAGTACTTAAAGGACAAAGAGAGACCATTTCATTACGGATTAAACCTTGCTTCCAATCAATGGCCAAATGAACTTAATGGACAAAGAGAAACCAATTCATTACGGATCGAAACTTGCTCCAATCAATGGCAAAAAGAACTTAAAGGACAAAGAGAAACCAATTCATTATGGATTAAGAATTGCTTGCAATCAAAAGCCAAAAGAACTCAAAGGATAAAGAGAAACCAATTCATTAAGGATTAAGAGTTGTTTCTAATAAAGGGCCATAAAAAAATAAAGAACAAAGAGAAACCAATTCATTTCGGATTAAGACTTTTTTCCAATCAATGGCCAAAAGAACTTAATGGACAAAGAGAAGCCAATTCCTTAAGGATTAAGACTTGTTTCTAATCAACGGCCAAAAGAACTTAGAGGACATAGAGAAACCAATTCATTACGGGGTAATCTTGCTTCCAACCAATGGCCAAAAGTACTTAAAGGGCAAAGAGAAGCCAATTCATTACGGATTAAGACTTGCTTCCAATCAACGGCAAAAAAGAACTTAATGGACAATGAGAAACCAATTCCTTAAGGATTAACAGTTATTTCTAATCAGCGGCCAAAAGAACTTAATGGACAAAGTTAAACCAATTCTCTAAGGATTAAGGCTTGTTTCCAGTCAAGGGCCAAAAGAACTTAAGGGACAAAGAGAAACCAATTCATTATGGATTAAGACTTGCTTCCAATCAATCGCCAAAAGAACGTAAGAGACAAAGAGAAAGCAATTGATTACGGATTACGACTTGCTTGCAACCAAAAGCCAAAAGAACTTAAAGGATAAAATGAAACGAATTCAATTTGGATAAAGACTTGCATCCAAGCAATGGAAAAAAGAACTTAAAAGACAAAGAGAAGCCAATTCATTAAGGATTAAGACTTGTTTCCAATCAAGGGCCAAAAGAACTTAAAGGATAAAGAGAAACCAATTCATTACGAATTAAGCCTTGCTTCCAATCAATGGCCAAAGTTACTTAAAGGGCAAAGAGAAACCAATTCATTACAGATTAAGACTTGCTTCCAATCAATGGCCAAAAGAACTTACAGGACAATGAGAAACTAATTCCTTAAGGATGCAGACTTGTTTCTAATCAACGACCAAAACATTAAAAGGACAAAGAGAAACCAATTCCTTAAGGATTTGGACTTGTTTCTAATCAACGACCAAAAGAACTTAAAGGACAAAGAGAAACCAATTCCTTCAGGATTAAAACATGTTTCTAATCAATGACCAAAAGAACTTAAAGGACAAAGAGAAACCAATTCATTATGGATAAAGACTCGCTTCCAATCAGTGGCCAAAAGAACTTAATGGGCAAAGTGAAACCAATTCCCCAAGGATTAAGACTTGTTTCCAATGAAGGGCCAAACATAAAGAACAATCAGAAATGAATTTATTATGGATTAAAACTTACTTCCAATCAATGGCCGAAAGAACATATAGTACAAAGAGAAAGCAAGTCATTACGGATTAATACTTGCTTCCAATCAATGGCTAAAAGAACTTAAAAGACAAAGAGAAACCAATTCATTATGGATTAAGCCTTGTTTCCAATCAATGGCTAAATGAACATATAGTACAAAGAGAAAGCAAATCATGACAGATTAATACTTGCTTCCAATCAAGGACCAAAAGAACATAAAGGAAGAAGAGAACCCAATTCGTTATGGATTATGACTTGTTCCAATTAATAGCGAAAAGAACTTAAAGGACAAAGAAAAACCAATTTATTACAGATTAAGAATTGCTTGCAATCCAAAGCCAAAAGAACTTAAAGGATAAAGAGAAACCAATTCGTTTAGGATTAAGAGTTGTTTCTAAAAAAGGGCCATAAGATCATAAAGAACAAAGAGAAACCAATTCATTATGGATTAAGACTTGCTTCCAATCAATGGCCAAAAGAACTTAAAGGACAAAGAGAAACTAATTCCTTACGGATTAAGACTTGTTTCTAATCAACGGCCAAAAGAACTTAAAGGACAAAGAGAAACCAATTCATTACGGATTAAGATTTGCTTCCAATCAGTGGCCAATAGAACTTAAAGGACGAAGATAAACCAATTTATTGTGGATTATCACACTTGCTTCCAATCAATCGCCAAAAGAACATAAAGAACAAAGAGAAAGCAATTCATTGCGGATTAAGACTTGCTTGCAATCAAAACCCAAAAGAACTTGAAGGATAAAGTGAAACGAATTCATTATGGATTAATTAAGACTTGCTTCCAATCAATGGCCAAAAGAACTGAAAAGGCAAGGAGAAACCAATTCATTATGGATCAAGACTTGCTTCCAATCAATGGCCAAAAGAACTTAAAGGACAAAGAGAAACCAATTCCTTAAGGATTCAAACTTGTTTCCAATCAACGGCCAAAAGAACTTAAAGGACAACAAGAAACGAATTCCTTTAGGATTAAAACATGTTTCTAATCAATGGCAAAAAGAACTTAAAGGACAAAGAGTAACCAATTCGTTATGGATTAAGACTTACTTCCAATCAATGGCCAAAGAACTTAATGGGCAAATTGAAACAATTCCCCAAGGATTTAGACTTGTTTCCAATCAAAGGCCAAAAGAACATAAAGAACAATGAGAAACCAATTCATTACGGATTAAGACTTGCTTCCAATCAATGGATGGCCAAAAGAACTGATAGTACAAAGAGAAAGCAATTCATTATGGATTAATACTTGCTTCCAATCATTGGCTAAAAGAATTTAAATGACAAAAAGAAATTAATTCATTACAGATTGAGCCTTGCTTCCAATCAACGGCCAAATGAACTTAACAGACAAAGTGAAACCATTTCCTCAAGGATTAAGACTAGTTTCCAATCACGGGCCAAAATAATATAAAGGAAAAAGAGAAACCAATTCATTACGGATTAAGACTTGATCCAATCAATGGCGAAAAGAACTTAAAGGACAAAGAGAAACCAATTTATTACAGATTAAGAATTGCTTGCAATTAAAAGCCAGAAGAACTTAAAGGATAAAGAGAAACTAATTCATTAAGGATTAAGAGTTGTTTCTAATCAACAGCCATAAGAACGTAAAGAACAAAGAGAAACTGATTCATTATGAGTTAAGACTTGCTTCCAATCAACGGCTAAAAGAACTAAATGAACAAAGAGAAACCAAATCCTTAGGGATTAAGACTTGTTTATAATCAATGGCGAAAAGTACTTAAAAGGCAAAGAGAAACCAATTCATTACGGATTAAGACTTACTTCCAATCAATGGCAAAAAGAACATAATGGACAAAGAGAAACGAATTCCTTAAGGATTAAGACTTGGTTCCAATCAGGGGCCAAAAGAGCTTAAAGGACAAAGAGAAACCAATTCATTACGGATTAAGACTTGCTTCCAATCAATGGCCAAAATTACTTAAAGGGCAAAGAGAAACCAATTCATTACGGATTAAGACTTGGCAAAGAGAAACCAATGCATTACGGATTAAGACTTGCTTCCATTCAATGGCCAAAAGGACTTCAAGGACAAAGACAAACCAATTCATTACGGACTGAGGCTTGCTTCCAATCGATGGCCAAAAGAGCTTAAAGGACAAAGAGAAACCAATTCCTTAAGTATTCAGGCTTGTTTCCAATCAACGGCCAAAAGAACAAAAAGGACAAACAGAAACCAATTCCTTAAGGATTAAGACATGCTTCCAAAAGAACTTAAAGGACAAAGAGAAACCAATTCATTATGGATTAAGACTTGCTTCCAATCAATGGCCAAAAGAACTTAATGGGCAAAGTGAAACCAATTCCTCAAGTATTAAGACTTGTTTCCAATCAAGGGCCAAAAGAACATAAAGAACAAAGAGAAACCAATTCATTATGGATTAAGACTTGCTTTCGATCAATGGCCAAAGCAACTTAATGTACAAAGAAAAAGCAATTCATTACGGATTAATACTTGCTTCCAATCAATGGCTAAAACAACTTAAAGGACAAAGAGAAACTAATTCATTACGGATTACGCCTTGCTTTCAATCAATGGCCAAATGAACTTAATGGAAAAAGTGAAACCAATTCTTCAAGGATTAAGACCTGTTTCCAATCAAGGGCCAAAAGAACATAAAGGAAAAAGACAAACTAATTCATTATGGATTAAGATTTGTTTCATTCAGTGGCCCAAAGAACTTAAAGGACAAAGAAAAATGAATTCATTATGGATTAAGTCTAGCTTCCCGTCAACGGCAAAAAGAACTTAATGGACAAAGAGAAACCAATTTCTTAAGGATTAAGAGTTGTTTATAATCAACGGCCAAAGAACTTAAAGGACAAATGGAATCCAATTCATTTCGGATTACGACTTGCCTCCAATCAGTGGCCAAAAGAACTTAATGGGCAAAGTTAAACCAATTCCCAACGGATTAAGACTTGTTTCCAATCAAGGCCCAAAAGAACTTAAAAGACAAAGAGAAACCAATTGATATTGGATTAATACTTGCTTCCAATCAATCGCCAAAAGAACTTAAAGGACAAAGAGAAAGCAATTCATTACGGATTAAGACTTGGTTGCAATCAAAAGCCAAAAGAACTTAAAGGATCAAGTGAAACCAATTCAATTCAGATTAAGACTTGCATACCATCAATGGAAAAAAGAACTTAAAAGACAAAGCGAAGCCAATTCACTACGGATTAAGACTTGCTTCCAATCAATGGCCAAAAGTACTTAAAGGGAAAAGAGAAACTAATTCATTACGGATTAAGACTTGCTTCCAATCAATGGCCAAAACAACTTAAAGGACAAAGAGAAACCAATTCCTTAAGGATTAAAACATGTTTCCAATCAATGGCCAAAAGAACTTAAAGGACAAGGAGAAACCAATTCTTTAAGGATTAAGACATGTTGCCAATCAATGGCCAAAAGAACTTAAAGGACAACGAGAAACCAATTCATTACGGATTAAGAAATGTTTCCAATCAATAGCTAAAAGAACTTAAAGGACAAAGAGAAACCAATTCATTACGGATTAAGCCTTGCTTCCAACCAATGGCCAAATGAACTTAATGGACAAAGTAAAACCATTTCCTCAAGGATTAAAACTGGTTTCCAATCAAGGACCAAAAGAACATAACGGAAAAAGAGAAACCAATTCATTACGGATTAAGACTTGTTCCAATCAATGGCGAAAAGAACTTAATGAACAAAGAAAAACCAATTCATTATGGATTAAGAATTGCTTGCAATCAAAGGCCAAAAGAACTTAAAGGATAAAGAAAAATCAATTCATTAAGGATTAAGAGTTGTTTCTAAAAAAGGGCCATAAGAACTTAAAGAACAAAGAGAAACCAATTCATTACTGATGAAGACTTGCTTTTAATCAACGGCCAAAAAACATAATGGACAAAGAGAACCCAATTCCTTAAGGATTAAGAGTTGTTTCTAATCAACGGCCAAAACAACTTAAAGGACAAAGAGAAACCAATTCATTATGGATTAATACTTGCTTCCAATCAATCGCCAAAAGAACTTAAAGGACAAAGAGAAAGCAATTCATTACGGATTAAGACGTGCTTGCAATCAAAAGCCAAAAGAACTTAATGGATAAAGTGAAACCGATTCAACTGGGATTAAAACTTATTTCCAATCAATGGCCAAAAGTAGTTAAAGGACAAAGAGAAACCAATTCATTACGGATGAAGACTCGCTTCCAATCAATGGCAAAAGGAACTTAATGGGCAAGGAGAAATCAATGGCTTAAGGATTAAGACTTGTTTCCAATTAAGGGCCAAAAGAACTTAAAGGACAAAGAGAAATCAATTCATTACGGATTATGACTTGCTTCCAATCAATGGCCAAAAGAACGTAAAGGACAAAGAGAAACTAATTCTTTAAGTATTAAGTCTTGTTTCTAATCAACGGCTAAAAGAACTTAAAGGACAAAGAGAAACCAATTCATTACGGATTAAGCCTTGCTTCCAACCAATGGCCAAATGAACTTAATGGACAAAGTAAAACCATTTCCTCAAGGATTAAAACTGGTTTTCAATCAAGGACCAAAAGAACATAATGGAAAAAGAGAAACTAATTCATTACGGATTAAGAAATGTTTCCAATCAATAGCTAAAAGAACTTAAAGGACAAAGAGAAACCAATTCATTACGGATTAAGCCTTGCTTCCAACCAATGGCCAAATGAACTTAATGGACAAAGTAAAACCATTTCCTCAAGGATTAAAACTGGTTTCCAATCAAGGACCAAAAGAACATAACAGAAAAAGAGAAACCAATTCATTACAGATTAAGATTTGTTCCAATCAATGGCGAAAAGAACTTAAAGAACAAAGAAAAATCAATTCATTATGGATTAAGAATTGCTTGCAATCAAAAGCCAAAAGAACTTAAAGGATAAAGAAAAACCAATTCATTAAGGATTAAGAGTTGTTCTAAAAAAGGGCCATAAAAACTTAAAGAACAAAGAGAAACCAATTCATTACCGATTAAGACTTGCTTTCAATCAACGGCAAAAAAACATAATGGACAAAGAGAACCCAATTCCTTAAGGATTAAGAGTTGTTTCTAATCAACGCCCAAAACAACTTAAAGGACAAAGAGAAACCAATTCATTATGGATTAAGACTTGCTTCCAATCAATCGCCAAAAGAACTTAAAGGACAAAGAGAAAGCAATTCATTACGGATTAAGACGTGCTTGCAATCAAAAGCCAAAAGAACTTAAAGGATAAAGTGAAACCAATTCAATTTGTATTAAGACTTGCATCCAATCATTGGAAAAAAGAACTTAAAAGGCAAAGAGAAGCCAATTCATTAAGGATTAAAACATGTTTCCAATCAATGGCCAAGTGTAGTTAAAGGACAAAGAGAAACCAATTCATTACGGATTAAGACTCGCTTCCAATCAACGGCAAAAAGAACTTAATGGGCAAGGAGAAATCAATGGCTTAAGGATTAAGACTTGTTTCCAATCAAGAGCCAAAAGAACTTAAAGGACAAAGAGAAATCAATTCATTACGGATTAAGACTTGCTTCAAATCAATGGCCAAAAGAACGTAAAGGACAAAGAGAAACCAATTCTTTAAGGATTAAGTCTTGTTTCTAATCAACGGCTAAAAGAACTTAAAGGACAAAGAGAAACCAATTCATTATGGATTTAGACTTGCTTCCAATCGATGGCCAAAAGAACTTAACGGACAAAGTTAAACCAATTCCCTAAGGATTAAGACTTGTTTCCCATCAAGGGCCAACAGAACTTAAAGGACAAAGAGAAACTAATTTATTACGGATTAAGACTTGGCTCGAATCGATGGCCAAATATACTTAAAGGGCAAAGAGAAGTCGATTCATTACGGATTAAGACTGTCTTCCAATCAACGGCCAAAAGAATGTAAAGGACCAAGATAAACCAATTCCTTAAGGATTCAGACATGTTTCCAATCAACGCCCAAAAGAACTTAAAGGACAAAGAGAAACCAATTCATTATGGATTAAGACTTACTTCCAATCAATGGCCAAAAGAATTTAATGGGCAAAGTGAAAGCAATTCCTCAAGGATTAAGACTTGTTTCCAATAAAGGGCCAAAAGAACATAAAGAACAATGAAAAACCAATTCATTACGGATTAAGACTTGCTTCCAATCAATGGCCAAAAGAACTTAAAGGACAAAGAGAAATCAATTCCTTAAGGATTCGAACTTGTTTCCAATCAATGGCCAAAAGAACTTAACGGACAAAGAGAAACCAATTCATTACGGATTAAGACTTGCTTCCAATCAATGGCCAAAAGAACGTAAAGGACAAAGAGAAGCCAATTCGTTAAGGATCAAGACTTGTTTCTAATCAACGGCTAAAAGAACATAAAGGACAAAGAGAAACCAATTCATTACAGATTAAGACTTGCTTCCAATCAATGGCCAATAGAACTTTGAGAACAAAGAGAAACAAATTCCTTAAGAACTTAAAGGAAAAAGAGAAACCAATTCCTTAAGGATTAAAACATTTTTCTAATCAGCGGCCAAAAGAACTTAATGGGCAAAGTGAAACCAATTCTTCAAGAATTAGGATAAAGCCTTGCTTCCAATCAACGGCCAAATGAACTTAATGGACACAATGAAACCATTTCCTCAAGGTTTAAGACTGGTTTCCAATCAAGGGCCAGAAGAACATAAAGGAAAAAGAGAAACAATTCATTACGGATTAAGACTTGTTTCCAATCAAGGGCCAAAAAAACTTAAAGGACAAAGAGAAGCCAATTGATTATGGATTAAGACTTGCTTCCAATCAATCGCCAAAAGAACATAAAAGACAAAGGGAAACTAATTCATTAAGGATTAAGACTCGGTTCCAATCAAGGGCCAAAAGAGCTTAAAGGACAAAGAGAAACCAATCCATTATGGATTAAGACTTGCTTCCAATCAATCGCCAAAAGTACTTAAAGGGCAAAGACAAACCAATTCATTATGGATTAAGACTTGCTTCCAATCAATGGCCAAAAGTACTTAAAGGGCAAAGAGAAACCAATTCATTATGGATTAAGACTTGCTTCCAATCAATGCCAAAAGGACTTCAAGGACAAAGAGAAACCAATTCATTACGGATTGAGGCTTGCTTCCAATCAACGGCCAAAAGAACTTAAAGGTGAAAGAGAAACCAATTCCTTAAGGATTTAGACTTGTTTCCAATCAACGGCGAAAATAACAAAAAGGACAAAGAGAAACCAATTCCTTAAGGATTAAGACATGTTTCCAAAAGAACATAAAGGACAAAGAGAAACCAATTCATTATGGATTAAGACTTGCTTCCAATCAACGGCCAAAAGAACTTAATGGGCAAAGTGAAACCAATTCCTCATGAATTAAGACTTGTTTCCAATCAAGGGCCAAAAGAACATAAAGAACAAAGAGAAACCAATTCATTACGAATTAAGATTCGCTTCCAATCAATGGCCAAAAGAACTTAATGTACAAAGAGAAAGCAATTCATTACGGATTAATACTTGCTTCCAATCAATGGCTAAAAGAACTTAAAGGACAAAGAGAAACTAATTCATTACGGATTAAGCCTTGCTTCCAATCAATGGTCAAATGAACTTAATGGACAAAGTGAAACCAATTCTTCAAGGATTAAGACTTGTTTCCAATCAAGGGCCAAAAGAACATAAAGGAAAGAAAGAAACCAATTCATTATGGATTAAGACTTGTTCCATTCAGTGGCCAAAAGAACTTAAAGGATAAAGAAAATTGAATTCATTATGGATTAAGACTTGCTTCGAAACAACGGCAAAAAGAACTTAATGGACAACGAGAAACCAATTCCTTAAGGATTAAGACTTGTTTCTAAGCAACGGCCAAAAGAACTTAAAGGCCAAAGAGAAACCAATTCATTACGGATGAAGACTTACTTCCAATCAGTGGCCAAAAAGCTTAATGGACAAAGTTAAACCAATTTCCTAAGGATTAAGAATTGTTTCCAATCAAGGGCCAAAAGAACTTAAAGGACAAAGAGAAAGCAATTCATTACGGATTAAGACTTGGTTGCAATCAAAAGCCAAAAGAACTTAAAGGATAAAGTGAAACCAATTCAATTTGGATTAAGACTTGCATCCAATCAATGGAAAAAAGAACTTAAAAGGCAAAGAGAAGCCAATTCAGTAAGGATTAAGACTTTTTTCCAACCAATGGCAAAAAGAACTTAAAGGACAAAGAGAAACCAATTCATTATGGATTAAAAATTGTTTGCTATCAAAAGCCAAAAGAACTTAAAGGATAAAGGGAAACCAATTCATTAAAGATTATGAGTTGTTTCTGATAAAGGGCCATAAGAACTTATAGGATTAAGACTTGTTTCTAATCAACGGCCAAAAGAACTTAAAGGGCAAAGAGAAACAAATTTATTATGGATTAAGACTTGCTTCCAATGAATGGTAAAAAGAACTTAATGGATAAGAGAAAGCAATTCTTTTCTGGTTAAGACTTGTTTCTAATCAATGGCCACAAGAACTTCAAGGACAAAGGGAAACCAATTCATTACGGATTAACACTTACTTCCAATCAGCGGCCAAAAGAACTTAAAGTATAAGGTGAAACCAATTCCCTACAGATTAAGACTTGTTTCCAATCAAGGGCCAAAAGAACTTAAAGGACAAAGAATAACCAATTCATTATGGATTAAGACTTGCTTCCAGTCAATCGCCAAAAGAATGTAAAGGATAAAGAGAAAGCAATTCATTACGGAATAAGACTTGCTTGCAATCAAAACCCAAAAGAGCTTAAAAGATAAAGTTGAACCAATTCAACACGGATTAAGACTTGTATCCAATCAATGGAAAAAAGAACTTAAAAAACAAAGAGAATCCAATTCATTAAGGATTAAGACTTGGATCCAATGAAGGGGCAAAAGAACTTAAAGGACAAAGAGAAACCAATTCATTACGGACTAAGACTTGCTTCCAATCAATGGCCAAAATTACTTAAAGGGCAAAGAAAAACCAATTCATTACAGATTAAGACTTGCTTCCAATCATGGCCAAAAGAACTTCAAGGACAAAGAGTAAGGAATTCATTACGGATTGAGGCTTGCTTCTAATCAACGGCCAAAATAACTTAAAGGACAAAGAGAAACCAATTCCTTAAGGATTCAGACTTGATTCCAATCGACGGCCAAAAGAACATAAAGGACAAAGATAAACCAATTCCTTAAAGATTAAATAATGTTTCTAATCAATGGCCAAAATAATTTAAAGGATAAAGAGAAACCAATTAATTTTGGATTAAGACTTGCTTCCAATGAAGGGCCAAAAGAACATAAAGAACAATGAGAAACCAATTTATTACAGATTAAGACTTGCTTCCAATCAATAGCCAAAAGAACTTAATGTACAAAGGGAAAGCAATTCATTGCGGATTAACATTTGCCTCCAATCAATGGCTAAAAGAACTTAAAAGACAAAGAGAAACTAATTCATTATGGATTAACCCTTGCTTCCAATCAATGGCCAAATCAACCTAATGGACAAAGTGAAACCAATTCTCCAAGGATTAAGACCTGTTTCCAATCAAGTGCCAAAAGAACATGAAGGAAAAAGAGAAACCAATTCATTATGGGTTAAGACTTGTTCTATTCAATGGCCAAAAGAACTTAAAGGACAAAGAAAAACGAATGCATTACGGATTAAGACTAGCTTCCCATCAACAGCAAAAAGAACTTAATGGACAAAGAGAAACCAATTCCTTAAGGATTAAGAGCTATTTCTAATCAACGGCCAAAAGAACTTAAACGTTAAAGGGAATCCAATTCATTACGGATTAAGACTTGCCTCCAATTAGTGGCCAAAAGAACTTAATGGGCAAAGTTAAACCAATTCCTAAAGGATTAAGACTTGTTTCCGATCAAGGCCCAAAAGAACTTAAAGGACAAAGAGAAACCAATAGATTATGGATTAAGACTTGCTTCCAATCAATCGCCAAAAGAACTTAAAGGACAAAGAGAAACCAATTTATTACGGATTAAGACTTGGTTGCAATCAAAAGCCAAAGGAACTTAAAGGATCTAGTGAAACCAATTCAATTCGGATTAAGACTTGCATACAATCAATGGAAAAAAGAACTTAAAAGACAAAGCGAAGCCAATTCATTACGGATTAAGACTTTCTTCCAATCAATGGCCAAAAGTACTTAAAGGGAAAAGAGAAACCAATTCATTACGGATTAAGACTTGCTTCCAATCAAAAAGAACTTAAAGGACAAAGAGAAATCAATTCTTTAAGGATTAAAAAATGTTTCTAATCAATGGCCAAAAGAACATAAAGAACAATGACAAACCAATTCATTACGGATTAAGACTTACTTCCAATCAATGGCCAAAAGAACATATAGTACAAAGAGAAAGTAATTCATTACAGATTAATGCTTGCTTCCAATCAATGGCTAAAAGAACTTAAAGGACAAAGAGAAACCAATTCATTACGGATTAAGCCTTGCTTCCAATCAATGGCCAAATGAACTTAATGGACAAAGTAAAACCATTTCCTCAAGGATTAAAACTGGTTTCCAATCAAGGACCAAAAGAACATAAATGAAAAAGAGAAACCAATTCATTACGGATTAAGACTTGTTCCAATCAATGGCAAAAAGAACTTAAAGGACAAAGAAAAACTAATTCATTACGGATTAAGAATTGCTTGCAATAAAAAGCCAAAAGAACTTAAAGGATAAAGAGAAATCAATTCATTAAGGATTAAGAGTTGTTTCTAATAAAGGGCCATAAGAACTGAAAGAACAAAGAGAAACCAGCTCATTACGGACTAAGACTTGCTTCCAATCAGCGGTAAAAAGAACTCAATGGACAAAGAGAACCCAATTCCTTAAGGATTAAGAGTTGCTTCTAATCAACGGCCAAAAGAAATTAAAGGACAAAAAGAAACCAATTCATTTTGGATTAAGACTTGCTTCCAATCAATCGCCAAAAGAACTTAAAGGATAAAGAGAAAACAATTCATTACGGATTAAGACTTGCTTGCAATCAAAAGCCAAAAGAACTTAAAGAATAATGTGAAACCAATTCAATTTGGATTAAGACTTGCATCCAAGTAATCACCAAAAGAACTTAAAGAACAAAGAGAAACCAATTCATTACGGATTAAGACTTGCTTCCAATCAATGGCCAAAAGAACTTAATGGACAAAGAGAAACCAATTCCTTAAGGATTAAGACTTGCTTCTAATCAACGACTAAGAGAACTTAGAGGACATAGGGAAACCAATTCATTACGGATTAAGACTTGCTTCCAATCAATGGCCAAAAGAACTTAATGGACAAAGAGAAACCAATTCCTTAAGGATTAAGACTTGTTTCTAATCAACGGCCAAAAGAACTTAAGGGACAAAGAGAAATCAATTCATTACGGGTTAAGACTTGCTTCCAATCAGTGGCCAAAAGAACTTAACGGACAAAGTTAAACCAATTCCCTAGGGATTAAGACTTGTTTCCAATCAACGTCCAAAAGAACTGAAAGGAGAAAGAGAAACCAATTCATTATAGATTAAGACTTGCTTCCAATCAATGACCAAAAGAACTTTAAGGACAAAGAGAAAGCAATTCATTACGGATTAAGACTTGCCTGCAATCAAAAGCCAAAAGAACTTAAAGGATAAACTGAAACCAATTCAATTCATATTAAGACTTGCATCCTATCAATGGAAAAAAGAACTTGAAAGACAAAGAGAAGCCAATTTATTAAGGGCTAAGACTTGTTTCCAAACAATGGCCAAAAGTACTAAAAGGGCAAAGAGAAACCAATTCGTTACGGATTAAGACTTACTTGCAATCAATGGCCAAAAGAACTTAAAGGACAAAGGGAAACCAATTCCTGAAGGATTCAGACTTGTTTCCAATCAACGGCCAAAAGAACTTAAAAGACAAAGGGAAACTAATTCCTTAAGGATTAAAACATGTTTCTATTCAACGGCCAAAAGAACTTAAAAGACAAAGAGAAACCAATTCATTATGGATTAAGACTTGCTTCCAATCAGTGGCCAAAAGAACTTAATAGGCAAAGTGAAACCAATTCCTCAAGGATTAAGACTTATTTCCAATCAAGTGCCAAAAGAACTCTAAGGACAAAGAGAAACCAATTCATTATGGATTAAGACTTGCTTCCATTAGTGGCCAAAAGATCTTAATGGACAAGGTTAACGAATTCCCTAAGGATTATGACTTATTTCCAATCAAGTGCCAAAAGAAATTAAAGGACAAAGAGAAACCAATTCATTATGGATTAAGACTTGCTTGCAATTAATCATCAAAAGAACTTAAACTTCATTGCGGATTAATACTTGCTTGCAATCAAAAGCAAAAAGAACATAAAGGATAAAGTGAAACCAATTCAATTTAGATTAAGACTTGCATCCAATCAATGGAAAAAAGAACTTAAAAGACAAAGAGATCCTAATTCATTAAGGATTAAGATTTGTTTCCAATTAATGGCCAAAAGTACTTAAAGGACAAAGGGAAACCAATTCATTACGGATTAAGACTCGCATCCAATCAACGGCAAAAAGAACTTAATGGACAAAGAGAAACCAATTCATTAATGATTAAGACTTGTCTCCAATCAATGGCCAAAAGAACTTAAAGGACAAAGAGAAATCAATTCATTACGGATTAAGACTTGCTTCCAATCAATGGCCAAAAGAATGTAAAGGATAAAGAGAAACCAATTCCTTAAGGATTAAGACTTGTTTCTAATCAACGGCTAAAAGAACTTAAAGGACAAAGAGAAACCAATTCATTACGGATTAAGACTTGCTTCCAATCAACAACCAAAAGTACTTAAAGGGCAAAGAGAAACCAATTCATTATGGATTAAGACTTGCTTCCAATCAATGGCTAAAAGAATGTAAAGGACAAAGAAAAACCAATTCCTTAAGGATTAAGACTTGCTTCCAATCAAGGGCCAAAGGAACTTAAAGGACCAAGAGAAACCAATTCATTACGGATTAAGACTTGGCTCCATTCAATGGCCAAATGTACTGAAAGGGCAAAGAGAACCTGATTCATTATGGATTAAGACTGGCTTCCAATCAATGGGCAAAAGAACATAAAGGACCAAGAGAAACCAATTCCTTAGGGATTCAGACTTGTTTCCAATCAACGGCCAAAAGAACTTAAAGGACAAAGAGAAACCAATTCATTATGGATTAAGACTTGCTTCCATTCAATGGCCAAAAGAATTTAATGGGCAAAGTGAAAGCAATTCCTCAAGGATTAAGACTTGTTTGCAATGAGGGGCCAAAAGAACATAAAGAACAATGAGAAACCAATTCAATACGAATTAAGACTTACTTCCAATCAATGGCCAAAAGAACTTAAAGGACAAAGAGAAACCAATTCCTTAAGGAGTCAGACTTGTTTCCAATCAATAGCCAAAAGAACATAAAGGACAAAGAGAAACCAATTCCTTAAGGATTAAGACTTCTTTCAAATCAACGGCTAAAAGAACTTAAGGGACAAAGAGAAACCAATTCATTACGAATTAAGATTTATTTCCAATCAATGGCCAAAAGAACTTAGAGTACAAAGAGAAACCAATTCCCTAAGAACTTAAAGGAAAAAGAGAAACCAATTCCTTAAGGATTAAAACATTTCTCTAATCAACGGCCAAAATATGTTAAAGGACAAAGAGAAACCAATTCATTATGGATTAAAACTTGCTTCTAATCAATGGCCAAAAGAACTTAATGGGCAAAGTGAAACCAATTCCTCAAGGATTAGGACTTGTTTCCATTCAAGGGCCAAAAGAATATAAAGAATAATAACAAACCAATTCATTACGGATTAAGACTTGCTTTCAATCATTGGCCAAAAGAACTTATAGTACAAAGAGAAAGCAATTCATTACGGATTAACACTTGCTTCTAATCAATGGCTAAAAGAACTAAAAGGACAAAGAGAAACCAATTCATTACGGATTAAGCCTTGCTTCCAATCAATGGCCAAATGAACTTAATGGACAAAGTGAAACAATTCTCTCAAGGATTAAGACTGGTTTCCAATCAAGGGCTAGAAGAACGTAAAGGAAAAAGAGAAACCAATTCATTACAAATTAAGACTTGTTCCAATCAATGGCGAGAAGAACTTAAAGGACAAAGAGAAACCAATTCATTACGGATTAAGAATTGCTTGCAATCAAAAGCCAAAAGAACTTAAAGGATAAAGAGAAACCAATTCATTAAGGATTAGGATTTGTTACTAATAAATGGCCAAAAGAACTTACTGGATAAAGAGAAACCAATTCATTATGGATTAAGTCTTGCTGCCAAACAATGGCCAAAAGAACTTAAAGGACAAAGAGAAACCAATTCATTATGGATTAAGACTTGCTTCCAATCAGTGGCCAATAGAACTTAAAGGACAAAGAGAAACTAATTGATTATGGATTAAGACTTGCTTCCAATCAATCGCCAAAAGAACTTAAAAGACAAAGGGAAACTAATTCATTAAGGATTAAGACTCGGTTCCAATCAAGGGCCAAAGACAAAGAGAAACTAATTCATTAAGGATTAAGACTCGGTTCCAATCAAGGGCCAAAAGAGCTTAAAGGACAAAGAGAAACCAATTCACTACGGATTAAGAATTGCTTTCAATCAATGGCCAAAAGTACTTAAAGGGCAAAGAGAAATCAATTCATTACAGATTAAGACTTGCTTCCAATCAATGCCAAAAGGACTTCAAGGACAAAGAGAAACCAATTCATTATGGATTGAGGCTTGCTTCCAATTAATGGCCAAAAGAACTTAAAGGAGAAAGAGAAACCAATTCCTTAAGGATTAAGTCATGTTTCCAAAACAACTTAAAGGACAAAGAGAAACAAATTCATTATGGATTAAGACTTGCTTCCAATCAATGGCCAAAAGAACATAATGGGCAAAGTGAAACCAATTCCTCATCGATTAAGACTTGCTTCCAATCAAGGGCCAAAAGAACATAAAGAACAAAGAGAAACCAATTCATTACGGATTAAGACTCGCTTACAATCAATGGACAAAAGAACTTAATGTACAATGAGAAAGCAATTCATTACGGATTAATACTTGCTTCCAATCAATGGCTAAAAGAACATAAGGGACAAAGAGAAACTAATTCATTACGGATTAAGCCTTGCTTCCAATCAATCGCCAAATGAACTTAATGGACAAAGTGAAACCAATTTTTCAAGGATTAAGACTTGTTTCCAATCAAGGGCCAAAATAACATAAAGGAAAGAAAGAAACCAATTCATTATGGATTAAGACTTGTTCCATTCAATGGCCAAAAGAACTTAAAGGACAAAGAAAAATGAATTCATTAAGGATTAAGACTTGCTTCGGGACAAAGAGAAACTAATTCCTTAAGGATTCAGACTTATTTCCAATCAACGGCCAAAAGAACTTAAAGGACAAAGAGAAACCAATTCCTTAAGGATTAAAACATGTTTCTAATTAACGGCCAAAAGAACTTAATGGGCAAAGAGAAACCAATTCATTATGGATTAAGACTTGCTTCCAATCAATGGCGAAAAGAAATTAATGGGCAAAGTGAAACCAATTCCTCAAGGATTAAGACTTGTTTCGAATCAAGGGGCAAAAGAACATAAAGAACAATAAGAAACCAATTCATTGCGGAATAAAACTTGCTTCCAATCAATGGCCAAAAGAACATTTAGTACAAAGTGAAAGCAGTTCATTACAGATTAATACTTGCTTCCAATCAATGGCTAGATGAACATAAATGATAAAGGGAAACTAATTCATTACGGATTAAGCCTTGCTTCCAATCAATGGGCAAATGAACTTAATAGACAATGTGAAACCATTTCCTCAAGGATTAGGACTAGTTTCCTATCACTGGCCAAAAGAACATAAAGAAAAAAGAGAAACCAATTCATTACGGATTAAGATTTGTTCTAATCAATGGCGAAAAGAACTTAAAGGACAAAGAGAAACCAATTCATTATGGATTAGGAATTGCTTGCAATCAAAAGCTAAAAGAACTTAAAGAATAAAGAGAAACCAATTCATTAAGGATTAAGAGTTGTTTCTAATCGAGGGCCATAAGAACTTAAAGGACAAAGAGAAACCAATTCATTACGGATTAAGACTTGCTTCCAATCAATAGCCAAAAGAACTTAGTGGACAAAAAGAAACCAAATCCTTAAGGATTAAGACTTGTTTCTAATCAATGGCCAAAAGAACTTAAAGGGCAAAGAGAAACCAATTCATTACGGATTAAGACTTGCTCCTAATCAACGGCAAAAAGAACTTATTGGACAAAGAGAAACCAATTCCTTCAGGATTAAGACTTGTTTCTAATCAACGGCCAAAAGAACTTAGAGGGCAAAGAGAAACCAATTCATTACGGATTAAGACTTGCTTCCAATGAACGGCAAAAAGAACTTAATGGATAAAGAGAAACCAAATCCTTAAGGACAAAGAGAAACCAAATTGTTACGGATTAAGACTTGCTTCCAAACAATCACCAAAAGAACATAAAGGTCAAAGAGAAAGCAATTCATTATAGATTAAGACTTACTTGCAATCAAAAGCCAAAATAACTTAATGGATAAAGTGAAACCAATTTAATTCGGATTAGGACTTGCATCCAATCAACGGAAAAAAGAACTTGAAAGACAAAGAGAAGCCAATTCATTAAGGTTTAAGACTTATTTCCAATCAAGGGCCACAAGAACTTAAAGGACAAAGAGAAACTAATTTATTACGGATTAAGACTTGCTTGCAATCAATGGCCAAAAGTAGTTAAAGGGCAAAGAGAAACCAATTCATTATAGATAAAGACTTGCTTCCAATCAATGGCCAAAAGAACATGAAGGACAAAGAGAAACCAATTCCTTAAGAATTCAAACTTGTTTCCAATCAGCGGCCAATAGAACTTAAAGGACATAGAGAAACCCATTCCTTAAGGATTAAAATATGTTTCTAATCAATGGCCAAAAGAACTTAAAGAACAAAGAGAAACCAATTCATTATGGATTAAGACTTGCTTCCAATCAATGGCCAAAAGAACTTAATGGGCAAAGAGAAACCAATTCATTACGGATTGAGATTTGCTTCCAAACAATGGCAAAAAGAACTTAATGGGCAAAGTGAAACCAATTCCTTAAGGATTAAGAGTTGCTTCTAATCAATGGCAAAAAGAACTTAGAGGACACAGCGAAACCAGTTCATTACGGATTAAGTCTTGCTTCCAAACATTGGCCAAAAGGACTTAATGGACAAAGAGAAACTAATTCCTTAAGGATTAAGACTTGCTTCTAATCAACAGTAAAAAGAACTTAGAGGACATAGAGAAACCAGTTCATTACGGATTAAACCTTGCTTCCAATCAATGGCCAAAAGAACTTAAAGGACAAAGAGAAATAAATTCATTACAGATTAAGACTTGCTTCCTATCAGTGGCCAAAAGAACTTAATGGACAAAGTTAAACCAATTCCCTAAGGATAAAGACTTGTTTCAAATCAAGGGCCAAAAGAACTTAAAGGACAAAGAGAAACCAATTTATTATGGGTTAAGACTTGCTTCCAATCAATCACCAAAAGAACTTAAAAGACAAGGAGAAAGCAATTCATTACGGATTAAGACTTGCTTGCAATCAAAAGCCAAAAGAACTTAAAGGATCAAGTAAAACTGAATCAATTAGGATCAAGACTTGCATCCAATCAATGGAAAAAAGAACTTAAAAGACAAAGAGAAGCCAATTCATTAAGGGTTAAGACTTGTTTCCAATCAAGGGCAAAAAGTAATTAAAGGGCAAAGAGAAACCAATTCATTACGGATTAAGACTTGCTTCCAACCAATGGCCAACAGAACTTAAAGGACAAAGAGAAACCAATTCCTTGAGGATTAAGACTTCTTTCCAATCAATGGCGAAAAGAACTTAAAGGAAAAAGAGAAACCAATTCATTACGGATTAAGACTTGCTTCCAATCACTGGCTAAAAGAACTTAATGGACAAAGTGAAACCAATTCCCTAAGGATTAAGACTTGTTTCCAATTAAGGGCCAAAAGAACTTAAAGGACAAATGTCACGACCCCACTAAGGTCGTGACCGGCGCATAGAGGACACGTCCCCTAGCAAGTCTATATTAGACCTTTTTTAAAAAAAAAGGGCAGAGTCTCCCTTGTATTTAGGACTATTCCCAAATACGGATCCTCCACCTGCACAACAATCAAAACACACAAAATCATTGGGGATCCAGGCATTCTCCGAATACACCCCACAGCACACAATATAGGAATTTAAAACGTAATCGTACTTATGAAAATATATACATACGTATCCATCATGAACATTAACCTATAATCATTAAAAGCAACTTGACTTAACTAAAAACAACATGCTTTTTATTACAAATTAAAGCGTCTGAGGAGGACCACTTTGTGGATAAATGGAGCACTTCTAGAGATTTTACATTTAAATTTAGATGCTGAAACTTCTAATTAGCTGTGGAAGCTTGAGCACAATCTCGCACTTGTCTAAAAACATGGAAACGAAGAAAGAGTGAGTTATACAGACTCAGTGAGGCATAATATATTTATCTTTAAAATCTCTTTATGGCTCATTTGAGCACCTTTCAATTCAATTGAATATAAACCTCATGAAAAACTTAGGGGAGGATTCTATTTCAGAAAATAACTGCCTAACTGGGCTTGCTCAGCAGTAACTGAACTCACGCCTATGCTTGACTATATCTACCGGACATGTTGGCCGACATGCCGGGCTAACAATCACCCTGCTAGCTGGGTTATACGAGGTGCACCAAGGCTAATGCTACTGTCATTAGCAAACAGATTCTATTCTGATTTCCCCTTAGAAAGGCACTCACACTTGCTGGGTCTTTGCCATGCCTCATGTGAGTCCTTGAAAACACATTTCCTTCTAACTCCTTGACAATAACACTTTTCTTTATTAAAAATCATATAGTTTCTTGCTTATAACTTTAAAAGGATAATAAGATTCAAGAATCTTCCGTATTCTTAATAAACATGGTTATCAAAAATCACCAAATATACAAAATAACTGTACTATCGAATATAGTTTCAAAGTATAATACTTTCAAATTAAAGCATCTAGAGCTCTTTCTCAATTATCGGAATGTAACTGTTCTTTCTATCCAATAACTCAGAATATTGACTTTAAGAACATAAAAATTTCTAATAACTTGAACCTTCATATTATTTAGATACTATAAATTAGCTTCTACAAGAGCTTGTCCAACACTTCTATGCTTAAACATATATATATATATACACATAACTATCATGATTATGTCAAGAGTCATATAAATACGGAGTAAAACATATTAATTCAATTCTTTCATAAGCTTCACTAAATTACATTTTTGGCATGTAGATAGGAAATTAAGAATAAGAACAAGCTATAAATATACTAGCACTCACATATCAAGTTTGGAAAGAAAGGAGCCCAACTCTACGAAGTCTTGGAGCCACCAAGAGATTCTGGAGAGCATCTAACATGACAAATACAACTATTAGGCTTCCACAACATAACTATTCTAAGAATTTACTAGGATTAGCCCCAAAGGGCAAAACCCCCAAATTTCTAGAACCCTAACCCCCCCTTCATAGCCTTAAACATGGAATTCATGGAAAAACTAGCTAA
Organism: Pterocarpus macrocarpus; assembly: GCA_031439585.1. Lineage (NCBI taxonomy): Eukaryota > Viridiplantae > Streptophyta > Magnoliopsida > Fabales > Fabaceae > Pterocarpus > Pterocarpus macrocarpus. The sequence continues at coordinate 36,753,147 of CM062522.1, read as the reverse complement.
TCTATGGTCTAATAAGGAGGGTTGAGCTCAAGAATTACCTTAGAGAGCGGAGGAAGATGGTGGAGCGTGAGGAGAGTGGTGGGTCTTCTCCTACCATCACTTTCTCTCACTAGAAGATGAGAGAGAGAGCTCCAAGGAGAGAATCAACCTCAAAGCTTGGCTAATGATGAGGAGATGATGGATTTTGGTGGTGGGTTTGAGTAAAATTGATGAAAGATGGATGGTTTCATGTAGGGAGAAAAAGAATAAGAGAGGAAGAAGAGAGAGAGAGAGATGGCGGAATGAGAGAGAGAAGCTTCGAGCTTCTTCTTTTAATCACGGCTATGGCGCGCTAGCCACACGAAAGCTGCACCACTTTTGCAGCCTGAGGCAGTACTGAGTGCTGGCCTTGGGCGCCTAGGTGCTCAGTCCCTGCTTCTTTTTTTTTTTTTTTTTTATCCTCTTCTAAACACTTCTCAAACATCATCATATACTTATTTACATTTCTTAATTTTAAGCTAATGTCCTCATTTATTTTATTCTCCATTAACTTTAAAACATAAATGTAAATAAGAGAATATCCCCCATTTGAATCCAATAAAAATATTGGAAAAATCAAACTCCTTAAGAATTGACTCGCGCGTCGTAACACGAGCAAATTAAACCGAATAGCGACTATAGTATAGTAACCAACTCGGATCGTTTCCCAAAGATGAACACACTATTTGATCAGAAAATTCCGGGGGGTTTTTATAACAAACACTTAAAATGCAATACTGAATTCCAAAGCAAACAGAAAACAAAAAGGCTAAACCGAATTAAAATTCTAATCCAAGACACACAAGAAGAAAGCAATCAACACTCAATCATTGGATTCAAATATACATGCACACTCCAATTCGATGATTAATTTTAGATTCAATTGAAACCTCAAATCAAACCTAGCATTCACATGAAAATCTCCATGCATTCAACTAATCACTCAAGCAATTCGGTTTAGAGACCTCTAAAACCGAATTGATTTTGGATTAGCTTCCAAACCAATGCTCTAATCTCATATTCAGATCCAAAATATGAATCACACTCTTGAACAATCGAATCATATATATCAACCGAATTATACATGATTTGATTGACTCTTAATCAACATGCATGAATGAAAATCTCCAATTCAATTATGAGATTAAGAAGAAGAGAAGAGGAGTGAAACCGAAATTGGAATTTCCATGTCTTGATGCACCAATCCTCAAGAGCTTGAATGCTTCTCTTGATGCCTTGGATCAGAGGAGGATCACCCCTCCATTAATGGAGGAAAACGCAAAAGAGAGAGAGAGAGAGAGAGAGAGAGAGAGAGAGTTTCTTATTCAATAAAACTAAAGATTACAAAATGAGCAAAAAGGTCCTGAAGCATAATCAGAATTTCTATATATACCTCTAATTAAAAGTCACTAATTACTTAATTAAAATAATCCTCTTTTCCTAAGCTAAATTTGGATAGCTCATTTGCCTAATTTGGATGCTTAGAGAGAAAGTTGTGCCCAAAACAAGTTGAGTGGGCTCTCTTAGACTCAGCAGCGACTTCCAACACGTTTTTGGGCCTCATAACGGTTCTTCTTCGCTTAGTGCTCTGAACATAAAATGAAGCCCTGGATGTTAGCTTTCCAATGCCACCGGAATGGGCTCAATTGAGTCCCTGTAGCCCAAGATATGGTCCAATCATTGAAGGCTGCTCAGAAACCGCGCCCAAACGCTTCAGTTCAGTTCCGAGCCCAATTTCGTCTTTAAGATCTCAGAATTAGCCCTTGCCCTCTTCATAGAAATTGTAGCTCTATCTCTTAGCTTTCCTACAAATCAAGAAGCATAATAAAATGAGGTATAGAGCTCAAGATATGATCTAAACACTGAAGCAGGTCAAAATAACCGAAATACTGCAAAAATTAACTAAGTCTCACTAAGATCCAAAAAAAGGAAAATGATCTAAACTCAACCAATTAAGCACAAAGGAGGATTAATGAGAGAAGTATGAAGGATAAAAATAGTATAAAAATCCAATTCATCAAATTCCCCCACACTTAGCCCTTGCATGTCCTCATGCAAGACTCAACCTAAAGGAAACTAAACAAGGAAAATACCAAAATCAACTACAAACCAAAGTGGAAAAACTTATTCTCCAATGAATCATCAAAAGTGCTAAGTTTAGGGACAAAGTAGCATGTGAGGCATCAAGAATCTTCCAACAATCAAATCAAATGATCCCCACCTCTCTAAAGTATAAACCAAGCAACATCACTCAAAGTGCAAAGATCAAGTATGAAGAATCTCACAAGATGGTGGGTGAGTGTATGAAACTCACTAACTCTCAAGTGTGTGGGTAGAAATGTTTCACTCAATTCACCTCAATGGATCATGCATTACCATAGGCTTGCTAATCTTCTACTTCTCCACTACTTGCAATCATATGCAACACAAATCAAGAGGGCTTCATTAATGGTTGTAATGGGGTTAAGGTAAGGGTAGGAAAAATAGGGAAATGACAAGGTAGAACCTAAGGCAATAGGAGAAATATTGGTCAAGATATAAGCCAAGTTCACAAATGTGGGGGGTTTCCCAAAGTCATTCCATAACATATTCATTCCCTTCATGAACACTCCCATTTTGTTCGCCCTTTCTTTCTTTTTCTCTTTTTTTTTTCTTGTTGTTGTTGTTGTTTTTTTTTTTTTTTTTTATTTGCACACTTGCAATTGATGCATATATGACTTTCATTTTGCACCCCCCCACACTTGATCTCCAACACAATAATGATAATGAAACCAATGCCTTCCTATTCCCTAAGGTTGGGTAGAATCATGGTTTTCCAAATGGGTTTAGGCTTGTAATGTGCTAGAATCAAAGAAAGAAAGGTCAACAAGGCTCAAAGGGGTTAACAAGGGAATTAATGCAAGGTGGGCTATATGACCAAGTGGTTAAAAATGAAAAGAAATGTCTCTATCATGTCCATGAATGCATATGAAAATGTAGCCTCAAAGAAGAATCAAAGCAAGTTCTAGAATGACATGAACTATGAGGGTTGACACACAAGAAAGAAAAGAATGGTATGAAATGCAACCATCCAAAACATAGCTCAAAAGCTCACAAGGGTAGTATTCATCATACTCAATCCAAGCAAATCAAGATCAATCACTCAATTCACACATTGCAAGAGGGAAAAGAAAAAAATGAAATCATGTTGGAACTTCATCCACCTCAATATTTAATGTCCTAACTCAACAACCATCAATTCATCAAAGAAGAACAAGAGCAAAGATTATTTCAGCAACAAAAACAAACCCAAAATGCAAGACTAGCTAGAAAAATGCACGAGAGATAAACTAAAACTAATCATCCTCCCCCCACACTTCAACCCGACATTGCCCTCAATGTCATGCAACAAAATAGAATGCAAGGCAATTAGAAAGAAGTAGGAGAGGGAAGAAGAAAACATCCCTATCAAGCATAGGTGGCCGCTAACAAGCGAACCTCCTCAATGGTGTCCACGGATAGCTCCTCATGAAACTGCGGGCCATTCACAGTAAAAACTCTGTCCGTCCCAGGCTCCACAATCTGCACAGCACCATAGGGAAAAATCTGAGTAATAATATAAGGACCAAGCCACCGGGAACAAACCTTACCAGAACTCCTTCCGCAACAACATCCTATCATGGATGAGTTTGGCCTTCTCCTTATACATGCGGGCATTCTCATAGGCCTCTAAACGGATCTCCTCCAACTCCTGAAGCTGGAGCTTTCTATGAAGCCGGGATTGGTCCAGATCCAAGTTGCAGTGTTTAACTGCCCAATAAGCTCTGTGCTCGATCTCTACTGGAAGGTGGCATGCCTTACCAAAGACAATCCTATAGGGGGACATCCCCAAAGGTGTCTTGTAGGCAGTGCGATAGGCCCATAAAGCATCCTCAAGTCTCTTGCTCCAGTCCTTCTTGTTAAATTTGACAGTTTTCTCCAAGATCTGCTTCAACTCTCTGTTGGACACCTCCGCTTGTCCATTTGTCTGCGGATGGTATGGAGTTGAGACCTTATGGGTGACACCATACTTCTTCAGCAAGGTAGCCATGTTCCGGTTGCAGAAATGGCTTCCCTGGTCACTGATGATAGCTCTAGGCACCCCGAACCTGCAAAATATCTGTGATCTGACAAAATCTATGACAACATGAGAATCATCAGTCCGGGTGGCCTTGGCCTCCACCCATTTAGAGACATAATCAACAGCCAGTAATATGTAAACAAAACCAAAAGAAACAGGAAAAGGCCCCATAAAGTCAATACCCCAAACATCAAATATCTCACAAAACAATAAGGGCTGCTGAGGCATCTCATTCCTACGGGAAATACTACTTATCTTCTGGCATTGTTCACAATTCCTACAATATGTGTAGGCATCGCGAAACAAAGTGGGCCAGTAAAAACCTGCATCTAAAATCTTCCTAGCAGTGCGCTGTGGACCAAAGTGGCCACCGCAGGCAAGAGTGTGACAAAGCGTAAAATAGATGGCATCTCAGGACTCATGCACACAGCAGAATGACCTGATCACTACACATCCTCCACAAGTACGGATCATCCCAAATATAGTACTTAGCCTCACTCCTAAGTTTCTCTATCTGATGCTTTTTAAAATAAGCAGGTAACTCAGCAGCAACCAGATAATTAACTAGATCAGCATACCATGGGTCCTTACCTTGCAGCTGTAGAAGCTGCTCATCTGGAAAGGTCTCACGGATAGGAAGGGGCTCTAGGGTCTGCGGGATTCGGCTCAGGTGATCCGCTACTAGATTCTCGGCTCCACTTTTGTCCTTGATCTCTATATCAAACTCCTGCAACAGCAACATCCACCTAATGAGCCTAGGCTTAGCATCCGCTTCTTGGCGGGAACTTGAAGTCTTTGCATGATCAGAAAAAACAGTCACTTTAGTTCCCAAAAGGTAAGCACGGAATTTATCTAAAGCAAAGACAATGGCTAGAAGCTCCTTCTCAGTGGTGGTATAGTTGGCCTGCGCAGAGTCCAAGGTCCGGGAAGCATAGGCTATAACATGGGGTATCTTCAAGACCTCTGCAGAAAGAACTGCTCAAGCGCAAAGTTGGAAGCATCACACATTAGCTCAAATGCATACTCCCAGTTCGGCGGTTGAAGCACCGGGGCAGAGATGAGGTGCTGCTTCAGCTGGTCAAATGCCCTTCTACACTCATCATCGAACTGGAAGTCAACCTCCTTCTGCAATAGTCTGGATAATGGGAGTGCTATTCTGCTGAAATCCTGGATGAATCGCCTATAGAAACCTGCATGGCCAAGAAAAGGCCGCACTGCCCTTGCGCATGCGGGGTAAGGCAAAGAAGCAATGACATCTATCTTGGATTTATCAACAGAAATACCCTCTCCAGAGATAATATGACCTAAGACCACACCCTGCCTAACCATAAAATGACACTTCTCAAAATTTAAGACAAGGTGTGATTCAACACATGTACCCAAAACTCTAGCCAGGCTATCCAGACATGCATCAAAAGAAGAGCCGTAAACAGTAAAATCATCCATGAAAACTTCCATACAATCCTCTAGAAAGTCAGAGAATATACTCACCATGCACCTCTGAAATGTACCTGGGGCGTTGCATAAGCCAAAGGGCATCCTCCGGTATGCAAATGTGCCGAATGGACAGGTGAAAGTGGTCTTCTCTTGATCTTACGGTGCAATATGAATCTGAAAATAGCCAGAGAAACCATCAAGAAAACAGTAGTGAGGACCGACCGCCAATCTCTAGCATCCGATCGATGAAGGCGGAGGGAAGTGGTCTTTTCTGGTGGCTTGGTTCAGCTTCCTATAGTCAATGCAGACTCTCCAGCTGTTCTGCACTCGTGTGGGTACCAGCTCACCATCTGAATTCTTCACTCTTGTATCTGGTCTTCTTGGGGACAACTTGCAGGGCTCACCCACTTCTTTGTCTGAAATTGGATAAATGATGCCGCCAGCCTAGAAGCTTCTTGACTTCTTTCTTGACCACATCCAAGATTAGAGGATTGGTCTCCTGCAGGGTTGCCTCACCGGTTTCACACCCTCTTCTAATCGAATTACGTGCATGCGTAGAGGGCTAATCCTGTGTATGTCCGCCAACGTCGACCTAAAGCCTTCATGTTACGCCTTAGAATGTTTAACAACTTCTCCTCTTGTTACGCAGCAAATCCTTGGCTATGATGACTGGCAGCTTCTCATTGGGTGCTAGGAATGCATACTTCAAGTTTTCTGGCAGAGGCTTCAACTCCAAGGTGGGTGGCTCTTGTATAGAGGGTGCTAATCTTGGAATTTGTTCTGTTTGTTTAATTTCAGCACTTGCAACACATGAAGAATCTTGCACAATGGCATTAGAATCAAGAAAAACAGTGGATTCATCCATACTATCGAGCGGATCCACAGTAATCTGCACAAATAGAGTCACTATATGCGAAATTTAAAGCGAAGGAATAGCAACCAAACCAGAATTTTCTGCGCAGAAAATGCAGAATTACAACCGGAATTTGTAGTCATAGAATCTAAACAAATCAAAGCAGTTGTTAGCAGCAATATTCATGAAGTTTGAGTTTACTAGTGTGGGGGAAGAAACAGAACTGGAATGGACATCATCAACAAGAGCAGAACCAGAATTAATAGCATCAGAAATTGCAGAAACAGAGCGCGATGTGAAATTTCAGAAGCAATTTGCGATGTAAACTGCGATGATGAAATTTGAAGCAAATTCTCAACGATAGAAGTTTCAAAATGTGGCAATAGCAGAATTTGCACTCTCAATAGCGGGGTTAACAACTTGAAACCTGCAGAAACTAAATCAATACTGCAGAGTTCAAGTCTACAAAAGCGCAATCGAGTTGGAATTAACGAAGCAGTAGCGAACCAGAAATTTCAGCATGTAAATTAGCATAATTAAATGGTTCGAATCACGAATCATGGAGGCATGCATCAATCTCAAAGATAAACAACACATTTATCATGAATTCCATCACAATCGAACATTGAAATTCATCTTGAAAGCCTACAATTTACGGAAAATCATCCAACAAATGTTCATGCACATTATCAACCAATGAATCAATGATATCTAAGTGAAAAAGCAGAATGCTCTTAGGTGGGAATTTCATGGCATCACACAAGTTAAAATTCACTTTGCTATCTCCAAATTCCATTGACAAGGTACCAGAATGCACATCAATCTTGGTTTTTGCAGTTTTTAGAAATGGCCTACCTAAGATCAATGTTGGTTGATTAATATGCAGGTCATCCTCCATATTCAACACATAAAAATCAGCAGGGAATATCAATTCATTCACTCTCACCAAAACATCTTCTAAAACTCCTTGAGGTGTGTTGTGCTTCGGTTGGCTAGTTGAATGACCACTCCCGTTGGCTTGAGCTCTCCCATGTGCAAGGACTTGTAAACCGATGTTGGCATGACATTGATTGAAGCACCAAGGTCTAGCATGGCTTGATTGAATTGCTTGCTCTCTATGGTGCAAGGGATGGTAAAAGTGCCCGGATCCTTGCATTTAGGTGGAATGCTCGGTTGGATGATGGCGGATACATTTCTGCCCATGCTGACTTTTTCATTTCCCTTCAACCTCCTTCTATGAGTGCATAAGTCTTTGAGGAACTTCGCATATTTGGGAATTTGCTTGATTGCATCCAGGAGTGGAATATTAACTTCAACTTTTCTGAATGTCTCCATGATCTCCTTGTCCAGTGCCTTACCGCTCGCTTCTTGTTTTGTGTCACTCTATTGGGGAAGGGCAGTGGTAATTTCTCACTTTGTTCAACTTGCTTGCTATTGCTTGGTTCTGAATAATTTTCCTCTGATTCTGCAGAATCATATTTTTCTTGTATCCTTGGTTGTTCTACAGAATCTGCAGAATCTGGTTGTTCAACATCAGGAACCTTAAGTTGCTTGCCACTTCTCGAGTGATGGAACCGACATTCCTTGGATTGCTCACGGATTGGGAGGGAGGTTGCCGTAACCTTGGGATTTCAGCTCATTCATCGTTGTAGCCAATCGACCAATCTGTGTTTGCGACTGGATGCCAAGCTTCGTTCTTTCTGAAACCGAACACTCTGGTTGCCATCCGCTTCACCACCGCCAAGCTTGGTTACGAGCTCTTGCTTTGTGGCTGGTCGGTTTAGCTTGCTGCAGATATCTGCTGTCTCATGTTTGGTCCTGCACATTGTGCTTGAACCGATATTGAGGCTCTGCTTCTTCTTCTTTGTTGGAATTGATTAGCATTACCATACCTCAGGTTTGGGTGGTCTCTCCATCCGGATTGTATGAATTAGAAAAGGGGTCATAATTCCTCTGCTTCTTTGGTTCTGTGGTACATTGATAAGGCCTCCCGGGAAAAATTCCAGCAAGCTGTTTCATTGCCTTCTTGCGAATTTGCGGACATTGGTCTCTTTGCATGACCTGGTATACTGACAAATTCCACAAAGGCTTGTGGTGGTGGTATGGATTATCGAGGTGTTGTATCCGACCAAGTGCCATTTGCCTCACTAAAGTTGTCACTCATCTATTCTGCATTCTCCATCCTCTCTTTGGTTCGGATTATAGGTATTCACTTCATTCACTCCTCTTGTAGGCACTATGGCTCGGTACCAAATTGTTGAGCATTTTCAGCCATGTTAGCAATCAAGTCCCCTACGGCAGGGGTTTTATCTACGAGCTCCTCGAAGCACATCAACCATACTTCTATCCATTGGCATCAAACCTTCATAAAAATCTTGAATGAGGAGTGGTCACTAACTGTGGTGTGGGCTGACTTGCACACAATTTCTTGAATCTCTCCCAATATTCATGTAAAGTCTCACCATGGATCTGCCTTATGCCACATATATCTTTTCTGATTGCAGCAGCTCTTGAAGCAGGAAAGAATTTCTCTAGAAACAGCCTATTCATGTCTTGCCAAAGATGTAATGGAACCAGGATGCAGATAGTAAAGCCAATCCTTTGCAGCTCCATCAAGTGAGAAAGGAAAAGCTCTCAATTTAATGTGATCTTCATCAACTCCATGTGGCCTCATGGTGGAGCACACCACATGGAATTCCTTGAGATGCTTGTGTGGATCTTCTCCAGCCAGACCATGGAACTTAGGAAGAAAGTGTATCAATCCTGATTTAAGCTCAAAATTCGCATGCAATTCTGGGTATTGGATGGCAAGAGCTTGGTAGTTGACATCTGGTGCTGCCAGCTCTTTCAAAGTCCTATCATGATTGTTAGCCATGTTTTCTGGAAGCAACTGGTCAGTCTCAGAACTCAAGTCAGTGAATTCAGATGCAGACTCACTAAAACTATCACTATGCAAGCTACTACTATGCAAATGACTAGTATGAAGACTATGCACACTAACCTGACTCCTAATGAGCCTATGGAATGTTCTATCTATCTCAGGATCAATATCACACAAATTTTGAGGATTGGACCTGGTCATGCATGATCAGACAGAATTACTTGCAATGCAAGAAAAACACTAAAAATGCAAGAACACAAGAACCAGCATGCACAAGCACTCAAACTAGGTCAAGGGGAGGTGGATCAGATCAGTTTCAGGATGCAAATGAAGCACAAGAAAGCTCAGATCAAAATAAGCTTGTTTGCTACCTGAAAATTGAATTAGAAAAATTAGAAAATCCTAAAAATGAAGAAAAAATGGCCTAAATGAGGTTTTTTTGAGAAATTGGTGGCCCAAACCGCCTTTGGCCGTTTGCCGTGATAGATCTTGAAAAGTTATATGAAATGGACATATCATTTGCATCAATCGGAATTATATGCAAAAAGTTATGCCACTTCAAAGTTTTAGCCTAAAATCTTGAAAAAGTCATACCAGATGATGGAATATGGCAAAAATAGGTGTCACCTGACCCTTTGGGTCACTTTTGCTCAGGATGATGGTAAAACTTTGGACAAGAATCCCTGGCTTCAAACTCCAACTTAGGATCTACTTCAGCAACTCCTATTTGGCTCCCTTATGCTCCCTTGGTGTAATTCTGTAAAAACAGGGTCAGCACTCACAACCAAGGTTAGCAACAATCCTAATATGATTAATGTGGTCTATAGAAGCAAGGAAAGGCACTGTTCTATTGGTTGATGCAGAAAGTGCTATGGCCAATTACTTTCGAAATGCTATGCAAGGTGAGGCTAAAGATGCTACTGATATGGATGCAGACTAAGGCTTATATGAATGACTATTCTATGATGCAAACTCTATTAATGTCTGTAGACTAGAAAATGTAGAATGGAGGTTATGTACGAACTAGTCTATGAGCTGGTTATGCAGATGAGGAATTTGCCTAGCCTAGCTTATGAAGGTGGTTCCTAGTTGCAGAATGCAGAATGCAGAATGCAGAATGCAGAATGAAGAAGAGTGTAGAAGCCAAATGTGCAGAGTGTAGGACCACACAAAGAAAATAGAATTGGATACTAACACCAAAACTAACAACTTAGAACCATCAAACAAAACAAACAGAAAACTGCAACAGAGAATTTGGGGAGCTGTATGGATGCAAAACCACAACATAAAACAGGATTAAACACTAAAGACTCAGAATTACGACTAATTCAGAACTACTCTTAATGCAGACTACTCCTAGTGCGTAAACTTCGGAAGTCACGAAACTGGAAATCTGAAATGCAGAATATGCACAAACACAGCAACTCATGAACACAGCACACAGAATCACACATGCACTGACTCTGGACACAAGCACAAACAGGGAGTTAGCATGATATTCACAGGTATGAACATGATCAAACATAATGTATCATCCCCGGCAACGGCGCCAAAATTTGACTCGCGCGTCGTAACACAAGCAAATTAAACCGAATAGCGACTATAGTATAGTAACCAACTCGGATCGTTTCCCAAAGATGAACACACTATTTGATCAGAAAATTCAGGGGGGTTTTTATAACAAACACTTAAAATGCAATACTGAATTCCAAAGCAAACAGAAAACAAAAGTGCTAAACCGAATTAAAATTCTAATCCAAGACACACAAGAAGAAAGCAATCAACACTCAATCATTGGATTCAAATATACATGCACACTCCAATTCGATGATTAATTTTAGATTCAATTGAAACCTCAAATCAAACCTAGCATTCACATGAAAATCTCCATGCATTCAACTAATCACTCAAGCAATTCGGTTTAGAGACCTCTAAAACCGAATTGATTTTGGATTAGCTTCCAAACCAATGCTCTAATCTCATATTCAGATCCAAAATATGAATCACACTCTTGAACAATCGAATCATATATATCAACCGAATTATACATGATTTGATTGACTCTTAATCAACATGCATGAATGAAAATCTCCAATTCAATTATGAGATTAAGAAGAAGAGAAGAGGAGTGAAACCAAAATTGGAATTTCCATGTCTTGATGCACCAATCCTCAAGAGCTTGAATGCTTCTCTTGATGCCTTGGATCAGAGGAGGATCACCCCTCCATTAATGGAGGAAAACGCAAAAGAGAGAGAGAGAGAGAGAGAGAGAGTTTCTTATTCAATAAAACTAAAGATTACAAAATGAGCAAAAAGGTCCTGAAGCATAATCAGAATTTCTATATATACCTCTAATTAAAAGTCACTAATTACTTAATTAAAATAATCCTCTTTTCCTAAGCTAAATTTGGATAGCTCATTTGCCTAATTTGGATGCTTAGAGAGAAAGTTGTGCCCAAAACAAGTTGAGTGGGCTCTCTTAGACTCAGCAGCGACTTCCAACACGTTTTTGGGCCTCATAACGGTTCTTCTTGGCTTAGTGCTCTGAACATAAAATGAAGCCCTGGATGTTAGCTTTCCAATGCCACCGGAATGGGCTCAATTGAGTCCCTGTAGCCCAAGATATGGTCCAATCATTGAAGGCTGCTCAGAAACCGCGCCCAAACGCTTCAGTTCAGTTCCGAGCCCAATTTCGTCTTTAAGATCTCAGAATTAGCCCTTGCCCTCTCATAGAAATTGTAGCTCTATCTCTTAGCTTTCCTACAAATCAAGAAGCATAATAAAATGAGGTATAGAGCTCAAGATATGATCTAAACACTGAAGCAGGTCAAAATAACCGAAATACTGCAAAAATTAACTAAGTCTCACTAAGATCCAAAAAAAGGAAAATGATCTAAACTCAACCAATTAAGCACAAAGGAGGATTAATGAGAGAAGTATGAAGGATAAAAATAGTATAAAAATCCAATTCATCAAGAATAAAAATCCAACTTTTGGATTTTAGTACAAACTTCCGAAAACTTACATTTTCTTAAACTTCAAGCTTGAAAATGAAAGGGTTAATAACGTCCAAAAATTCATTAAAAATCGCTCTTCAATTCTTTGATATCTAAGGAATAATTATCGGGACTTTTGATCCCATGAAAATGTCCCAAACCTATATCCCTCCAAGGGGGCATAGGGTCCAAACTTAGAGCTTTCACAGGGTCCGACAGAACAAACTGTCACAATTCGTGTGACTCTTGACCCGGGCATTACAACAAAGAGAAACCTATTCATTATGGATTAAGACTTGCGTTCAATCAATCGCCAAAAGGACGTAAAGGACAAAGAGAAAGCAATTCCATACAGATTAAAACTTGCTTGCAATCAAAAGCCAAAAGAACTTAAAGGATGAAGTGAAGCCAATTCAATTCTGATTAAGATTTGCATCCAATCAATGGGAAAAAGAACTTAAAAGACAAAGAGAAGCCAATTCATTAAGGATTAAGACTTGTTTCCAATGAAAGGCGAAAAGAACTTAAAGGACAAAGAGAAACCAATTCATTACGGATTAAGACTTACTTCCAATCAATGGCCAAAATTACTTAAAGGGCAAAGAGAAACCAATTCATTATGGATTCAAACTTTCTTCCAATCAATGGCCAAAAAAACTTAAAGGACAAAGAGAAACCAATTCCTTAAGGATTACGACTTCTTTCCAATCAACGGCAAAAGGAACTTAAAGGAGAGAGAGAAACCAATTCATTACGGATTAAGACATGCTTCCAATCAGTGGCCAAAAGAACTTAACGGACAAAGTGAAACCAATTCCCTAAGAATTAAGACTTGTTTCCAATCTAGGCCGAAAAGAACTTAAAGGACAAAGAGAAACCAATTCATTATGGATTAAGTCTTGCTTCCAACCAATCACCAAAAGAACTCATAGGACAAAGGGAAAGCAATTCATTACGGATAAGACTTGCTTGCCATCAGTAGGCAAAATAGCTTAAAGGATAAAGTGAAACCAATTCACTACGGATTAAGACTTGCATCAAATCAATGGAAAAAAGAACATTAAAGACAAAGAGAAACCAATTCATTAAGGATTAAGACTTGTTTCCAATCAAGGACCAAAAGAGCTTAAAGGACAAAGAGAAATCAATTCATTACAGATTAAGACTTGCTTCCAATCAATGGCTAAAAGTACTTAAAGGGCAAAGTGAAACCAATTCATTACGGATTAAGACTTGCTTCCAATCAATGGCTAAAAGGACTTCAAGGACAAAGAGAAACCAATTCATTACAGATTGAGGCTTGCTTCCAATCAACGGCCAAAAGAACTTAAAGGACCAAGAGAAACCAATTCCTTAAGGATTCATACTTGTTTCTAATCAACGACCAAAATAACAAAAAGGACAAAGAGAAACCAATTCCTTAAGGACTAAGAAATGTTTCTAATTAATGGCCAAAAGAGGATAAAGGACAAAGAGAAACCAATTCATTATGGATTAAGACTTGCTTCCAATCAATGGCCAAAAGAACTTAATGGGCAAAGTGAAACGAATTCCTCAAGGATTAAGACTTGTTTCCAATCAAGGGCCAAAAGAACATGAAGAACAATGAGAAACAAATTCATTACGGATGAAGATTTGCTTCCATTCAATGGCCAAAAGAACTTATACTACAAAGAGAAAGCAATTCATTACAGATTAACACTTGCTTCAAATCAATGGCGAAAAAAACTCATAAGACAAAGAGAATCCAATTCTTTAAAGATTAAGACTTGTTTCCATTCAAGGGCCAAAGGAACTTAAAGGACAAAGAGAAACCAATTCATTACGGATGAAGACTTACTTCCAATCCGTGGCCAAAACAACTTAACGGACAAAGTGAAACTAATTCCCTAAGGATTAAGACTTGTATCTAATCAAGGCCCAAAAGAACTTAAAGGACAAAGATAAACCAATTCATTATGGATTAAGTCTTGCTTCCAATCAATCGGCAAAAGAACTTATAGGACAAAGAGAAAGCAATTCGTTACGGATTAAGACTTGCTTGCAATCAAAAGCCAAAAGAGCTTAAAGGATAATGTGAAACCAATTCACTACGGATTAAGACTTGCATCCATTCAATGGAAAAAAGAACTTAAAAGAAAAAGAGAAACCAACTCATTAAGGATTGAAACTTGTTTCCAATCAAGGACCAAAAGAACTTCAAGGACAAAGAGAAACCAATTGGTTATGTATTAAGGCTTGCTTCCAATCCGAAGCCAAAAGAACTTAATGGACAAAGTGAAACCGATTCCCTACGGATTAAGACTTGTTTCCAATCAAGGGCCAAAAGAACTTAAAGGACAAAGAGAAACTAATTCATTATGGATGAAGACTTGCTTCCAATCAATCACCAAAAGAACATAAAGGACAAAGAGAAAGCGATTCATTACGGATTAAGACTTTCTTGCAATCAAAAGCCAAAGAACTTAAAGGATAAAGTGAAACCAATTCAATTTGGTTTAAGACTTGCATCCAATCAATGGAAAAAAGACAAGCCAATTCATTAAGGATTAAAACTTGTTTCCAATCAATGGCCAAAAGAACTTAAAGGACAAAGAGAAACCAATTCATTACGAATTAAGACTTGCTTCTAATCAATGGTCAAAAGTATTTAGAGGGCAAAGAGAAACCAATTCATTACGGATTAAGACTTGCTTCCAATCAATGGCCAAAAGAACTTAAAGGACAAAGAGAAACCAATTCCTTAAGTATTCAGCCTTGTTTCAAATCAACGACCAAAAAAACATAAAGGACAAAGAGAAACCAAATCCTTAAGGGTTAAAACATGTTTCTAATCAATGTCCAAAAGAACTTAAAGGAGAACGAGAAATTAATTCATTATGCATTGAAACTTGATTCCAATCAACGGCCAAAAGATGTTAATGGGCAAAGTGAAACCAATTCCTCAAGGATTAAGACTTGTTTCCAATCAAGGGCCAAAAGAAGATAAAGAACAACGAGAAACGAATTCATTACGGATTAAGACTTGCTTCCAATCAATGGCCAAAAGAAGTTATAGTAGAAAGAGAAAGCAATACGTTGCAGATTAATACTTGATTCCAATCAATGGCTAAAAGAACTTAAATGGCAAAGAGAAACAAATTCATTACGGATTGAGCCTTGCTTCCAATCAATAGCCAAATGAAGTTAATGGACAAAGTGAAACCATTTCCTGAAGCATTAAGACTGGTTTCCAATCACGGGCCAAAAGAACATAAAGGAAAAAGAGAAACCAATTCATTATGGATTAAGACTTGTTCTAATCAATAGCGAAAAGAACTTAGAGGACAAAGAGAAACCAATTCATTACGGATTAAGAATCGCTTGCAATCAAAAGCCAAAAGAACTTAAAGGATAAAGAGAAACCAATTCATTAAGGATTAAGAGTCGCTTCTAATCAAGGGCCAAAAGAACATAAAGAACAAAGAGAAACCAATTTATTACGGTTTAAGACTTGCTTCCAATTAATGGCCCAAAGAACTTAATGGACAAAGAGAAACTAATTCCTTAAGGATTAAGACTTGTTTCTAATCAATGGCGAAGAGTACTTAAAAGGCAAAGAGAAACCAATTCATTACGGATTAAGACTTGCTTTCAATCGATGGCCAAAAGAACGTAAAGGACAAAGAGAAACCAATTCCTTAAAGATTCAGACTTGTTTGTAATCAACGGCCAAAAGAATTTAAAGGACAAAGAGAAACCAATTCATTACCGATTAAGACTTACTTCCAATCAATGGCCAAAAGTACTTAAAGGGCAAAGAGAAACCAATTCATTACGCATTAAGACTTGCTTCCAATCAACGGCCAAAAGAACTTAAAGGACATAGTGAAACCAATTCCCTAAGGATTAGGACTTGTTTCCAATCCATGGCGAAAAGAACTTAAAGGACAAAGAGAATCCAATTCATTATAGATTAAGAATTGCTTCCAATCAATCACCAAAAGAACTTAAAGGACAAAGAGAAAGCAATTCAGTATGAATTAAGAGTTGCTTGCAATCAAAAGCCAAAGAACCTAAAGGATAAAGTGAAACCACTTCAATTCAGATTAAGACTTGCATCCAATCAATGGAAAAAAGAACTTAAAAGACAAAGAAAATCTAATTCATTAAGGATTAAGACTTGTTTCCAATCAAGGTCCAAAAGAACTTAAAGGGCAAGGAGAAGCCAAGTTATTTATGGATTAAGACTTGCTACCAATCCAGGGCCAAGGGGAGAAACCAATTCATTATGGATTAAGACATGTTTCCAATGAATGGCCAAAAGAACTTAAAGGACAAAGAGAACCCAATTCCTTAAGGATTAGGACTTGTTTCTAATCAACGGCCAAAAGAACTTAAAGGACAAAGAGAAACAAATTCATTATGGAATAATACTTGCTTCCAATCAGTGGCCAAAAAGAACTCAATCGACAAAGTTAAACCAATTCCCTAATGATTAAGACTTGTTTCTATGCAAGGGCCAAACGTACTTAAAGGAGAAAGGGAAACCAATTCATTATGGATTTAGACTTGCTTCCAATCAATAGCAAAAAGAACGTAATGGACAAAGAGAAACCAATTCCTTCAGGATTAAGACTTCTTTCCAATCAATGGCAAAAAGAACTTAAACAACAAAGAGAAACCAATTCATTACGGATTAAGACTTGCTTCCAATTGGTGGCCAAAAGAACTTAATGGACAAAGTGAAACCTATTCCATAAGAATTAAGACTTGTTTCCAATCAAGGCCCAAAAGAACTTAAAGGACAAAGAGAAACCAATTCATTATGGATTAAGACTTGCTTCCAATCAATCGCCAAAAGAACTTAAAGGACAAAGCGAAACCAATTCATTACGGATTAAGATTTGCATCCAATCAATGGGAAAAAGAACTTAAAAGACAAAGAGAAATCGATTCATTAAGGATTAAGACTTGTTTCCAATCAAGGGCTAAAAGAGCTTACAGGACAAAAAGAAACCAATTCAATACGGATTAAGACTTGCTTCTAATCAATGGCCAAAAGTACTTAAAGGGCAAAGAGAAACCAATTCATTACGGACTAAGACTTGCTTGCTATCAATGGCCAAAAGGACTTCAAGGACAAAGAGAAACCAATTCATTATGAATTGAGGCTTGCTTCCAATCAACGGCCGTAAAAACTTAAAGGATAAAGAGAAACCAATTCCTTAAGGATTCAGACTTGTTTCCAATCAACGGCCAAAAGAACATAAAGGACAAAGGGAAACCAATTCATTACAGATTAATACTTGCTTCCAATTAATGGCCAAAAGATCTTAAAGGACAAAGAAAAACCAATTGATTATGGATTAAGACTTCCTTGCAATCAAAATCCAAAAGAACGTAAAGGATAAGGCAAAACCAATTCAGTACGGATGAAGCCTTGCTTCCAATCAACAATAAAAAAACTTAAAAGACAAAGAGAAACCAATTCATTAAGGGTTAAGACTTGTTTCCAATCAAGGGACAAAAGAACTTAAAGGACAAAGAGAAACCAATTCATTACGGATTAAGACTTGCTTCCAAACAATGGCTAAAAATACTTAAAGGGCAAAGAGGAACCAATTCATTACGGATTAAGACATGCTTCCAATCAACAGCCAAAAGGACATCAAGGAGGAACAGAAACCAATTCATTACGGATTAAGACTTGATTCCAATCAATGGCTAAAAGTGCTTAATGGGCAAAGAGGAACCAATTCATTACGGATTAAGGCATGCTTCCAATCAACGGCCAAAAGGACATCAAGGACGAACAGAAATCAATTCATTGTGGATTAAGACTTGCTTGCATTCAAATGCCAAAAGAACTTAAAGGATAAAGAGAAACTAATTCATTATGGATTAAGACTTGCTTCTAATTAATGGCCAAAAGAACTTAATAGGCAAAATGAAACCAATTCCTTAAGGATTAAGACTTGTTTCCAATCAAGGGCAAAAAGAACATAAAGGACAAAGTGAAACAATTTACTACGGATTTAGACTTTCTCCCAATCAATAGCCAAAAGATCTTAAATTACAAAGAGAAAGCAATTCATTATAGAGATAGACTTCCTTTCAATCAATGGCCAAAAGAACTTAAAGGACAAAAAGAAACCAATTCATTAGGATTAAGACTTGATTCCAATCAGTGGCCAAAATAACTTAATGGACAAAGAGAAACCAATTCCTTAAGGATTACGACTTGTTTCTAATCAACGGCCAAAGGAACTTAAAGGATGAAGAGAAACCAAATCGTTGCGGATGAAGACTTGCTTCCAATCTACGGCCAAAAAAACATAAAGGACGAAGAGAAACCAATTCATTATGGATTAAGACTTGCTTCCGATGAATGGCCAAAAAAACTTAATGGACAAAGTGAAACCAATTCCTTAAGGATTAAGGCTTATTTCCAATCAAGGGCCAAAAGAACTTAAAGGACAAAGAGAAACTAATTCATTACGGATTAAGACTTGTTTCGAATCAATCGCCAAAAGAACTTAAAGGACAAAGAGAAAGCAAATCATTATGGATTATGCCTTGCTTCCAATCAATGGCCAAAAGAACTTAAAAGACAAAGAGAAATCAATTCATTAAGGATTAAGACCTGTTTCCAATCATCGACCAAAAGAACTTAAAGGACAAAGAGAAACCGATTCCTTACGAATTAAGACTTGCTTCCAATCAATGGCCAAAACTACTTAAAGGGCAAAGAGAAACCAATTCTTTATGAATTAGGATATGGTTCCAATCAACGGCCAAAAGTACTTTAGGGACAAACAAAAATCAATTCATTACGGATTAAGACTTGCTTGCAATCAAAAGCCAAAAAGAACCTAAAGGACAAAGAGAAACTAATTCATTACGGAATAAGACTTGCTTTCAATCAATGGCCAAAAAAACTTAATGGACAAAGAGAAACCAATTCCTTACGGATTGAGACTTGCTACCAATCAATGGGCAAAAGTACTTAAAGGGCAAAGAGAAACCAATTCATTACGAATTAAAACATGCTTCCAATCAATGGCCAAAAAAGATTTCAAGGACAAACAAAAACCAATTCGCTGCGGATTAAGACTTGTTTGCAATCAAAAGCAAAAAGAATTTAAAAGACAAATAGAAACCAAATCAATATGGATTAAGACTTGCTTCCAATCAATGGCCAAAATAACATAATGGGCAAAGTGAAACCAATTCCTTAAGGATGAAGACTTGTTTCTAATCAAAGGCCAAAAGAACTTAAAAGACAAAGAGAAACCAATTTATTACGGATTAAGACTTTCTTCCAATCAATTGCCAAGAGAACTTAGAAGACAATGAGAAAACAATTCATTATGCATTAAGACTTGCTTCCAATCATTGGCCAAAAGAAATTAAAGGTTAAAGAGAAAGTAATTCAGTACTAATTAAGACTTCCTTGCAATCAAAAGGCAAAAGAACTTAAAGGACAAAGAGAAACTAATTCATTAAGGATTAAGAAATGTTTCCAATCAATGGCCAAAAGAACTTGAAGGACAAACAGAAACCATTTCATTACGGAATAAGACTTTCTTGCAATCAAAAGCCAACAGAACTTAAAAGATAAAAAAAAACCAATTCATTACGGATTGAGCCTTGCTTCCAATCAATGGCCAAAAGAACTTAATGGAGAAAGTGAAACTAATTCCTCAAGGATTAAGACTTGTTTCCAATCAAGGGACAAAAGAACATAAAGGACAAAGGAAAACCAATTCATTACGAATTAATACTTGCTTCCGATCAATGGCCAAAAGATCTTAAAGGACAAAGAAAAATCAATTCATTACGGATTAAGACTTGCTTGCAATCAGAAGCCAAAAGAACGTAAAGAATAAGGCGAAACCAATTCAGTACGGATTAAGACTTGCTTCCAATCAATGATAAAAAAACTTGAAAGGTAAAGAGAAACCAATTCATTAGGGATTAGTACTTGTTTCCAATCAAGGGACAAAAGAACTTAAAGGACAAAGAGAAACTAATTGATTACGGATTAAGAATTGCTTCAAATCATTGGCTAAAAATACTTAAAGGGCAAAGAGGAACCAATTCATTACGGATTAAGACATGCTCCCAATCAACAGCCAAAAGGACATCAAGGAGGAACAGAAACCAATTCATTGGGGATTAAGACTTGCTTTGCGTTCAAAAACCAAAAGAACTTAAAGGATAAAGAGAAACCAACTCGTCATGGATTAAGACTTGTTTCCAATCATTGGCCAAAAGAATTTAATAGGCAAAGTGAAACCAATTCCTTAAGGATTAAGACTTGTTTCCAATCAAGGTTCAAAAGAACATAAAGGACAAAGTGAAACCAATTTACTACGGATTTGGACATCCTTCCAATCAATGGCTGAAAGAACTTAAACTACAAAGAGAAAGCAATTCATTACGGATAAAGACTTCCTTCCAATCAACGGCCAAAAGAACTTAAAGGACAAAGAGAAACCAATTCATTACGGACTAACACTTGCTTCCAATCAATGGCCAAAAGTACTTAAATGGCAAAGAGAAACCAATTCATTGCGGATTAAGACTTGCTTCCAATCAATGGCAAAAAGAACTTAATGGACAAAGGGAAACCAATTCCTTAAAAATTAAGACTTGTTTATAATCAATGGCTAAAAGAACTTAAAGAAAAGAGAAACCAATTCATTACGAATTAAGACTTGCTACCATTCATTGGCCAAAAGAACTTCAAGGACAAAGAGAAACAATTCATCACGGATTAAGACTTTCTTGTAATCAAAAGCCAAAAGAACTTGAAGGATAAAAAGAAACCAATTCATTACCGATTGAGCCTTGCTTCCAATCAATGGCCAAAAGATCTTAAAGGACAAAGAAAAACCAATTCATTACAGATTAAGACTTGCTTGCAATCAAAAGCCAAAAGAACGTAAATGATAAGGCAAAACCAATTCAGTACGGATTAAGACTTGCTTCCAATCAACGATAAAAAAACTTAAAAGACAAAGAGAAACCAATTCATTAAGTGTTAAGACTTATTTCCAATCAAAGGACAAAAGAACTTAAAGGACAAAGAGAAACCAATTCATTACGGATCAATCAATGGCTAAAAGTACTTAAAGGGCAAAGAGAAACCAAATCATTGCGGATTAAGACTTGCTTACAACTTATGGCCAAAAGAACTTAAAGTATGAAGAGAAACCAATTCATTACGGATTAAGACTTGCTTCTGATGAATGGCCAAAAGAACTGAATGGACAAAGTGAAACCAATTCCTTAAGGATTAAGGCTTATTTCCAATCAACGGGCAAAATTCCTTAAATGGCAAAGAAAAACTAATTCATTATAGATTAAGACTTGCTTCGAATCAATCGCCAAAAGAACTTAACGGAGAAAGAGAAAGCAAATCATTACAGATTATGAGTTGCTTTCAATCAATGGCCAAAAGAACTTGAAGGACAATGAAAATTCAATTCATTACGGATTAAGACTTGTTTGCTATGAAAAGCCAAAAAAACTTAAAGGATAAGGAGAAACCAATTTATTACGGATTAAGACTTGCTTCCAATCCATGACAAAAAGAACTTAAAAGACAAAGAGAAACCAATTCATTAAGGATTAAGGCCTGTTTCCAATCATGGGCTAAACGAACTTAAAGGAGAAAGAGAAACCAATTCCTTACGAATTAAGACTTGCTTCCAATCAAGGGCCAAAACTACTTAAAGAGCAAAGAGAAATCAATTCATTACGAATTAAGATATGCTTCCAATCAACGGCCAAAAGGACTTCAATGACAAACATAAACCAATTCTTTGCAGATTAAGACTTGCTTGCAATCAAAAGCCAAAAAAGAACTTAAAGGGTAAAGAGAAACCAATTCATTATAGATTAAGACTTGCTTCCAATCAACGGCCAAAAGAACTTAAAAGACAAAGAGAAACCAATTCATTAAGGATTAAGACTTGTTTTCAATCAAGGGCCATAAGAACTTAAAGGACAAAGAGAAACCAATTCATTACGGACTAAGACTTGCTTCCAATCAATGGCCAAAAAAGAACTTAATGGACAAAGAGAAACCAATTCCTTATGGATTAAGACTTGCTTCCAATCAATGGGCAAAAGTACTTAAAGGGCAAAGAGAAACTAATTCATTACGAATTAAGACATGCTTCCATTCAATGGCCAAAAGGACTTCAAGGACAAACAAAAACCAATTCATTGCGGATTAAGACTTGCTTGCAATCAAAAGCCAAAAGAATTTAAAAGACAAAGAGAAACCAAATCATTACGGATTAAGACTTGCTTCCAATCAATGGCCAAAATAACTTAATAGACAAAGTGAAACCAATTCCTTAAGGGTGAAGACTTGTTTCTAAGCAAAGGCCAAAAGAACATAAACGGCAAAGAGAGACCAATTCATTACGGATTAAGAATTGTTTCCAATCAATCGCAAAAAGAACTTAAAGGACATTGAGAAAGCAATTCATTACGGATTAAGTCTTGCTTCCAATCTATGGCCAAAAGAAAATAAAGGACAAAGAGAAACCAATTCAGTACTAATTAAGACTTCCTTGCAATCAAAAGGCAAAAGAACTTAAAGGATAAGGATTAAGAAATGTTTCCAATCACTAGCCAAAAGAACTTGAAGGACAAAGGGAAACCAATTCATTACGGATTAAGACTTTCTTGCAATCAAAAGCCAACAGAACTTAAAGGATAAAAAGAAATCAATTCATTACGGATTGAGCCTTGCTTCCAATCAATGGCCAAAAGAACTTAATGGAGAAAGTGAAACTAATTCCTCAAGGATTAAGACTTATTTCCAATCAAGGGACAAAAGAACATAAAGGATAAAGGGAAACCAATTCATTACGTGTTAAGACTTGCTTCCAATCAATAGTCAAAAGATCTTAAAGGACAAAGAAAAATCATTTCATTACGGATTAAGAATTGCTTGGAATCAAAAGCCAAAAGATCGTAAAGGATAAGGCAAAACCAATTCAATACAGATTAAGATTTGCTTCCAATCAATGATAAAAAAACTTAAAAGACAAAGAAAAACCAATTCATTAAGGGTTAAGACTTGTTTCCAATCGAAGGACAAAAGAACTTAAAGGACAAAGAGAAACCAATTCATTACGGATTAAGACTTGCTTCCAATCAATGGCTAAAAGTACTTAAAGGCCAAAGAGAAACCAAATCATTGCGGGTTAAGACTTGCTTACAACTTATGGCCAAAAGAACTTAAAGGTTGAAGAGACACCAATTCATTACGGATTAAGACTTGCTTCCGATGAATGGCCAAAAGAACTGAATGGACAAAGTCAAACTAATTCCTTAAGGATTAAGGCTTATTTCCAATCAACGGCCAAAAGAACTTAAATGGCAAAGAGAAACTAATTCATTATAGATTAGGACTTGCTTCGAATCAATCGCCAAAAGAACTTAACGGAGAAAGAGAAAGCAAATCATTACGGATTATGACTTGCTTTCAATCAATGGCCAAAAGAACTTGAAGGACAATGAAAATCCAATTCATTACGGATTAAGGCTTGCTTGCCATGAAAAGCCAAAAAAACTTAAAGGATAAGGAGAAACCAATTCATTACGGATTAAGACTTGCTTCCAGTCCATGACAAAAAGAACTTAAAAGACAAAGAGAAACCAATTCATTAAGGATTAAGGCCTGTTTCCAATCATGGGCTAAACGAACGTAAAGGAGAAAGAGAAACCAATTCCTTACGAATTAAGACTTGCTTCCAATCAAGGGCCAAAACTACTTAAAGGGCAAAGAGAAATCAATTCATTACGAATTAAGATATGCTTCCAATCAACGGCCAAAAGGACTTCAATGACAAACAAAAACTGTTACCAAGTGGCCTCAAGAACTTAAGAGGGGGGTGAATTAAGTTCTAAAGTTTATCCTAATTCTTTTCCCAAAAATCTCTTTCTTTTAAATCTTATTAGAAAATAGGTGATTAAGTGATTAACTATTTGAAAATTAATGCAAGTTTCAAATTACTTCAACAATAAACAGTATGAATTTAACTTGTAATTAAGTAAAAGATAAGGGTAGAGAAGAGCAAACTCAGATTTATCCTGGTTTGGTCACCCTTTGTGGCCTACGTCCAGTCCCCAAGCAATCAACTCAGGATTTCTCACTATGTCAAATTCTTCAAGGTTTTAAAACCTTTACAATGCTTGAGAACTCACACTTTTGGGATCCCTCACCCTAGTGTTTGAGTTTCTCACAACCAAAGAGGGATACCTCACCCTTTTTCTTTCTTGAGGGATGCCTCACCCTCTTACAATTTGATACAAAATAAAGGAAATTGACCACTCTCTAAAAGAGAAAATAATACAACTTGAAGTACTAAGAAGCTTTTCAATAGCAACTCTCTTTGGCCACAGAAAACTGAGTTAGAAATCAAGGAATGGAAAAAGTTGATTAAGAGTTTTTAACCCTTTAGTATGCTGCTCAAAAATGTGTTATGAATGGCTATTTATAGGCTTCAGATTTCGTTCTAGCCGTTTGAGAAAAGTAGCCAACGAACATGACTTTTCATAACTAGCCGTTTTTTGCAGTTAGGGCTCGTGGTAATCGATTACAGGACTTTGGTAGTCGATTACCATTGTAAAATAACTAATTTCTGGGCAAGTCTTTGAATATGGTAATCGATTACACTTTATGGTAATCGATTACAAGATGATGGTAATCGATTATAGCTTAAAAAAAACGCGGTTGTAACGACTTTTTGAAAATTTTAACGAACGTAATCGATTGAAAACTTTATGTAATCGATTATACTTTACTAAAACATGCATTTGCTTAATTTAAACAAAAACATATTTTCCATAAACAACTTTAAGACAAATTATTTAGAAAATTATAATATGTTTTCAAAAGAAAAACAATATCTAACTTGGTAGCTTGTTTAAAAAACATTTTTGAAAACACGAGTTATAAAGTTTCAAAAAGTTTGGCCATGAGAATTATTAATAGAAAAGCTGTTAACAAAAAGAACCTATGGCATAAGAATTTATACCAACGATGCTTGAACCCATTTGTCTTCAAGGATCTTCAAGCTCTTTGATTGCAGCCGTTTATCACCTTTTTGGCATCATCAAAACCAAGCATATACAAAAACCAATTCATTGCAGATTAAGACTTGCTTGCAATCAAAAGCCAAAAAAGAACTTAAAGGATAAAGAGAAACCAATTCATTACAGATTAAGACTTGCTTCCAATCAACGGCCAAAAGAACTTAAAAGACAAAGAGAAACCAATTCATTAAGGATTAAGACTTGTTTCCAATCAAGGGCCATAAGAACTTAAAGGACAAAGAGAAACCAATTCATTATGGACTAAGACTTGCTTCCAATCACTGGCCAAAAAAGAACTTAATGGACAAAGAGAAACCAATTCCTTATGGATTAAGACTTGCTTCCAATCAATGGGCAAAAGTACTTAAAGGGTAAAGAGAAACTAATTCATTACGAATTAAGACATGCTTCCATTCAATGGCCAAAAGCACTTCAAGGACAAACAAAAACCAATTCATTGCGGATTAAGACTTGCTTGCAATCAAAAGCCAAAAGAATTTAAAAGACAAAGAGAAACCAAATCATTACAGATTAAGACTTGCTTCCAATCAATGGCCAAAATAACTTAATAGACAAAGTGAAACCAATTCCTTAAGGGTGAAGACTTGTTTCTAAGCAAAGGCCAAAAGAACATAAACGACAAAGAGAAACCAATTCATTACGGATTAAGAATTGTTTCCAATCAATCGCAAAAAGAACTTAAAGGACAATGAGAAAGCAATTCATTACGGATTAGGACTTGCTTCCAATCCATGGCCAAAAGAAATTAAAGGACAAAGAGAAACCAATTCAGTACTAATTAAGACTTGCTTGCAATCAAAAGGCAAAAGAACTTAAAGGATAAGGATTAAGAAATGTTTCCAATCAATGGCCAAAAGAACTTGAAGGACAAAGGGAAACCAACTCATTACGGATTAAGACTTTCTTGCAATCAAAAGCCAATAGAACTTAAAGGATAAAAAGAAACCAATTCATTACGGATTGAGCCTTGCTTCCAAACAATGGCCAAAAGAACTTAATGGAGAAAGTGAAACTAATTCCTCAAGGGTTAAGACTTATTTCTAGTCAAGGGACAAAAAGAACATAAAGGATAAAGGGAAACCAATTCATTACGTGTTAAGAGTTGCTTCCAATCAACAGTCAAAAGATCTTAAAGGACAAAGGAAAACCAATTCATTACGGATTAAGACTTGCTTGGAATCAAAAGCCAAAAGAACGTAAAGGATAAGGCAAAACCAATTCAGTACGGATTAAGACTTGCTTCCAATCAATGATAAAAAAACTTAAAAGACAAAGAAAAACCAATTCATTAAGGGTTAAGACTTGTTTCCAATCGAAGGACAAAAGAACTTAAAGGACAAAGAGAAACCAATTCATTACGGATTAAGACTTGCTTCCAATCAATGGCTAAAAGTACTTAAAGGGCAAAGAGAAACCAAATCATTGCGTATTAAGACTTGCTTACAACTTATGGCCAAAAGAACTTAAAGGATGAAGAGAAACCAATTCATTACGGATTAAGACTTGCTTCCGATGAATGGCCAAAAGAACTGAATGGACAAAGTCAAACTAATTCCTTAAGGATCAAGGCTTATTTCCAATCAACGGCCAAAAGAACTTAAATGGCAAAGAGAAACTAATTCATTATAGATTAGGGCTTGCTTCGAATCAATCGCCAAAAGAACTTAACGGAGAAAGAGAAAGCAAATCATTACGGATTATGACTTGCTTTCAATCAATGGCCAAAAGAATTTGAAGCACAATGAAAATCCAATTCATTACGGATTAAGACTTGTTTGCTATGAAAAGCCTAAAAAACTTAAAGGATAAGGAGAAACCAATTCATTACGGATTAAGACTTGCTTCCAATCCATGACAAAAAGAACTTAAAAGACAAAGAGAAACCAATTCATTAAGGATTAAGGCCTGTTTCCAATCATGGGCTAAACGAACGTAAAGGAGAAAGAGAAACCAATTCCTTACGAATTAAGACTTGCTTCCAATCAAGGGCCAAAACTACTTAAAGGGCAAAGAGAAATCAATTCATTACGAATTAAGATATGCTTCCAATCAATGGCCAAAAGGACTTCAATGACAACCAAAAACCAATTCATTGTAGATTAAGACTTGCTTGCAATCAAAAGCCAAAAAAGAACTTAAAGGATAAAGAGAAACCAATTCATTACAAATTAAGACTTGCTTCCAATCAATGGCCAAAAGAACTTAAAAGACAAAGAGAAACCAATTCATTAAGGATTAAGACTTGTTTCCATTCAAGGGCCATAAGAACTTAAAGGACAAAGAGAAACCAATTCATTATGGGCTAAGACTTGCTTCCAAATCAATGGCCAAAAGAACTTAATGGACAAAGTGAAACCAATTCCTTATGGATTAAGACTTGCTTCCAATCAATGGGCAAAAGTACTTAAAGGGCAAAAAGAAACTAATTCATTACGAATTAAGACATGCTTCCATTCAATGGCCAAAAGGACTTCAAGGACAAACAAAAACCAATTCATTGCGGATTAAGACTTGCTTGCAATCAAAAGCCAAAAGAATTTAAAAGACAAAGAGAAACCAAATCATTACAGATTAAGACTTGCTTCCAATCAATGGCCAAAATAACTTAATAGACAAAGTGAAACCAATTCCTTAAGGGTGAAGACTTGTTTCTAAGCAAAGGCCAAAAGAACATAAACGACAAAGAGAAACCAATTCATTACGGATTAAGAATTGTTTCCAATCAATCGTAAAAAGAACTTAAAGGACACTGAGAAAGCAATTCATTGCGGATTAAGACTTGCTTCCAATCCATGGCCAAAAGAAATGAAAGGACAAAGAGAAACCAATTCAGTACTAATTAAGACTTGCTTGCAATCAAAAGGCAAAAGAACTTAAAGGATAAGGATTAAGAAATGTTTCCAATCAATGGCCAAAAGAACTTGAAGGACAAAGGGAAACCAACTCATTACGGATTAAGACTTTCTTGCAATCAAAAGCCAACAGAACTTAAAGGATAAAAAGAAACCAATTCATTAGAGATTGAGCCTTGCTTCCAATCAATGGCCAAAAGAACTTAATGGAGAAAGTGAAACTAATTCCTCAAGGGTTTAGACTTATTTCTAATCAAGGGACAAAAAGAACATAAAGGATAAAGGGAAACCAATTCATTACGTGTTAAGAGTTGCTTCCAATCAACAGTCAAAAGATCTTAAAGGACAAAGAAAAACCAATTCATTACGAATTAAGACTTGCTTGGAATCAAAAGCCAAAAGAACGTAAAGGATAAGGCAATACCAATTCAGTACGGATTAAGACTTGCTTCCAATCAATGATAAAAAAACTTAAAAGACAAAGAAAAACCAATTCATTAAGGGTTAAGACTTGTTTCCAATCGAAGGACAAAAGAACTTAAAGGACAAAGAGAAACCAATTCATTACGGATTAAGACTTGCTTCCGATGAATGGCCAAAAGAACTGAATGGATAAAGTGAAACTAATTCCTTAAGGATTAAGGCTTATTTCCAATCAACGGCCAATAGAACTTCAATGGCAAAGAGAAACTAATTCATTATAGATTAGGACTTGCTTCGAATCAATCGCCAAAAGAACTTAACAGAGAAAGAGAAAGCAAATCATTACGGATTATGACTTGCTTTCAATCAATGGCCAAAAGAACTTGAAGGACAATGAAAATCCAATTCATTACGGATTAAGACTTGTTTGCTATGAAAAGCCAAAAATACTTAAAGGATAAGGAGAAACCAATTAATTACAGATTAAGACTTGCTTCCAATCCGTGACAAAAAGAACTTAAAAGACAAAGAGAAACTAATTCATTAAGGATTAAGGCCTGTTTCCAATCATGGGCTAAACGAACGTAAAGGAGAAAGAAAAATTAATTCCTTACGAATTAAGACTTGCTTCCAATCCATGGCCAAAACTACTTAAAGGACAAGGAGAAATCAATTCATTACGAATTAAGATATGCTTCCAATCAACAGCCAAAAGGACTTCAATGACAAACAAAAACCAATTCATTGCAGATTAAGACTTGCTTGCAATCGAAAGCCAAAAAAAAACTTAAATGATAAAGAGAAACCAATTCATACATTACAGATTAAGACTTGCTTCCAATCGACGGCCAAAAGAACTTAAAAGACAA
Source organism: Pterocarpus macrocarpus (assembly GCA_031439585.1). Lineage (NCBI taxonomy): Eukaryota > Viridiplantae > Streptophyta > Magnoliopsida > Fabales > Fabaceae > Pterocarpus > Pterocarpus macrocarpus. The sequence goes on along the minus strand of CM062522.1, from coordinate 36,723,594 downwards.
AGAGAAACCAATTCATTAAGGATTAAGACTTGTTCCCAATCAAGGGCCATAAGAACTTAAAGGACAAAGAGAAACCAATTCATTACGGACTAAGACTTGCTTCCAATCAATGGCCAAAAAAGAACTTAATAGACAAAGAGAAACTAATTGCTTATGGATTGAGACTTGCTCCCAATCAATGGGCAAAAGTGCGTAAAGGGCAAAGAGAAACTAATTCATTACGAATTAAGACATGCTTCCATTCAATGGCCAAAAGGACTTCAAGGACGAACAAAAACCAATTCATTGCGGATTAAGACTTGCTTGCAATCAAAAGCCAAAAGAATTTAAAAGACAAAGAGAAACCAAATCATTACGGATTAAGTGTTGCTTCCAATCAATGGCCAAAATAACCTAATAGACAAAGTGAAACCAATTCCTTAAGGGTGAAGACTTGTTTCTAAGCAAAGGCCAAAAGAACATAAACAACAAAGAGAAACCAATTCATTACGGATTAAGAATTGTTTCCAATCAATCGCAAAAAGAACTTAAAGGACAATGAGAAAGCAATTCATTACGGATTAAGACTTGCTTCCAATCCATGGCCAAAAGAAATTAAAGGACAAAGACAAACCAATTCAGTACTAATTAAGACTTGCTTGCAATCAAAAGGCAAAAGAACTTAAAGGATAAGGATTAAGAAATCTTTCCAATCAATGGCCAAAAGAACTTGAAGGACAAAGGGAAACCAATTCATTATGGATTAAGACTTTCTTGCAATCAAAAGCCAACAGAACCTAGAGGATAAAAAGAAATCAATTCATTACGGATTAAGCCTTACTTCCAATCAATGGCCAAAAGAACTTAATGGAGAAAGTGAAACTAATTCCTCAAGGATTAAGACTTATTTCCAATGAAGGGACAAAAGAACATAAAGGATAAAGGGAAACCAATTCATTACATGTTAAGACTTGCTTCCAATCAATAGTCAAAAGATCTTAAAGGACAAAGAAAAACCAATTCATTACGGATTAAGACTTGATTGGAATCAAAAGCCAAAAGAACGTAAAGGATAAGGCAAAACCAATTCAGTACGGATTAAGACTTGCTTCCAATCAATGATAAAAAAACTTAAAAGACAAAGAAAAACCAATTCAATAAGGGTTAAGACTTGTTTCCAACCAAAGGACAAAAGAACTTAAAGGACAAAGAGAAACCAATTCATTACGGATTAAGACTTACTTCCAATCAATGGCTAAAAGTATTTAGAGGGCAAAGAGAAACCAAATCATTGCGGATTAAGACTTGCTTACAACTTATGGCTAAAAGAACTTAAAGGATGAAGAGAAACCAATTCATTACAGATAAAGACTTGCTTCCGATGAATGGCCAAAAGAACTGAATGGACAAAGTGAAACTAATTCCTTAAGGATTAAGGCTTATTTCCAATCAACGGCCAAAAGAACTTAAATGGCAAAGAGAAACTAATTCATTATAGATTAAGACTTGCTTCGAATCAATCGCCAAAAGAACTTAACGGAGAAAGAGAAAGCAAATCATTACAAATTATGACATGCTTTCAATCAATGGCCAAAAGAACTTGAAGGACAATGAAAATCCAATTCATTACGGATTAAGACTTGTTTGCTATGAAAAGCCAAAAAAATTAAAGGATAAGGAGAAACCACTTCATTACGGATTAAGACTTGCTTCCAATCCATGACAAAAAGAACTTAAAAGACAAAGAGAAACCAATTCATTAAGGATTAAGGCCTGTTTCCAATCATGGGCTAATCGAACTTAAAGGAGAAAGAGAAACCAATTTCTTATGAATTAAGACTTGCTTCCAATCAAGGGCCAAACCTACTTAAAGGGCAAAGAGAAATCAATTCATTACGAATTAAGATATGCTTCCAATCAACGGCCGAAAGGACTTCAATGACAAACAAAAACCAATTCATTGCAGATTAAGACTTGCTTGCAATCAAAAGCCGAAAAAGAACTTAAAGGATAAAGAGAAACCAATTCATTACAGATTAAGACTTGCTTCCAATCAACGGCCAAAAGAACTTAAAAGACAAAGAGAAACCAATTCATTAAGGATTAATACTTGTTTCCAATCAAGGGCCATAAGAACTTAAAGGACAAAGAGAAACCAATTCATTACGGACTAAGACTTGCTTCCAATCAATGGCCAAAAGAACTTAATGGACAAAGAGAAACCAATTCCTTATGGATTAAGACTTGCTTCCAATCAATGGGCAAAAGTACTTAAAGGGCAAAGAGAAACTAATTCATTACGAATTAAGGCATGCTTCCATTCAATGGCTAAAAGGACTTCAAGGACAAACAAAAACCAATTCATTGCGGATTAAGACTTGCTTGCAATCAAAAGCCAAAAGAATTTAAAAGACAAAGAGAAACCAAATCATTACGGATTAAGAGTTGCTTCCAATCACTGGCCAAAATAACTTAATAGACAAAGTGAAACCAATTCCTTAAGGGTGAAGACTTGTTTCTAAGCAAAGGCCAAAAGAACATAAACGACAAAGAGAAACCAATTCATTACGGATTAAGAATTGTTTCCAATCAATCGCAAAAAGAACTTAAAGGACAATGAGAAAGCAATTCATTACAGATTAAGACTTGCTTCCAATCCATGGCCAAAAGAAATTAAAGGACAAAGAGAAACCAATTCAGTACTAATTAAGACTTCCTTGCAATCAAAAGGCAAAAGAACTTAAAGGATAAAGAGAAACCAATTCATTGCAGATTAAGGCTTGCTTCCAATCAATGGTCAAAAGAACTTAAAAGACAAAGAGAAACCAATTCATTAAGGATTAAGAAATGTTTCCAATCAATGGCCAAAAGAACCTGAAGGACAAAGAGAAACCAATTCATTACGGATTACGGATTAAGACTTTCTTGCAATCAAAAGCCAACAGAACTTAAAGGATAAAAAGAAACCAATTCATTACGGATTGAGCCTTGTAACAACCTCTATCATATAAGCCATGCTCGAGTCATGGAGTTACATTAAAAGGTTGTCACGGTGTTAAGAAAACTTTAAAATATGGAAAACATAATGCATGGCCCTTCAACTGCTCACTTCATTACTGACTAATAGTCTTTGATACATAAATATTAAAATAATTATACTTTTAGAAAGTTGTGATTGAGATTATACATAGCGTCTACTACCGACTAATCTTTAACTAGCTTCGATAGTCTCTTGATTTGGCTAGCGCCCAATTCTTGCTCAATGAGTGGCCCTGCACTCTGCCCCGTGCTTGACTTCCACTTGAGTACTAGAATGTTTACGGAAAAGAAAAACATACAAGCAGGCAGTGAGAACCTAGGGTTCTCAGTAGGTAAACTTAAACCAATCTTATAGTGTCATCATAAACATTCCAGCCGCTTCGGTTTATTATGAAAATATAAGTACATATAAACAAATAGTGGTTCAATTTTAAGTTGAAAATACCTTTTTCGAAGCGGGTTATATTTTAACAATCACTTACCATATTATATGACAGATATAGAAATATGATTAGTATGATATGCTTTAACCAGAATCATAATGATAGTATAACTTAATGAGATAACTGAAAATACACTTATAGATGCTTATACTTGACTGTATGCAAGTGCACTTGACTTAATTCATGACTTTCTTTAACTTGCAACTTGATCTTACTTTTCTGTGCTTGATCCCCCGGAAATGAATGGCCTCTCTCACCTCTGGGCAATAGCCTACTTTTCGGGTCCGAGCTCGTACCTATACATGAGTGACGGGTTTACTTTCCCCGACCCTCACACCAGTCTATTCCCACTAATTTGGTCGAGGGTTGGCCCAAGTCTTAGACAGTATTGCTCTGGTCCACGCTAGCTGGGTCTATGTCATGTCTCACGTGGTAGCTAGTATGTCCTTCTTTCAAGTTCTTATCATCTTTCCTTTCCATATCTCATCATGTGTGTAAATGCTTTGTGCATATATGAATATGCCTCATACTTTATTTCTCATATCATATTCTAATTATGTTTGCATGCATGGCATACATGAACATAACATGTGAATGTAATACATTCAAAATATAATCTCCCATAGCATAAGCTTTCATTACTTATATCATACTTAAATTCATCCTTACATATCTGAACCTTATGAGCATAACATATAAATATTCATAACATCCATGGTTTCATAGACTTCTGCCGTAAAATTTGGCAGCATAACGGATCAGATCCATTTCCTCATGAATAGTACCAGCTCTCACAGACAAATCAGTCATAGTAGTATAATCAATCTAACATATTTCTTAATGCAAAACTTGCAATCCTCAACTCAAACTTTATATGTTCACTAACACTTGTGAAACTATCAATTTGATCATTTCTGCCAATTCTACTCAATTCTGCCCGAATCTTGTATAATCCACCTGATAAGTGCATTTTATTCACTTATTTTATATTCTTTTCTATGCTTGTTCATAGCTTTAATCTTGTAAATATAATGCTTTTATTTTACTCTTTGTGTTTTGTAGGAAAATAAAGCTTAAGGATGATTTTTGAGCTGAACAAGAGTAAAATGACTCAATTTGGAGCTAATTCAAGAAAATGCTAAGAATTGAGTGCAGGACAGCATGAGTAGTATGTCTTTCCAAGGGCATAACTTTTTGGTCCGAAGTCAAAATGACATGATTCCACTTGGAAATGAGAATAGACTTCCAGAGCTTTAATTTGATATCAAGATCACTCAAAAAGTCCAACAAACCAGGAAGATTGAAGCTGCCAAAGTTGGGCCTGGTGCTAACCCGTCACTGCATTCAATGCAGTTTTGCTCAATTCAGTTCTCCCTTGATATAAGCCCAAATGGGATGATTCCAGAGCCAAAAATGAAGCCCAAGATGTTAACTTTCCAATGGTGGTCGAATTACTCTCATCCAAGTCCATTTGATCAATGAAATTTACATGTGAAGCAGAGCTGCCTGAAAAAATTGAAACTGTCAATTTTAATTAATGAATGGTGGGCCAATTGAGTTCAATTCACTTGTGGGTTTTCATTGTCTGATTATAGGTTGTTAAAAACTTAATTATCAGAATTATTTCTGATAATCAGGAATGCTTTGTGAGAATGTAACCTATGAAGCTAGTTTAATGTGGAGTTACAATTGGAGCAATTATAATTTGGATGGCTGAGATTAGATTTTGACAAGAGACCAGCAGCCACAAGGGAGAGGGGAGACAGAGGAGCATTTTTGGCTCTTGCTAGAGAGAGAAATTTTTGTGGAGAAAGAAGAAGGTTTCAGCCACTCATCCTTAGAAACCATAGTTACAATATTGGAGTTGGAGAAGTGACATTTTCATCAAGCTTGTAGCTGTGGACATCACTTTTGCTGCTCTTTAGGGATTTAATTGAGGACAAGAAGAAGAGATAGGTGCTGAAGATTAGAGTTTGGGCAACTTTGCTTTCACCCTTTAGTCTGCACATGTTTTCTTTCTTTCTTAACTCATGTCATGTATTCTTCGATTTGTGATATGGTTTTCTTTAGAATGTTAGGCTAAGTTATTTTTATGGTTATGGGTGAACTTTGAACTCTAAATTATCATGTAATTAAATTGATTTTCAGACCTCTATTTTCTTGAGAGTTGATTATATTCTCCTACCCACTTCATGATTATGATAGTAATGTGACATATTTGGATTGGCCACCCTTATATTTCATGTTATGGCTGATTGCTAGATTTAGGATTATGATGTTCATTATCCTTTATCCATATGTAGTAACTTGTGTGCAAACTTAATGGTCAAGTTTTGATTGTATGCAAGGGAGAATATAACCTAAGTCACTTAGTCCTATGTTAGAGATCAAAACTTAGATCAATCTATCCTTCTAGTTGCAATTGTTAATTGAACTTAGTGGATGTTCCCTATGTCAATTAGTGATTAGAATAGGTTAATGGAAGTTCCTTAATCTATTTAAAAGAAGGTAGGTAATAGAATGTTTCATTGCCTAAGATTGGTAACTTTAAAAGGAGAATTGGAGGTTGAAATTGAGAGCTAATTGCATGATATAATTTGGTGGGGAAAAGGGATCCCATAACCAGTTTTAATTGATTTCAACAAAACAACATCATTTGCTCTTGTTTATTTTTTTTTTTTCGTGTAATTTTTTTTGTATAATTTTTGTTTGATTTATAGAAACAACCAACCCCCCCTATTTTGTGTTACTTTGCCTTTTTAGAGTTTATTAGAATCAGAATCTAAATTTAGCTAAATAATTAAATTAATTCAATTCCTTGTGGATCGACCCTTTGCTCATTACTAAACTAATTTTGCCTAAACCAAGCAAAGATTTTTAATTTGGTAGTTTAACGACATATCACCACCCTTACCTCTATTCAACTCATTTAAATCTGAATTTTGGATATGTCATAGCTCTATGTGTCTATTTTCTAACCTCTTTGGTCCCATATCATTTTGATTTATATAACTCAAGATATTCAAATTCTGCCGCAGCCTATTTAGGCACTAGGCCGAATTACACTCCTGGAAGTATAAATTTACTAAAAATCGAAACTAAACTCAAATCATACGAAATTGGCGCCATATCAAAGCTAACAGGACAACCTTTCATTTGCAATAAGTTTCATTCCATTTGCTTTAGTATAGCTTTAGTTATAAGTCTTGAAAGTCGACCTTCCTGAACTACTCTATTTTGGCTTGGTTTGGACATAGGGTAACTTCCTCGAACCACTGGGATCAATTGGGGTCATAACAAACTCTGAATTTCATATTGATGTTTTCCTATGTGTAAGCTTTCTAACAAAATTGGTTTCACTCAATTTGGATTTGTATAGGGTGAGTTATACCCTCCTCAAGTCACCCTACCCGGATGAAAGTCCTGATTCCTAGGTCAAACTTCAAAATTTTATATCTCTCTCAATACTAATCCAATGACTTCATATGATACATGTATGGAAAGCCCTGAATGTGTACTTTCATCTAAAATAGTTTCATCAGATTTAAATGGTTGTAGGCAGCACCGTATACTCTGCTGTACGGACTGTCGTGGAATTCCTCACTAAGACAGCATCCCAATTCTCTACTCCTTCTAATTTTCTCCTTCTAACCATAATTCCAACTCAAGATCTCCTATTAATCCAATCATAATCCATCATAATCCATCCAATAATTCATCAAATACATGAAGAAGAGTATAATTTCATGCAATCATAGTATAAGTAATTCAAGAACAGAAATAGAATCCTACCTCTTTGGAGTGTGATTTGAGCTAAGTGTTGAAGCTTGAATTGTTAGAACCTTGTGAAGCTTGAAGGAGTGATGGAGTTGATTGAGAGAAAGGAAGAAGGAGGTTGGAACAAGAGGGAGAGGGAGAGTGGCGTAGATCAATCAGAAATAAGGGGGAGAGTCCGACTTAAATACATGGGGTTGGTTGGGATTATGAGTGTTGATTGGTTGAAATTTTGTGATTGAAGTTCGGCCATGTCTCCCACTTTTGTGGCCAAATTGCTCTCCATGTCGTTCCAAAAGTGGAGCTCGCTTCCCTTCTACTTAAATCGAAACTCGCCTATTCCACTTAAAGTCGGAACTCGTGCCTTTTTTTACTTGAGCAAGGGGCTGAAGCCGGATGTTGGAACTCGTCCTATCTCATTTGAGACAGAAGTAAATTCGAATATCAGAAATCTTGTCTAGTTTATTTGAAGCTTGGAAGCAAAGTCGGATGTCGGAAATCATACAGCTTATAATCATATAATCTCGGGACTCCCCATTCAAACTTGAAAATACCAACAGAAATGGGAGGCTCCTGGGAATAATATCGGAGATCGGAACTCGTGTATGACGTGGAAATCAACTCAAGGATCAAAACTCGTGTCCATTCTAATTGGGTTCAACTCTAAGGCGGGAACTCGTTACATTAAACTCGGAAGTCAGTATGTGTGCCATTATGTTAAACTGTAACTTCTAAGGTCGGAAACCATGTAGTCTAAGGTCAAAACTCGGTACCTCTTGAAGATACATTGTGAGATCGGAAATATGGTACATTTTCTTTAAGACGTGAAGTCGGATATCGGGAATCACGTTCATGTTGTTCGGACTTGAAGGCTAAGCCGGAAGACGGGAAATGAGGAACGATTCATATGGTTAAGGTCGGAAGTCGGAAATTATACTGAAAGTTGAACACAAACGTAGAAATCGGGAATAATCCTCATTGGAGACGAAATAAGTTTAGAGATCGGAATTCATGTCCCAGTATACTTTAACTCGAAGTCGGATATTGGAACTTGGAAGCCACCCATTTAACTCGAAACTAGAATATGAAGTTGGAAATCAGGAACAATCAAAATTAGACGAAATCGGAAGTCGGACAGGACATGAAGCCAGAAATTGTGCAAGACTAACTCGAAACTCGGAAATAATCCCACTTCGTGTGAAATTCGAAGATGAAGTCGGAAATCATGTAAACTAGTGAAGTGGAAACCCGGAAATCATGGTGGAGGTAAGAAAAATGGAATAATTTAGCGCGAGGAAAATTGGGGATGTTACAAGCCTTGTTTCCAATCAATGGCCAAAAGAACTTAATGGAGAAAGTGAAACTAATTCCTCAAGGATTAAGACTTATTTCCAATCAAAGGACAAAAGAACATAAAGGACAAAGGGAAACCAATTCATTACGGGTTAAGACTTGCTTCCAATCAAAAGATCTTAAAGGACAAAGAAAAACCAATTCATTACGGATTAAGACTTGCTTGCATTCAAAAGCCAAAAGAACGTAAAGGATAAGGTGAAACCAATTCAATACGAATTAGGACTTGCTTCCAATCAACGTTAAAAAAACTTAAAAGACAAAGAAAAACCAATTCATTAAGGGTTAAGACTTGTTTCCAATCAAAGGACAAAAGAACTTAAAGGACAAAGAGAAACCAATTCATTACGGACTAAGACTTGCTTCCAATCAATGGCTAAAAGTACTTAAAGGGCAAAGAGAAACCAAATAATTGCGGATTAAGACTTGCTTCCGATAATGGCCAAAAGAACTTAATGGACAAAGTGAAACCAATTCCTTAAGGATTAAGGCTTATTTCCCATCAAAGGCCAAAAGAACTTAAAGGGCAAAGAGAAACTAAATCATTACGGATTAAGACTTGCTTCGAATCAATCGCCAAAAGAACTTGACGGACAAAGAGAAAGCAAATCATGATGGATTATGCCTTGCTTCCAATCAATGGCCAAAAGAACTTGAAGGACAAAGAAAATTCAATTCATTACGGATTAAGACTTGCTTGCTATGAAAAGCCAAAAATAAACTTAAAGGATAAGGGGAAACTAATTCATTACGGATTAAGACTTGCTTCTAACCAATGACAAAACGAACTTAAAAGACAAAGAGAAACCAATTCATTAAGGATTAAGACCTGTTTCCAATCATCGGCCAAACGAACTTAAAGGAGAAAGTGAAACCAATTCCTTACAAATTAAGGCTTGCTTCCAATCAATGGCCAAAACAACTTAAAGGGCAAAGGGAAACCAATTCATTACGAATTAAGATATGCTTCCAATCAATGGCCAAAAGGACTTCAATGACAAACAAAAACCAATTCATTGCAGATTAAGACTTGCTTGCAATCAAAAGCCAAAAAAGAACTTAAAGGATAAAGAGAAACCAATTCATTACAGATTAAGACTTGCTTCCAATCAATGGCCAAAAGAACTTAAAAGGCAAAGAGAAACCAATTCTTTAAGGATTAAGACTTGCTTCCAATCAACGGCCATAAGAACTTAAAGGACAAAGAGAAATCAATTCATTATGGACTAAGACTTGCTTCCAATCAATGGCCAAAAGAACTTTATGGACAAAGAGAAACCAATTCCTGACGGATTAAAACTTGCTTCCAATCAATGAGCAAAAGTACTTAAACGGCAAAGAGAAACCAATTCATTACGAATTAAGACATGCTTCCAATCAATGGCCAAAAGGACTTCCAGGACAAACAAAAACCAATTCATTGCGGATTAAGACTTGCTTGCAATCAACAGCCCAAAAAATTTAAAAGACAAAGAGAAACCAAATCATTATGGATTAAGATTTGCTTCCAATCAATGGCCAAAATAACATAATGGACAAAGTGAAACCAATTCCTTAAGGATGAAGACATGTTTCTAATCAAAGGCCAAAAGAACTTAAAGGACAAAGAGAAACCTAGTTCTTAAAGGATGAAGACATGTTCCCAATCAACAGCCAAAAGAATTTAAAAGACAAAGAGAATCCAAATCATTATGGATTAAGACTTGCTTCCAATCAATGGCCAAAATAACATAATGGACAAAGTGAAACCAATTCCTTAAGGATGAAGACATGTTTCTAATCAAAGGGCAAAAGAACTTAAAGGACAAAGAGAAACCTAGTTCTTAAAGGATTAAGACATGTTCCCAATCAATAGCCAAAAGAACAAAAAGGACAAAGATAAACCAATCCATTACGAATTAAGACATGCTTCCAATCAAGGGCCAAAAGAACATAAATGGCAAAGAGAAACCAATTCATTACGGATTAAGAATTGTTTCCAATCAATGGCCAAAAGAAATTAAAGGACAAAGAGAAACCAATTCAGTACTAATTAAGACTTGCTTGCAATCAAAAGGCAAAAGAACTTAAAGGATAAAGAGAAACTAATTCATTACAAATTACGACTTGCTTCCAATCAACAGCCAAAAGAGCTTAAAAGACAAAGAGAAACCGATTCATTAAGGATTAAGAAATGTTTCCAATCAATGGCCAAAAGAACTTGAAGGGCAAAAAGAAACCAATTCATTATGGATTAAGACTTTCTTGCAATCGAAAGTCAATAGAACTTAAAGGATAAAAAGAAACCAATTCATTATGGATTGAGCCTTGCTTCTAATCAATGGCCAAAAGAATTTAATGGAGAAAGTGAAACTAATTCCTCAAGGATTAAGACCTGTTTCCAATCAAGGGACAAAAGAACAAAAAGGATAAAGGGAAACTAATTCATTACTGAGTAATACTTGCTTCCAATCAATGGCCAAAAGATTTTAAAGGACAAAGAAAAACCAATTCATTACGGATTAAGACTTGCTTGCAATCAAAAGCCAAAAGAACATAAAGGATAAGGTGAAACCAATTCAGTGCAGATTAAGACTTGTTTCCAATCAACGATAAAAAAATTTAAAAGACAAAGAAAAATGAACTCATTAGGGATTAGGACTTGTTTCTAATCAAGGGACAAAAGAACTTGAAGGACAAAGAGAAACCATTTCATTACGGATTAAGACTTGCTTCCAATCAATGGCTATCAGTACTTAACGGGCAAAGTGGATCCAATTCATTACGGATTAAAATATGCTTCCAATCAACGGGCAAAAGGACATCAAGGATGAATAGAAACTAATTTATTATGGATTAAGACTTGCTTTTGCATTCAAAAGCTAAAAGAACTTAAAGGATAAAAAGAAACCAATTCATTATGAATTAACACTTGCTTCCAATCAACGGCCAAAAGAATGTAATAGGCAAAGTGAAACCAATTCCTTAAGGATTAAGACTTGTTTCCAAACAAGCGCCAAAAGAACATAAAGGACAAAGTGAATTCAAACTTCCTTCCAATCAATGGCCAAAAGAACTTAAACTACAAAGAGAAGCAATTCATTGCAGATAAAGACTTCCTTTCAGTCAATGGTCAAAAGAACTTAAAGGACAAAGAGAAACCAATTAATTACGGATTAAGACTTGCTTCCAATCAATGGCCAAAATAACTTAATGGACAAAGAGAAATCAATTCCTTAAGGATTAAGACTTGTTTCTAATCAACGGCCAAAGAAACTTAAAGGACGAAGAGAAACCAATTCGTTATGGATTTAGACTTGCTTCCGATGAATGGCCAAAAGAACTTAATGGACAAAGTGAAACCAATTCCTTAAGAGTTAAGGCTTGTTTCCAATCAAGGGCCAAAAGAACTTAAAGGACAAAGAGAAACTAATTCATTACGAATTAAGACTTGCTTCGAATCAATCGCCAAAAGAACTTAAAGGACAAAGAGAAAGCAAATCGTTACGGATTATGCCTTACTTCCAATCAATGGCCAAAAGAACTTAAAAGACAAAGAAAATCCAATTCATTACGGATTAAGAGTTGCTTGCTATGAAAAGCCCAAAGAACTTAAAGGATAAGGAGAAACCAATTCATTATGGATTAAGGCTTACTTCCAGTCAATGACAAAAAGAACTTAAAAGACAAAGAGAAACCTATTCATTAAGGATTAAGACCTGTTTCCAATCATCGGCCAAAAGAACTTAAAGGACAAAGAGAAACCAATTCCTTACGAATTAAGACTTGCTTCCAATCAATGGTCAAAACTACTTAAAGGACAAAGAGATACCAATTCATTACTAATTAAGGCATGCTTCCAATCAATAGCCAAAAGGACTTCAAGAATAAAGAAAAACCAATTCATTGCAGATTAAGACTTGCTTGCAATCAAAAGCCAAAAAAGAACTTAAAGGATAAAGAGAAACCAAGTCATTACAGATTAAGACTTGCTTCCACTCAATGGCCAAAAGAACTTAAAAGACAAAGAGAAACCAATTCATTAAGGATTAAGACTTGTTTCCATTCAAGGGCCAAAAGAACTTAAAGGACAAAGAGAAACCAATTTATTACGGATTAAGACTTGCTTCCAATCAATGGCCAAAAGAACTTAATAGACAAAGAGAAACCAATTCCTTACGGATTAAGAATTGCTTCTAATCAATGGCCAAAAGTACTTTATAACATCCTCAATTTCATGTCGTGTTAAATTATCTCAGTAACCCTGAGTAATTAGGTATTTAATGAGAAATTATGAGATTAACGCTTAATTAAGGGGTTAACTCGGATGAGAAGAGTCAAGAGAATGCTTAATGGAGATTAGATAATCTCTAATTAAGCAAGTCAGAGCCTTTATAGCTTAATTAAGCACTAATTGCCCTTAATTAGCTTAATCGAGTTTAATTAAGGTTACTTAAGCTTAATCGCAAGATTAATTTTTGTTAATCATGTTCTTGTATGTTAATCACTAATCCTTGCTTAATCACATAATTAAATTCAAATTTAGTCAACTAGACGATAAAGTAGAGAGTGATGTCATTAAAGCAAAAAGCATTAGACAAGACTACTTTATGTAAGAGTTTGACCATGCTTTGTCTCCCTATCATCCCATTTGTCCCCTTAATCACAAATTAACACAAGATAACACAAAGTGAAGCAAAAATATCTCATCCTCCTTCCTTTATGTGGACGCCACTTTCACACACACACACACACATTTTCATTTTCACTCATCCTATTCTCTCTCTTCCAAGCCAAATCCTCCAACTTCTCTCTAAAACTCTCTTCATCTTCTTCATCTTCTTCTTCCTTTCTCCACCACCACCCAAAACCACTCACTTAGCCCTTCAAAGAGCTCATCTTTGGTTCTTTGGAGACAAGATTTAAACACTACAACCTCCATTTTCACAAGGTCTCAAGAGCTTCTCCTTCCACCAAGCCAAACCGCCACTATCTACAAGCAAAGGAACCACTATCTTCTTCTTCTTCTTCTCTAGTTTTTGCGCCATTTCTAAGAAAGGTAGTGATCTTCATCTTTTTTATTTTGTTTGCTCAAGAAAGCTTGGAGCATGGTTCTTTCATGACCAAGATCCCTAAGTGAAAACTTAAGAAGATCCTTCATGCTCTTCAAGAGCAAAAGTTTCCATTTTTGGCAAAATATGTTATTGTTGTTCTTCAAGTGTTCTTAAGTTTCTACTTTTAGAAAAATATATTCTTGTTGTTCTTCAAGTGTTCTTAAGTTTCTACTTTTGGTAAAATATGTTCTTGAATGCTCTTGATGGTGCCTTTCTTAAAGTTGTTCCTTTTCTTATGATGAGTTGATGATTAGAAAAGCTTCATCTTATTATGTTTTCGTGATCTGATAAGACTATGAACCTCCTAAAAGCTTTAAACTTTAAAAAGTTTGCTTCTTGATACACAAAAGTGGCGCAAGTTTTAGTGCCATCATAAAGTCTTCTTTTGTTTTCTTTTGAAGACAAAGATATATGTAAAAGTCTAAACTTTTTAGAATAACAAGCCTTTTTGAGTTATAAAATGATATCTTGTTACTTTATGTTTTAGAAATCAAACCTCAAAGAAAAGACCTTTCATAAAGTTTCAAATTTAAATCAAGAATGAAACCTTTAAGTCATAAAAGTGTTGTTTTGTAGCATTTAATCCATAAAGTTTAGATCTTGAACCAAAATAATGCCAAAAGGTGTTAACTTTTATAAAGATCAAGACTTTTAACCTTAAAGTTGATGTTTCATATCACTAGTTGATAAAGTGGGAACCTTTTTAATGTAGAGACAACTTTAAGTCATAAAGTTGAGACCTTGATGGTCTCAGAATAATTCAAAAAGTCAACTTTCATAAAGAACAAGACTTTTTAGTTAAAAAGCTAGTAACTTGTATCATTATTACATAAAGATCTAAATTTTTTATACAAGAGCTTAATATTAGAGGCACTTACTTTCATAAAGAATAAAACTTTATGACTACTTTATAAAGAATTATAACTTTAATAATGTTTAAGGCAAAACCTTGATTTGTTATTAATGAAAGCTTAAAACTTTGTAAGTTGAATAAGTTAAAAATCACCCTCGGTGATTAGTGAACATTGGTGTTGTTGGGTTCATGATGTGGTTATGCGTTGTCATTACCCAACGATTAGAGGGATCTCGAACTCCTTGGGAACAAAAGTATGATTAGGGTCTCTAAGCATACCATGGACCTAGGAATCGCTAAGTGCACTATCTCAAGGAAAGGAAACAATCACTTAACTTAATTAATTTGAACAAGTATTCCATAAGACATGTACTTAGGTAAAGAATAATTTCATACGGGAACTAAGCAACCAAAAGACCACATACACATATCTTAACTATGTGATTCCCTCATGGATAACCATGAGAAATCATATGATTATTCATAAGATTCTTCACAAAGAATAATGCAACTGTGAACCCCCTTTTAGGGTATAAATGTATGATGCTATTCGGCATGATGAATGACAAATTTGATTGAGCTTTGCCTCATGATTGAATGAGTATGACGATATGATATAGATATGATGAACCGTTGGTTGAAAGTTTATGATTGGCATTTTGGGGAAGCTCCGGTCTAGCCGTTACGCTGCCGGATTTCCGTCAAAATTATGGACTTAGTCATATCATTGCATATGTCTAGTCAAAGAAGTATTATGCATGTAAAGTATAATGATAAGAAATGAAAGAATGGGACATGACCCCTCAATCACTTCTAGGAAGTGCGAGATGGCGATCCACAAGGAACCTCTACGAGGGAGGCAAGGGTGACATAGAGGACCCTCCAACTTAAAGGTAATCAATATCGGCTTAGTCTGATTTGGTTAGTACTGCGTGATGACGGTCACGGAATGAGCTCATGTCCAAAAGCAGTCTATTTCAAAAGAAAGTAAAGAATGTTAAGCACGTG
Source organism: Pterocarpus macrocarpus (assembly GCA_031439585.1). Lineage (NCBI taxonomy): Eukaryota > Viridiplantae > Streptophyta > Magnoliopsida > Fabales > Fabaceae > Pterocarpus > Pterocarpus macrocarpus. The sequence goes on along the minus strand of CM062522.1, from coordinate 36,708,052 downwards.
CTAAAAATAAAAGTTAAAGTAGGACCATGGTCAAGTTGATGAGTTGCATAGTCATGCATGCTATTATATTCCTTATGTGCATTATGAATGTTTATTATGTATATTAGCCTGTATGCCTATGTATGACACTATGGATATGATGATAAAGTTAAAAGTAACCCACTTCGAGATTTACATTTTCTGAAACTATTAAAATTGAATCGATAGCTGTTGCTTTTATATTAAATCGAAGTGGCTGGGACGATGACGATGACACAGTGATTCTCTAGTCGCGATCCTACTGAGAAATCTTGCATTTTTCGCTCCTACATTTCCATGTCGTCTTCAGATGGAGCTCATAGCATCAGTGGTAGCACTATTGACGATACCTGACTGGATAAGACGAGGAGCTGCCATGTTTCTTCACCTAGCTAAGGAGGATCGAGAGAGTAGCATAGTATTTTCATTTTCTTAAAAGCCCTAGTTGGGCAGTTCATGTGTAATTAAGAGCATGTAGGATGTCATGCTGCTTAATTTGACAAATTACGTATGTGATACTTATTAAGTGTAATGATGACCTTGATTATCCCTGATTGCATTCTTGGCTTAAGGTATTGTGTTATGTTGTTTCCATTTTGTCATATGTCTTATTAGTAACTGAGCGATATGAGAACAATATTTACACATATGCGAGTAAGTAAGCGCTTAAAGGCTCAGTTCTCAAGCATAAAGGTTTTACAAAAAAAAAAAAAATTACATGCTATTTTCATATATTATGCTAATTTCAAAGATAAGAACTTCCGTTAGATAAGAGTAACAACTAGTAATGCCATAAAATGACTTAAACATAGTATGGTATTATTAGGGCATTACATACTTAAAGGGCAAAGAGAAACCAATTTATTACGAAATAAGACATGTTTCCAATCAACGGCCAAAAGGACTTCAACGACAAACAAAAACCAATTCATTGCAGATTAAGACTTAATTGCAATCAAAATCCAAAATAATTTTAAAGACAAAGAGAAACCAAATCATTACGGATTAAGACTTGCTTCCAATCAACAGCCAAAACAACTTAATGGACAAAGTGAAACCAATTCCTTAAGGATGAAGACTTGTTTCTAATCAAGGCCAAAAGAACTTAAAGGACAAAGAGAAACCAATTAATTACGGATCAAGACTTGCCTCCAATCAATGGCTAAAAGATATTAAAGGACAAAGAAAAACCAATTCATTACGAATTAAGACTTGCTTGTAATCAAAAGCCAAAAGAATGTAAAGGATAAGGCGAAACCAATTCAGTACGGATTAAGACTTGCTTCCAATCAACAATAAAAAAATTTAAAAGACAAAGAGAAACCAATTCATTAAGGGTTAAGACTTGTTTCCAATCAAGGGACAAAAGAAATTAAAGGACAAAGAGAAATCAAATCATTACAGATTAAGACTTGCTTCCAATCAATGGTTAAAAGTACTAAAAGGGCAAAGAGGAACCAATTCATTATGGATTAAGACATGCTTCCAATCAATGGCCAAAAGGACATCAAGGATGAACAGAAACCAATTCATTGCGGATTAAGACTTTCTTGCATTCAAAAGCCAAAAGAACTTAAAGGTTAAATAGAAACCAATTCATTACAGATTAAGACTTGCTTCCAATCAATGGCCAAAAGAACTTAACAGGCAAAGTGAAACCAATTCCTTAAGGATTAAGACTTGTTTCCAATGAAGGGTCAAAAGAACATAAAGGACAAAGTGGTTTTACTACGAATTCAGACTTCCTTCCAATCAATGGCCAAATGAACTTAAACTACAAAGAGAAAGCAATTCATTACGGATAAAGACTTCCTTTCAATCAATGGCCAAAAGAACTTAAAAGACAAAGAGAAACCAATACACTACAGATTAAGACTTGTTTCCAATCAATGGCCAAAATAACTTAATGGACAAAGAAAAACCAATTCCTTAAGGATTATGACTTGTTTCTAATCAACGGCCAAAGAACTTAAAGGACGAAGAGAAACCAAATCATTGCGGATTAAGACTTGCTTCCAATCTATAGCCAATAGAACTTAAAGGACGAATAGAAACCAATTCATTATGGATTAAGACTTGCTTCCGATGAATGGACAAAAGAACTTAATGGACAAAGTGAAACCAATTCCTTAAGGATTAAGGCTTATTTCCAATCAAGGGCCAAAAGAACTTAAAGGATAAAGAGAAACTAATTCATTATGGATTAAGACTTCCTTCGAATCAATCGACAAAAGAACTTAAAGGACAAAGAGAAAGCAAATCATTACGGATTATGCCTTGCTTCCAATCAATGGCTAAAAGAGCTTAAAGGACAAAGAAAATCCAATTCGTTACGGATTAAGATATGCTTCCAATCAATGGCCAAAAGGACTTCAAGAACAAACAAAAACCAATTCATTGCGGATTAAGACTTGCTTGCAATCAAAAACCAAAAAGAACTTAAAGGATAAAGAGAAACCAATTCATTATAGATTAAGACTTGTTTCCAATCAACAGCCAAAAGAACTTAAAAGACAAAAAGAAACCAATTCATTAAGGTTTAAGACTTGTTTCCAATCAAAGGCCAAAAGAACTTAAAGGACAAAGAGAAACTAATTCATTACGAACTAAGACTTGCTTCCAATCAATGGCCAACAAAACTTAATGGACAAAGAGAAACCAATTCCTTACGGATTAAGACTTGCTTCCAATCAATGGGCAAAAGTTCTTAAAGGGCAAAGAGAAACCAATTTATTGTGGATTAAGACTTGCTTGCAATCAAAATCCAAAAGAATTTAAAAGACAAAGAGAAACCAAATCATTATGGATTAAGACTTGCTTCCAATCAATGCCAAAATAACATAATGAACAAAGCAAAACCAATTCCTTAAGGATGAAAACTTGTTTCTAATCAAAGGCCAAATGAACTTAAAGGACAAAGAGAAAGCAATTCGTTATAGATTAAGACTTGCTTCCAATCAATCACCAAAAGAACTTAAAGGGCAATGAGAAAGTAATTCATTACAGACTCAGACTTACTACCAATCAATGGCCAAAGAAAGTAAAGGACAAAGAGAAACTAATTCAGTACTAATTAATACTTACTTGCAATCAAAGGGCAAATGAACTTCAAGGATAAAGATTAACCAATTCATTACAGATTAAGACTTGCTTCCAATCAATGGCCAAAAGAACTTAAAAGACAAAGGGAAACCAATTCATTAAGGATTAAGAAATCTTTCCAATCAATGGCCAAAAGAACTTGAAGTACAAAGAGAACCTAATTCATTACAGATTGAGACGATCTTGCAATCAAAAGCCAACAGAACTTAAAGGATAAAAAGAAACCAATTCATTATGGATTGAGCCTTGCTTACAATCAATGGCTAAAAGATCTTAATGGAGAAGGTGAAACTAATTCCTCAAGGATTAACACTTGTTTCCAATCAAGGAACAAAAGAACGTAAAGGACAAAGGGAAACTAATTCATTATGTATTAATACTTGCTTCCAATCAATGGCCAAAAGATCTTAAAGGACAAAGAAAAACTAATTCATTACGGATTAAGACCTGCTTCCAATCAAAAGCCAAAAGAACGTAAAGGATAAGGTGAAACCAGTTCAATACAGATTAAGACTTGCTTCCAATCAACGATAAAAAAACTTAAAAGACAAAGAGAAATCAATTCATTAGGGATTAAGACTTGTTTCCAATCAAGGGACAAAAGAACTTAATGGACAAAGAGAAACCAATTCACTGTGAATTAAGACTTGCTTACAATCAATGGCTAAAAGTACTTAAAGGGCAAAGAGGAACCAATTCATTACAGATTAAGACAGGCTTCTAATTAACGGCCAAAAGGAGATCAAGGATGAACAGAAACTAATTCATTGCAAATTAAGACTTGTTTGCATTCAAAAGCCAAAAGAACTTAAAGGATAAAGAGAAACTAATTCATTACGGATTAAGGATTGCTTCCAATCGATTGCCAAAAGAACTTAATAGGTAAAGTGAAACCAATTCCTTAAGGATTTAGACTTGTTTCCAATCAAGGGCCAAAAGAACATAAAGGACAAAGTGAAACCAATTTACTACAAATTCAGACTTCCTTCCAATCAATGGCCAAAAGAACTTAAAGTACAAAGAGAAAGCAATTCATTACGGATAAAGACTTCCTTTCAATCAATGGCCAAATGAACTTAAAGGACAAAGAGAAACCAATTATTACGGATTAAGACTTGCTTCCAATCAATGGTCAAAAGAACTTAATGGACAAAGTGAAATCGGTTCCTTAAGGATTAAGAGTTATTTCCAATCAAGGACCAAAAGAACTTAAAGGACAAAAAAAAATCAATTCATTACAGATTAAGACTTGCTTCCAATCAATGGCCAAAAGAACTTAAAAAGCAAAGAGAAACCAATTCATTACGGATTAAGAATTACTTGCAATCAAAAGCAAAAAGAACTTATAGTATAAAGAGAAACCAATTCATTATAGATTAAGACTTGCTTTTAATCAATGGCCAAAAGAACTTAAAAGGCTAAGAGAAACCAATTCATTAAGGATTACGAGTTGTTTCCATTCAAGGGACAAAAGAACTTAAAGGACAAAGAGAAATGATTTCATTACGGATTAAGACTTGCTTCCAATCAATGACCAAAAGAACTTAATGGACAAAGAGAAACCAATTCCTTAAGGATTAAGACTTGTTTCTAATCAATGGCCAAAAGATTATAAAGGTCAAAGAGAAACCACTTCCTTACGGATTAACACTTGTTTCCAATCAATGGCCAAAAGAACTTAATGGATAAAGAGAAACCAATTCCTTAAGGATTAAGACATATTTCTAATCAATGGGGGGGTTTTGTTGTTTCTATAATTCAAACAAAAATTATATGAAAAAAATTACACGAAAATAAAAAAAATAAACAAGAGCAAATGATGCTATTTTGTTGAAATCAATTAAAACTGGTTACAGGATCCCTTTTCCCCACCAAATTATATCATGCAATTAGTTCTCAATTTCAGCCTCCAATTCTCCTTTTATAGTTACCAATCTTAGGCAATGAAACATTCTATTACCTACCTTCTTTTAAATAAATTAAGGAACACCATTAACCTATTCTAATCACTAATTGACATAGGGAACATCCACTAAGTTCAATTAACAATTGCAACTAGAAGGACAGATTGATCTAAGTGTTGGTCTCTAACATAGGACTAAGTGACTTAGGTTATATTCTCCCTTGCATACAATCAAAACTTGACCATTAAGTTTGCACACAAGTTACTACATATAGATAAAGGATAATGAACATCATAATCCTAAATCTAGCAATCAGCCATAACATGAAATATAAGGGTGGCCAATCCAAACATGTCACATTACTACCATAATCATGAAGTGAGTAGGAGAATATAATCAACTCTCAAGGAAATGGAGGTATGAAAATCAATTTAATTACATGATAATTTAGGGTTCAAAGTTCACCTATAACCATAAAAATAACTTAGCCTAACATTCTAAAGAAAACCATATCACAAATTGAATAATACATGACATGAGTTAAGAAAGAAAAAAAACATGTGCAGACTAAAGGGTGAAAGCAAAGTTGCCCAAACTCTAATCTTCAGCACCTATCTCTTTTTCTTGTCCTCAATTAAATCCCTAAAGAGCAGCAAAAAGTGATGTCCACAGCTACAAGCTTGATGAAAATGTCACTTCTCCAACTCCAATATTGTAACTATGGTTTCTAAGGATGAGTGGCTGAAACCTTCTTCCCTCTCCATGAAAATTTCTGTCTCTAGCAAGAGCCAAAAATGCTCCTCTATCTCCCCTCTCCCTTGTGGCTGCTGGTCTCTTGTCAAAATCTAATCTCAGCCATCCAAATTGTAACTACTCCAATTGTAACTCCACATTAAACTAGCTTCATAGGTTACATTTGTAACATCCCCATTTTCACCTAAGTTAATTAGCTCGGTGTTCCTGGCTAATTAGAGGGGTTAACGATTAATCGATTAATCTCGAGAGCAAGAGCTTAGTAAATTAAAGGCAAGTCAACAATTGAGATTTAATGCATTAAAAGTTACAATTAAAAGCCTAATTACCCAATTCTTATTAATCCATGATTTAGAACATAAAATCAAGGTGATCTAATCTAAATAACTAAGAGCATATAAGTCTCAAAACTTAATCACATTAACCTTCACATCTTCTTATATAATTAATGAGGAAAAATCCTTCTTAATTAAAATGTGCTAATGAGTAATTTAAACCAATTGAATTAATTAACATTTAGATAATTACAACAATTATAAAGATGTATAAACTTCCCTTTAATTATGGTTTGAAAGTTTGGTCAAAGCAAGAGCCATATCCAACCATTCATTTACTTTCTCATCATACACCACAAGATCAAGAGTCCACATTAGTAGATCCCTTAAGTCATGACAAGAGTTGTACTCTCCTTCATCAAGATAATGACACTTGGTGTGATCCTAGCCATCCAATGCCAAATCCTAAGAGAGCTCATGCTTTTAACCACTTGACAAAAATACTACATAGTCTTTACCCAATTTCCAAGACTCAAAGAAAACACAACACACTCTTTTGCCCCAAGGTTTTTCCACTCCCTAACTTGTGTAAGAAGCAAAAGTCACCTCACTTCTCCCCCATTTTTGCGCCATACCATCAGCCCTCTCTCTCTCCTCAATTCATTTTCAATTCCTCTCTCAAGACACACACACACACAAAGCTCTCTCCTCTCTCCTCTCTCCAAGTCTCATACTCTCTTCTTCTTCCAAGCTTCATTGTGTTCTTCCAACCCTCATACTACTTCCTACTCATCTCCATTTACCATTCTCACAAGCCCTTCAAGGACCACCCTCTTTGGTTCTTGGAGAAACAAATCAAACACTCACCTAGCCCCCATATCAAGCTCAAGGAGAAGGAGGCCATCTCCAACCACTTCATTTTTCAAACTTCCAAGAGAAACACTTTGGGTAGTGATTCTAACTCTTCTTTCTCATGTATTTTTCAAGCTCTAGAGAATCTCCTAAGCTCTTCATAGCTAGGTGGTTTTAGGACTTGCTTCAAGGTCTCATGACCACATCTTGCCTTATGAGTGTTCTTGCCTTGATGAAAATATTGTTTTGAAAAGAGATTTTGTGGTATGGTGGTTTTTATGTATCATGCTTTATTTTGTTTCAAAATACTGATTTGGTGACTAAAACTTTGAGTATGATGATGAGTTAAAACATGAAAATGGTGATTTGAAGTGATATAACAATTTCTCCATAAGCTTGAAGTGAAAAACTTAAAAACTAGTGAATCTGGAATTCTGGCAGTCTGTAAAGCGTGCGGTATGTTTATTGCTACAAAACTCAAAATGCAACGAAACTAATTTTCTGTGAAAGTAGACTCAAAGAGCTTTCCATACATATAAAATATGTAAGATTTGGCCTTAAAACGAGAGAGATATGATTTTTCAAAGTTTGCTGTTCCTGGATGGGTTTCTGTCCGGGCAGTAGGTAATAAAACATGCATAACTCAAGTTATCCATAACATTTTTGAGTGGGACCAAGTTTGTTAGAAAGCTAAGACATAGAGGAACACTCTCATAATATATATATATATATATATATATATATATATATACAGTTTTGTCAGATTCCATGTGAGGAACTCCCAGTGAAGTGGACAAGCCACTGACCCGAGATGAACTTTCAATCCTGAACAGTCAGAATAAAATGTGCATAACTCAAGCTACAAAATGAATTTTTAAGTGGGGTTTATTTTCTTTAAAAATAGACTCAGAGAAGTATATCCACACAAAAATTCGAAATAAAAGAGTAAAAGATGAAATTATGGTGAATTTTCAAAGTTACTGCCCCACTATAAAAGTAAAACTGGTTAGGGTAAAAGTTAAAGAATAAGGATAAATAAGTTTTAAGACATTAATACCCTTACATTAAGCATTAGAGAACCTCATAATTCAACTTAAAAAGTATCAAAAAGGACATTAGACAAAAATTGGCATTATGCCCAATAAGAGAAGTTTGCATAAGAGACAACCTCAATTAAAAGCTTGCACCCAATTTATTAAGCTAAGCTCATAAAATGTTGCTTGAGAATATGCCTATGTTTATGTGCAAGCATGATGTTATGATAACGATCATGATGATATGATGATGTTATGATGACGATGATATGATGATGATATGATGATGTTATGATGATGATATGATAATGATGATATGATATGATGCTTGATGATACTATGATATTGGTTTCTCTGTTTGGCAAAATTTTGGGAAGCTTCGGTCTAGCCGTTATGCTGTCGAAATTTTGTAAGAATTATGGACTTAGAAATATTTTGCATCATAATGCTTAAATAAGAAGTTTAATTCAAGTAAGTGATCCTTCAAAAGGGAAGGTAACCTAATTTAAGTCTCCCCTCACCCACGACTCACATGAGGCATGGCATGACCCAGCTAGTGTGAGTATAGGGGATAGGTCTTACATGAGGCATGGCATGACCCAGCTAGTGTAAGTACCGAAATTCTATGGTGGCGATGGCCACAGTATGAGCTCATTACCACTTATATTTAGTGGGTGAAAAGATAAAGTCAAGTTAAGAAAAGAAAAGGGACTTCGGTCCAAAACCCTAAAAAGGGAAGGAGTTAAGAGAATCTTCTAGCTTGGACATGCATGTTTTATACGATTACACTTGTGCTTATGATTATTATGATACAAATGATTAGAAGGTTTGTTAAAAATTGAATCCGCTTCGGATACTCATGTTTTTCGAAAATCTAAGTATTGAATTTGATGCATGCTCACTGTTTTCATTTATAAAATCGAAGTGGCTTAGACGATGATGATGACGATGACACTTACGTGTTAGGGTCGAGTCCTACTGAGAAATCTTATTTCTCACCCTAGTTGTTTTTTCGTCTCATCACCAGATACTCATGGCTCACCCCGTGGAATGGAGCATGGACCCTCCCCACCATGAGTGGGCTTATGACGGGGATACTCACGCTATTGTGGCCACGACCACCACAGTAGTTCGTACACATTTTTATCTTGGTCGAATTTTTGAGGAAGAGGAGCCGGAAAACCGCCTGACCAGTAGACGTCTCTTCAGCTCTCCTTGGACAGCCCCTAGGTCCTTGGGACTTTCCGCCCGAGCCATTACCCGACATCGAGATGGAGCCGATGTCGCCGGGTTTGCCCGCAGCTGAGTTCGCACCCCCGGCGGAGATCCCTGTGATAGAGGTGAGCTCGACGGCCACTCCTAGGGCCGCTTCGCCGCTGCTCCCCGGTATCACCCTGCCGAGTCCGAGGAGGACCCCTCCGAGGCACGCTCTTCGGTGGCCAGCCATACCCCAGGTCATCGTATCCGTCGCGTCGAGGTGATCAGTAGGCACCATCGCATCATCCGCACTCCTCGTGTTCCCCAAGGCCGAGGAGCGAGGGGGACCAAACACTTGAGAACCTGAGTCCATCCGATTGAAGGGCGTGGAAAGTACAGAGAAGTCAGCTTATGTCTACGTGGGCCTATTCCATTTATTGCTCCTTATCCGTTGTATTTCATTTTGTATTGAACCTTGTCAGATTTATGTACCTTTGATTGTGGGGCCATGGCATGACCATGAGTTCCCTTTTTATTTATTCGTTGGATATTATAAGACTAATTATATTTATGTGGTTGTTGTAGAAATTTGAATGCATGGTATTTTAATTTATCCCTTGTTCGTTCAATTTATACTGAAATCTTTGCGATACGCTCGTTTATTACTATCTTCTCGCGCAAGGCTTTACTTTCCAAAAGTGACGACGTATTTCAAAAAAAAAAAAAAATTTATTGTATTTTCCGCATAATTTAATTTCAAGTGAAGTTTAGTTTTCCACGAGCATAAGTAACAACTAATAAAACGCCGTAATACGACTTAAGCGTAGTATGGGTTTATTAGGGTGTTACAACATTCTCATTCTCACAAAGCATTGGTGATTATCAGAAATAATTCTAATAATTAAGTTTTTAACAACCTATAATCAGATAATGAAAACCCATAAGTGAATTGAACTCAATTGGCCCACCATTCATTAATTAAAATTGATAGTTTCGATTTTTTCAGGTAGCTCTGCTTAACATGTAAATTTCATTGACCAAATGGACTTGGATGAGAGTAATTCGATCACCATTGGAAAGTTAACATCTTGGGCTTCATTTTTGGCCCTGGAATCATCCCATTTGGGCTTATATCGAAGGAGAACTGAATTGAGCAAAACTGCATTGAATGCAGTGACGGGTCAGTGCCAGGCCCAACTTTGGTAGCTTCAATCTTTTAGGTCCGTTGGACTTTTTGAGTGATGTTGGTGTCAAATTAAAGCTCTGGAAGTCTACTTTCATTTCCAAGTGGAATCATGTCATTTTGACTTCGGACCAAAAAGTTATGCCCTTGGAAAGACATACTGCTCATGCTGTCCAGCACTCAATTCTTAGCATTTTCTTGAATTAGCTCCAAATTGAGTCATTTTACTCTTGTTCAGCTCAAAAATCATCCTTAAGCTTTATGTTCCTACAAAACACAAAGAGTAAAATAAAAGCATTATATTTACAAGATTAAAGCTATGAACAAGAACAGAAAAGAATATAAAATAATTGAATAAAATGCACTTATTAATGGCCAAAAGATCATAAAGGAGAAAGAGAAACCATTTCATTATGGACTAAGTCTTGCTGCCAATTAATCGCCAAAAGTACTTAAAGGGCAAAGAGAAACTAATTCATTACAGATTAAGACTTGCTTCCAATCAATGTCAAAAAGAACTTAATGGACAAAGGGAAACCAATTCCTTAAGGATTAAGGCTTGTTTATAATCAACGGTCAAAAGAACTTAAAGGATAAAGAGAAAACAATTCATTACGGATTAAGATTTGCTTCCATTCAGTGGCCAAAAGAACTTCAAGGACAAAGAGAAACTAATTCATTACGGATTAAGACTTTCTTGCAATCGAAAGCAACAGAACTTAAGGGATAAAAAGAAACCAATTCATTACGGATTGAGCCTTGCTTCCAATCAATGGCCAAAGGAACTTATTGGAGAAAGTGAAACTAATTCCTCAAGGATTAAGACTTATTTCCAATCAAGGGACAAAAGAACATAAAGGACAAAGGGAAACGAATTATTACGGATTAAGACTTGCTTCCAATCAATGGCCAAAAGATTTTAAAGGACAAAGAAAAATCAATTCATTACGGATTAAGACTTGCTTCCAATCAACGATAAAAAAACTTAAAAGACAAAGAGAAACCAATTCATTAAGGGTTAAGACTTGTTTCCAATCAAGGGACAAAAGAACTTAAAGGACAAAGAGAAACCAATTCATTACGGATTAAAACTTGCTTCCAATCAACGACTGATAACTCCATTTGGTAAGTCATATTTTTAGTTAGTTTTTGTTGAATTTGAGTTATGGTTGTTTAATTTAACTTTTGTTTTTGTTGTATTTTAGTATATTGTTGGGTTAATTCATATTTTTAGCCTTTTATTATTTTCTGTTATTTGTCTAGATACTTATTTTGGGCTTATTTGATTTATTGTAGGTGTAAGTGGGCCCAAAAGGAGTTGGAAGACGCTAAGCCATGAGTTCAGACTCAGCACCTTGTGCTATAGTGCAAGCAGTCTTTTCTGATCTTCTTGCATAAGGAAGAAAATGCCACATTCATGTTGCGCTATAGCGCAACCAAGGGCACTATAGTGCGCTCCCGTTCTGTCAAATTCCCGAGGTTTTAAGTTGTGCTATAGTGCAACCAAGCGCGCTATAGCATGCTGCCATGTTCACAGACTCTGTCAACAATTTTTGTTGCGCTATAGCGCGCCACCATATTTTTTGTAAATGAGCCAAGAATTGAGGCTTGCGCTTTATCTATTTGGGCTGAGAGTTAAAAGAGGGCTCTATGCGCTATAAAAAGGAGGTCACACAGATCACAAAAGGATCCGGAGACACACACACACCCTTCCTAAGACAGAAGACTTCTTCTAGAGAGATTGAAGGTGAAGATTCAAGGATTTCGGTGCTTAATCATCAACACGGAGAGATCCAAATTTTCTTGAATTCCTTGTTTCTAGCCAGAACTCTCCATGGCTTTTTGTTTTTCTGTTTCCTCGTCTTTATACTCTGTTATTATTTTCTTTTCTTTAGACATGAACTAAATTTCTCTTGCTAGGGTGTTAATGGACCCTTTTGTATGACAAATTTCTTTATGAATTACTGTTAATCTTGTTTCAATATCAATTGCTTAGTGTTTTTGTTTGTGCTTAATGCTTTTGAGTGATTGGCCACCATTCAATTGATTCGTTGGTTTGCAATAACTAAAGATAGGGTTTGTAAACAAAGCTTCTTAACACCGTGAGCTGAGCGAAAATTAGAGATAGACAAATGCGGTTCATGTGGTCAACATAGGAACCCATGGAACTTCAACCTTTTTCTAAATTAGTTTGTGGTAAGAGATTAGGCAATCAGTTTAGGATAAAGAGTATTGCTTAACCTCGAGAATGGCTAGGAATAAATTAAGGGGAACCGACCGTGAGTCAATTAGGATAGAACGAATTAACAGAAATTCATAGGTAAGGTGTCTACAATAAGTGAAATTAATTAGCCCTAGCGTTGATTCCATTATATTTAGCCAACCTTTTTGGAATCCGTCCTGGTTACTATTTTTTGAATTTATTAAATTCTTATTTTTACTTTAAATTTCTTTACATCCATAATTTCATTCCTTCCAGATAGTCATCCCTTAAACTATCCGGTATTTGATCTATCCTCGTGGGAACAATACTTTTCTCATCACTTTATTACTTGTACAATCCAGTATACTTGCTGGAGTTGCATCAATGGCCAAAAGGACATCAAGGACGAACAGAAACCAATTCATTGCGGATTAAGACTTGCTTGCTTTCAAAAGCCAAAAGAACTTAATAGGCAAAGTGAAACCAATTCCTTAATGATGAAGACTTGTTTCCAAACAAGGGCCAAAAGAACATAAAGGACAAAGTGAAACCAATTTACTACGGACTTAGATTTCCTTCCAATCAATGGCCAAAAGAACTTAAAGGACAAAGAGAAACCAATTCATTACCGATTAAGACTTGCTTCCAATCTATGGCCAAAAGAAATTAAAGGATCAAGAGAAACCAATTCATTACGGATTAAGACTTGCTTTTGATGAATGGCCAAAAGAACCTAATGGACAAAGTGAAACCAATTCCTTAGGGATTAAGGCTTATTTCCAATCAAGGGCCAAAAGAACTTAAAGGAAGAAGAGAAACCAATTCATTACGGATTAAGACTTGCTTTTGATGAATGACCAAAAGAACTTAATGGACAAAGTGAAACCAATTCCTTAGGGATTAAGACTTATTTCCAATCAAGGGCCAAAAGAACTTAAAGGACAAAGAGAATCGAATTCATTACAGATTAAGACTTGCTTCGAATCAATCGCCAAAAGAACTTAAAGGACAAAGAGAAAGCAAATCATTACGGATTATGCCTTGCTTCCAATCAATGGCCAAAAGAACTTAAAGGACAAAGAAAATCCAATTCACTACGGATTAAGACTTGCTTGCTATGAAAAGCCAAAAAACCTTAAAGGATAAGGAGAAACCAATTTATTACGGATTAAGACTTGCTTCCAATCAATGACAAAAAGAACTTAAAAGACAAAGAGAAACCAATTCATTAAGGATTAAGATCTATTTCCAATCATCAGCCAAAAGAACTTAAAGGACAAAAAGAAACCAATTCCTTATGAATTAAGACTTGCTTCCAATCAATGGCCAAAAGGACTTCAAGGACAAACAAAAACCAATTCATTGTGGATTAAGACTTGCTTGCAATCAAAAGCCAAAAAAGAACTTAAAGGATAAAGAGAAACCAATTCATTATAGATTAAGACTTGCTTCCAATCAACAACCAAAAGAACTTAAAAGACAAAGAGAAACCAATTCATTAAGGATTAAGACTTGTTTCCAATCAAGGGCCAAAAGAACTTAAAGGACAAAGAGAAACCAATTTATTACGGGCTAAGACTTACTTCCAATCAATGCTTCCAATCAATGGCCAAAAGAACTTAATGGACAAAGAGAAACCAATTCCTTATGGATTAAGACTTGCTTCCAATCAATGGGCAAAAGTACTTAAAGGGCACAGAGAAACCAATTCATTACGAATTAAGACATGCTTCCAATCAACGGCCAAAAGGACTTCAAGGACAAATAAAAACCAATTCATTGCAGATTAAGACTTGTTTGCAATCAAAAGCCAAAAAAATTTAAAAGACAAAGAGAAACCAAATCATTATGGATTAAGACTTGCTTCCAATCAATGGCCAAAATAACTTAATGGACAAAATGAAACCAATTCATTAAGGATGAAGACTTGTTTCTAATCAAAGGCCAAAAGAACTTAAAGGACAAATAGAAACCAAGTTCTTTAAAGATTAAGACATGTTTTCAATCAATGGCCAAAAGAACATAAAGGACAAAGATAAACCAATTCATTACGAATTAAGACTTGCTTCTAATCAATGGCCAAAAGAACTTAATGGGCAAAGTGAAACCAATTTCTCAAGGATTAAGAGTTGTTTCCAATCAAGGGCCAAAAGAACATAAACGACAAAGAGAAACCAATTCATTTCGGATTAAGACTTGCTTCCAATCAATCGCCAAAAGAACTTAAAGGATAATGAGAAAGCAGTTTGTAACACCCCACCAATTTAATGTTCTGCTTAAGTCATAGCATGAAATTAAGTAGATTGTATTACCGTGTTGATACTCTGCTTACTAATTACTTATCATGTCACGTCTTCTTTTTTTTTCATCAAAACGGGCGAAGCGGCGCACTGTATATAACAGACGTGATCAATATAGCAGAACGTAACGAAATTTTCAAAAACAACACAACAAAAAGATCTGAGGCAATTAAATATATCATCAACTATATACATATATATATATATATATATATATATATATATATATATATAGGTTAGAAGTCGATGCTTCAGTTTAAGTACAAATGTCAAACAAGATACATAAGTGGGGTCGGTATACCAAAAAGGGAAGCCCGTGTCCGTCAAAATGATTCTATGGGGTCCTCAGAGGACATTTTAGACTAACCGATATATATGCAGCTAAGTTTATGACCCAATGCTACACACTGCCAAAAGAGGGCCATGCTGTACAGTAGAACTCTCGGCCGGGACCTACTTGGTCAAAAAGCCATTGGCCACATCGGGCCTGGCTAGGGATAAGTCCATACTAGGTCTCGAGGACGAGGATGATGAGTCGGTAGCCTCCGAAGGATCGTTCTCAGAACTGAGCGGAATGTCTGGAACCATCTGCGGAGGTGACTCGGGCGGAGGACTGGCAGGTCCGGCAAGTGCTACGAGCGCTGGAGGTACAGGAGGAGGGCGTGCCATATGCAATGGGATCGAAAAATACGGAGCGGCAGCATCAAAAGTAGGGTGAAAAAGGGGAAAGGCAAAATTCCTATTGCTAAAAAGGTAGAGACGGAAATTGCAGGAGCCGGCGATGTACAGCGAATCCACTATGGGATCACGGTGGAGGTGCAGGTTGGGAATCTCAATAAATAGGATGGCTGTCGAGTCCATCTCCGGGGTCTGAGAATGATGCGGAAGTACAAAGCGAGGTGAGAATTTAAAGAAATTCCCAGTAAGGTTCTCATATGGTGTTTAACTGACGTCACATTCATTCTTAGTTGCCTCGATTTTTATTTAATTATAAAAATATGGGTTCAAATTGAACTATCCATATTTAATAAGTTTAAGAAAATGTCTGGTTCGAGGCAAGGTTCAGTTTTACTTAAGACAGCATAAGAAACAGAATAAACTATTAAGTAGTGATACATAGTATAGTGAGCAGAATAAACAAACTGTAAACAGCATATAATGACTATTCAATGCGACCATGCAAAATTTATTCTTGATCTTATCTTCATAAACTTTCCCATTACTTGGTCTCTTGGGAGTTCTTGGCCATTTAGACTCTTGGGTAATAGTCTGCTTTTCAGGATCGAGCTCGTTCCTATATAGGAATGCTGGATTTACTTTCCCCAACATTCCCACCGATCTATCCCCTTAACTTTAATCCAGGGTTGGCCCAAGTATTATGGAACTTTCATTATAATATAACCTTCAGGTTCATCATATCATCATAACATAACCTTTATGAACTTCTTGCAATTGCACATGGATTTGAATGTATATTATAACTCGTGCATAGACTTTACTGAGATTTTGGCATCATAACGGAATGTGTCCACTTTCCCATGAATAGTGCCAGTACTCAGAACATCAATTTATCAAAGAATTCATAACACTTTATTCATATTTTAATTATCAATCTCATAAGAACAATCTTTGCATTGAACACATAGTTGCTGTCCTAGCATATCTATTCAACCCGATTTTTGTAACTCAAGCTAAAATTTCTATTTAACTTATTTGGACCTCAAATTTAGATATGTTAGAGTGTTATGTGTCTATTTTCTAACCTCTTTAGTCCCATCTAAGTATAGCTCAAGTTATTTAAGTTTTATCCCGGCCTACCCTGAAGCTGGCTAGAATTACATATTTAAAAGTAAAAATCCACTAAAAATCGGAATCCAGTTCAAATCATACGAAATTAGTCTCATATTAAAACTAATAGGACAAGATTTCAGTTTCAATAAGTTCCATTTCATTTGCTATAGTAGAGCTCGAGTTATAAGCTCCGAAATTCGACCTTCTTGAACTACCCTATTTTAGCCTAGTTTGGACATAGGGCAACTTCTTCGAACCACTGAGAGCAAACGGGACTGTATCTAACTCGAAATTTTTTTATGGGATGTTGTCCTATGTGTTAGCTTTCTAACAAAGTTAGTTTCACTGAATTTGAAGTGGTATAGGGTGAGTTACACCTTTCTCAACTCACACTGCCCGGATAAAGGTGCTGATTTCTAGGTTAAATTTCAAAAATTCATATCTTTCTTAATATTAATCCAATGCCCTTATATTTTATATGTATGGAAAGCCCTAAATATCTAGTTTCATATAAAAATAGTGTCATTGCATTTAACTGGTTGTAGCCAGAGCTGTACACTCCGCCGTACAGATTGTCGAGGGAATCTGGTCTTCCAGCCCTTCACATCTTCCTATTCTCACCCTTTCCCTTTCCTACTCCTTAATCAAATTTAAACGCAAAAACAACCAAAACCAACCAAAGATCATCATATTCATTCACTGCTCACATCAAGAAGTGAGAAAATTAAGCCAAAACCAGCCGCCCAAAGTCAGAATAACAAGAACAAAATTGAACCTCTACCTCTTTGTGTGTGATTTTGCTAAGTTTTGGAGTTTGGATTGATGGAGCTTTGTCAAGCTTGGAGGTTTGATGGAATAGGTTAAGATGAGAAGAGAAGAGAAGAAGAAGGCTGAAATCAGAGGAGAGGGAGGCGTAAGTCAGCAGGGAGTAAGAGAGAAAAATTTGATTTAAGCATTGAAAAGGTAGTTGGCTTTGTGAGTTTTGATTGGTTGAAATTTTGTGGGTAAAGTTTAGCCATGTCTCCTTCATTTGTGGCTCAATTAATCTCCATGTTGCCTAAAATATGGAACTCGCTTCCATCTTATCTGAAGTCAGAACTCGTCCCCATTCTGCTTAATGTCGGAACTCATGTCCATTTTATTTAAACATGGAGATCAATTTGGAGGTCGGAACTCGTACCCATCTTATTTGAAACTTGGAAATAAATTCGGAGATCGGAAATCATGTCCATTTTATTTGAAACTAAAGTCGGAGATCGGAAATCATGTACATTTTATTTCAAACTAGGAGACAAAGTCGGAGGTAGGAAATCATGTACATTTTATTTGAAACTTGGAGATAAAGTTGAAGGTCGAAAATCGTGTATATTTTATTTGAAACTTGGAGATAAAGTTGGAGGTCAAAATCATGCACATTTTATTTGAATATAAAGTCGGAGGTCGGAAATCGTGGTGGATGTTACACAATTCATTACAGATTAAGACTTGCTTCTAATCAATAGCTAAAAGAAATTAAAGGACAAAGAGAAACTAATTCAGTACTAATTAAGACTTGCTTGCAATCAAAAGGCAAAAGAACTTAAAGGATAAAGAGAAACCAATTCATTATATATTACAACTTGATTCCAATTAATGGCCAAAAGAACTTAAAAGACAAAGAAAAACTAATTCATTAAGCATTAAGAAATGTTTCCAATTAATGGCCAAAAGAATTTAAAGGACAAAGAGAAACTAATTCATTACGAATTAAGACTTTCTTATAATCAAAAGCCAACAGAACTTAAAGGATAAAAAGAAACCAACTCATTACGGATTGAGCCTTGCTTCCAATCAATAGCCAAAAGAACTTAATGGAGAAAGTGAAACTAATTCCTCAAGGATTAACACTTGTTTCCAATCAAGGGACAAAAGAACATAAAGGACAAAGGGAAACCAATTCATTATGGATTAATACTTGCTTCCAATCAATGGCCAAAAGATCTTAAAGGACAAGGAAAAACCAATTCATTACGGCTTAAGACTTGCTTGCAATCAAAAGCCAAAAGAACGTAAAGGATAAGGTGAAACCAGTTCAGTACGGATTAAAACTTGCTTCCAATCAACGATAAAAAAAATTAAAAGACAAAGAGAAACCAATTCATTAAGGGTTGAGACTTGTTCCCAATCAAGAGACAAAAGAACTTAAAGGACAAAGAGAAACCATTTCATTATGGATTAAGACTTGCTCCCAATCAGTGGCTAAAAGTACTTAAAAGGCAAAGAGGAAACAATTCATTATGAATTAAGATATGCTTCCAATCAACGGCCAAAAGGACATCAAGGATGAACATAAACCAATTCATTATGGATTAAGACTTGCTTGCATTCAAAAGTCAAATGAACTTAAAGGATAAAGAGAAACCAATTCATTATGGATTAAGACTTGCTTCAAATCAATGGCCAAAAAAACTTAATAGGCAAAGTGAAACCAATTTCTTAAGGATAAAGACCTGTTTCCAATCAAAGGCCAAAAGAGCAAAAAGGACAAAGTGAAACCAATTTACTGCTGTTATGATCCATTATCCATGAACCCTAATTTCTGGTGTATTTTGTTTGTAATTCAATCAAGGAGAAATGAAAACACAAAAAGATGGAAGAGATAAGGAATGGAATTGGTTGGAGAGCGCCACAATCAAGGATGATTGATAAGCCAAGGGTGATCGCCACAAGAGCAATTGGAAACTCTTGATAAGACCTAGGGTTCCAAGCAAGAACCAAAGAGACACTTTTACTAAAAGTATTCTGATTTCTATTTGCCAAAAGTTGCCTTGAAAAGGTGTTTACAAGGTTTATAAAAGAAACTAAAGTTTAGCAAATGGGCTGCAACACTTAGCCCAATAGTAAGAATGAGTAAAAGACTAAATAGCTAAAAACAAGTGATGGGCTATATGAAATTACAAGCCCACTTACATTATTACTAACTTAAAATTAACAAGCCCAAAGATATAACTAAGCTTGTTATTAGCCACGTGAATGCAATGGACTAGTGTTGGGTCTTCATCTTCTTGAATGGGCTTTGCCTCAAACAAAATTGAAATCATTTGGCCCAAAGCTTCCTTGGCTCTCTTTGATTTGGATCTAGTCATTGGTCCACCAAGTCCTTCCAAAGGATCTCCTCCTTGCCTTTGCTTTGGTGAGTCTACTTTATCTTCCTTGATCACATCATCCCTCCTTCTTCAAGAGAATTAGTCCTCAATTTAGCTCCTCATTACCTACATCAAATAAGGACAAGTCGGCAACATTAAAAGTAGCACTTATCCCATACTCACACAGTAAGTCGATCTTGTAGGCATTGTCATTTATTCTTTCCAAGACTTGGAAGGGTCCATCACCCCTAGGTTGGAGTTTGGATTTCCTTTGAGATGGAAACCTCTCCTTTCTCATGTGTACCCAAACCCAGTCACCGGGTTCAAATACAACCTTCTTTCTGCCCTTATTGGCTTGCTTTGCATAACTCTCCATTTTCTTCTCAATTTGGGCCTTTACTTGCTCATACAACTTCTTTACAAAGTCGGCCTTAGCTGCGCATCTTTATGCTTAAGCAGAAATGTTAGGCATAGGTAGTAAATCAAGAGGAGTCAAGGGGTTAAATCCATACACTATCTCAAAGGAGAACAATTAGTAGTGCTATGGATAGCCCTATTATATGCAAACTCTACATGAGGCAAACACTCTTCCCATGACTTAATATTTTTCTTTATATGACCTAAGGAGAGTAGAAAGAGTCCTATTAACTACCTCGGTTTGCCCATCAGTTTGGGGGTGACAAGTAGTTGAGAATAGCAATTTAGTACCAATCTTACCCCATAGTGTCCTCAAAAGTGACTTAGGAACTTGGTGTCCCTATCCTCACAATGCTCTTAGGTAATCCATGAAGCCTCACTACCTCTTTGAAAAACAAGTCAGCCACGTGACAAGCATCATCCACCTTCTTGCATGGTATGAAATGAGCCATCTTGGAGAACCTATCCACCACCACAAAAATGGAATCCTTGCCATTCTTTGTCAAAGTGATCCTAAAACAAAGTCCATAGATAAATCAATCCAAGGAAAATCGAGGAATTGGCAAAGGAGTATAGAGTCCATGAGGCATTACCTTTGACTTAGACTTCTTACAAACAATGCATCTTTCACAAAATTTATGCACATCATGTTTCATGTGTGGCCAATAAAAATGTTCATGCAGTATGTCTAAAGTCTTTTGGACCCCAAAATGCCCCATTAAACCCCCTTCATGTGCCTCTCTCACAAGCAACTCTCTAATGGAACATTTAGGCACACATAACCTTTTCTCTTTAAACAAATAATCCTTATGCCTAAAGTACCCATTTTGGACAGCATGCACACAATTCTTATAAATTTGAGAAAAGTTTGGATCATGCTCATACAATTCCTTTATATGCTCAAAACCAATGAATTTAGTT